>VXAU01003011.1:107257-121277 GCA_013399695.1 Formicarius rufipectus | reverse complement strand
CCCCCCACCGCCATGGCCGCCCGGCTCGTCCCCGTCGCCAAGTGAGTCCTCCCGGCCCGGCCGTGCCCTGCCCTGCTCGGGGCCCGCCGTCCCCGCCGTCCCCACGCTCTCCGGGGCCTCTCCCCGGCGCTGTGGCCGCGGCCCGGCCTGTCCCGCGCCCTTGGGCTCGCCCGGCCCGGCCCGGCCCTCACGGGCCGCGGGTGCGGCGCGTTCTGGGCACGGGGGGGATGGACGGGGCACAGAAACCCCGGGGGGGTTCGCCTGGGGATGGGGATGGACACGGAGAATAAATCTGGGGGTTGTTGGCCCGGCCGGGAGGCACCCTGGGGTGTTGCGGGAAAGGGCGGGATGAACAGAGGACATGAAGACGGGACATAAACCCTGGGAGAGTGCCCGGGGAGGGGGATGGACACAGAGCGTAACCTCGGGGGGTGCTGGCCCGCCCGGCTGGGAGGGAGGAACCCGGGGGTGTTCAGGGGAAAGGGGGTAGGTAGCTGGGTATTCTTCCTCTGCTTTTTGTCTGCAACAAGAAATCAGAGTGCTTGTGAACCTTGGATTTCTTTACTGATACCCTCCTTTTACAGTCACAACCCCCTGAGAGATGCACTGGTGGTCATAATGTGAATGAACTGTTCCGCTTTTGTTCCCTTCAGGTTTATCATCAAAGGAAGCCTGGCTGGAGCTGCTGTGTACGTGGCATATGACCAGGGGCTGCTGGGCAGTGGCACACAAGGTGCTGAAGCACTCAAGAAAGCTCAAGCAGCACTACCTCCAGCTATCCAAGAGTGGACAAGTTACCTGGGCTGGGAGGTGAGGGCTCTTCATGTGACCGTTGCTAAACAAACACGTTCTCTGAATGAGGCGGGGGAAACACGGGTGATTCCTGGTTCCAGTGAAGCTGGCAGGAGGTTTACTATTGGAACTAGATTTCACATTGCAAATATTTTGAAGAGGATTGAAATGGAAGGAGAATTAAGTTTTAAATTTGGGGGAGAGGCATGGCTCACAGGTGTTATTTCGAAGAAGGGGTAACCAGCCTGTGCAGGGTCAAGGAGGAGATTGCAAATGTGCTCTGGGTGATATTTCACTAGGTAGTGGTATCCCTAAGCTGCTTTTGAAGGATCCTCTGTGCCTTTAGTGAAACTAATGAAAATATTATCCTTGTAATTTCTCAAATTGCTAACAGTTCATCAAGTTGAATTAAAGTTGTCGGAAGAGGCTCTCCTCTATTAGTTCTTTTTTTTTTTTTTAATTCTCAGAAAAGAAGAAGCCTTTGCTTAAAGTTTGCTTAAGTTTGAAAAGCATTTTTCATGTCAGAGACAATTACAAACTAAGAGATGACAGCCGTGTAAGGAGACAGCCATGGAGATGTTTTCTCACAAGCACCCAAATGATGTGTACTACCTTCTGACTCTACTTGATATCAGGGGAAAGGGCAAAGCCCAGACCTAAAGTGCCATGTCTGATCCCTTTTGAGATTTACGGAGAGCAAGCACCCAACTGTTTTTGAGATCTGAGGTCAAGAGGCTTTGCCAGCGTGATGTGAATTGTGAAAGCCCTCAAGTGCTGATATTTCATCTCTCTCTTTCCAGCTCCCACCCACTCCAGAATTTGACTTTTCCCCCTCTGATTCCTGGAATAAAGGTAAAATTAAGTGCTCACCAAACTGTGAAAGGACCAAGGGGCCAAGAGTCATGTAGCTTATACCAGTCTTGTTTCAATACTGTCCTAATTTGAATGATGGAGCTGATAGATGTTGGTCTGGTGACGGAAGTTTTGGGACTGTGACTGAGGAAGCATATTCTGCTTCATGTTTTACCACTAGCACACTGACTGACTCTGGACTTAATTTCTTCTTGTTTCAACTGAAATAAGGAGGACATGTGTCCATAAACCTGGTTGCCTTTGCTAACCCAGGGAGTTGGTGTTCCTTTTACCTGCAGTTGCTGCCTACCTGTGCCCCAAGACTGTTATCCTAGAACCTAAGATTGAAAGTTTCAGTGAAGTTTTTGGGGAGGCTTGTGGCCCCCACAATAAATAGGTAGAGTTTATACACTAGTGAGTTAATCAGCATTGGCCGTGATCAAAGAAACTTAGAGGATAAAAATAAATGATAACTTAAAGGTAAACCTTTGGTTTAAATGTGAAGACTTTACAGATCCTACTGTGTCTGAACTGAGCCCTGGAATTTTCAGAAGGGATAAGCATTCCCATTGTTACTAGAATTTTAGACATCTTGTTTGAAGGTCAAAGCATATTATAAATACCTAGTAATAAATAGTTTTTATGGTGCATTGAAGACTTCATGCAGTTATAGAGAAACACAGTCCACAAATAATGTGACATATCCAACATCACCTATGGAGTTTGTGGCAAGGCTAGAAAATGGAACTTCGCTCAGCTCTTTCAGTCTTGTAATTGCTTTGTCTCACAGATAGGCCCTGAAGTTGGAATTTCTGTGCCACAAATGCTGTTGAGACAATAAAGCTGTACTTGAACCAAGGGTCATTCAAGCCCCCGTGTGTTTGAAAGCATCTGAGTCAGAGCTCAGTTTTTCTTTCTGTGTTTAGAGATCTACAGCCCTAGAGTAAGACTGGGAAGTTTGGCTTGAACAATCATCTTGGGATAATTCTTCTCTGTTTCCCTTGCAGGAGTGCAGTCAGTCATGTCTGCCTTGTCTGTAGCTCCCACCAGGGCCTGTGAATACACAGTGGAAGGCTGGAAGTATGTGAAGGATCTGGTCAAATGAACACACTCTCCAGGGTCCATGATCCTCTCTGTTTCACGTTGCCTTTGGGAGGATGCACAGTCCATCTCTCTGCAGGGCAGCTCAGCCGTGGAAGGGCTACAATAAAAGACTCTGGAACTTGCATTTGTATTGGTTTTGGCATACAGACTGCACCAGCTTCTTTGTTCTGGCAGTGATGAGAGGCTCCAGGGATCACAGATCAGTTGTAATGAGGTGGTGGCCATATGCTAAGGCACTGCCTCTGTTCCAAAGCTGCCAAGCTTGGTAACTAAACAGGTTATCCTGAAGCTGAATTAATCTTGAAAGTGAATGCCCTCTAATTCAAAACAAGCCAGTAAGAGTTAGAAAAAAAATTGAAACATCCAAGGTAACAGTAAAAGATGGCCTGGGACATTTATACAAGCACAGGGAGAGCATCTGAGCAAAGTGTATCTGCATGAAACATTTCATCAGCTTGCACTGTGCTCCAGTGGGCAGACTGTGCATACTTGCATTTTAATGTGGATGAAAACTTCCAGGAGATCAGTTCTCAGTCACAGCCAAGTCCTGTGTAAGGAGCACCAACGGCCTAGAGGCCACCACTATCAAGTGGGTCACTATAAACACACAGCTTGTAACCTCTCTGTCCTCAGGGCCCTGCCCCAGAGCTGCTGGTCCTGCTGCTAAAACCAGGAACAGGGATTGACCTCACTACTGGCAGCAGGGCTGGCATTTCTCCCACAGCTCTTATGCTGTAACAACAGTTGCATTGTTCTAGTCTGTGCCAGTCATAAAGGCACAGCTACAGAACAGCAAACAGTGGAACGCAGCAGGGACAGGATAAGTGCTTACTCGAATTAGGAAGCAGATTTAAAACATAAGAATGAAGATGGATTTACAGTTCTGTTACCTTTTTAAACAAATAGTTATATGATGGAACCAACTGCCAAGAGATTTCAGAGGATTTGGCTAAGGTATAAATAGCTTTAAAAAGTACTTAAGTTAATTCCTGAGGCATGGATACATCAGTAGATCTTAAACCTGATGGTCCAGATGGAAGCTACAAGCTCAGTAAACCTTGGAGTTCTCTTGTGCAGGTGCCAGATGCTTTGCCTCATTCTAGAACCTTGATAACCATTATCAATGCCCCATTTCTCCCTTAAGTTCCCAATGTCAACTGCCTTTGGAGCAGCACAGCTTCTCTGCAGGAGTTTCTGTCACAGGTACACACCCCAGAAAATAATGGTGCAGGGCTGTTCGTGCAGGCTGGCTTCTGGGCACACCAAGGCAGCTCCAGCTAAGAGACGGGCCCCTGTGTAATCAGCTCACTGCAGCTCAGGCTTGGAAAAGCAGCACATCTCACAAATAGGGAAGGGGGGTTTACTAGAACATCCTTCTCTCAAACTAAAGGAGGGGTCAGTCTGCCATGGACCACCCCACCACTGAGCTTTGGTAAGACAGGATTTGGTTTCCAAGAGCACTGTTTAATTTTTACAGGTCACAAGAAGTAATAATCACCTGTCACCAGTATTGCCTCCATGCTTATCTTCAGGTCTTTCCTGAAAACATTTCCCTTACTCAGCTTGAGTGTCCCAGAAGGGGAGAGGTAGAGTGAGGCTCAGGACTCTAGGTAATGGTTCCAAGCCCACTCCTCCAGCTCATCATGCCAAACTTCCCATTAAGAACATGCTGACACTGTCATCTAGAGAGTCTTCCTCTCTCTTAGCTTTTGCTACAAAATGTAATCACTTTGAACAAAGCACAGTAAGTACAAATAGGCAGAATACTGCAGCCCTAGTATGCTTAGAACTTCAGTTCTCTGTGCTTTTCATGATCTTCTGTACAACTTTTTTTCCTTTGATGATTGCTCTCTAAAGCTTCATCATCATAATGTGCTTTCTCTATGGATGAATGAAAAAAATCTCTTCAGGCAACTGATTAAAAAAATCATCTCTGAAGATGAAAAAAACCCTAGTGACTCTACAAATGAAAGTAACAGGATTTTTTTCCTCTTGGCATCCTAAAAGCCATCCTTCGGGGATAATGCTGAGGCCACGTTGCTCCAGAGATGACTGCACAAAGACAAATTATAACTTGGATATGACAAAGTGACAGATATGTCAGTTCTCAACACATTATTTAAAATGATGCCAAAGCACAGCCAATGGCTGTTTCTAGTCTTTTGAAGAAATTATGGATTGCTAGATAAAATTACTGGCCTGAAATTGATGAAATTTTGGACTACCCTGATCTATCAAAAGGTAAATAAAATTATTCTGATGTGCACTTGTAAGAGGTTCACAAGTACCTCTGCCCTGTCTCTTACAGAAGCTGTGCTGCTAACTCAGTCTGTAACTTCTTTTTCAGAGACTGCAGAGTATTATATTGCACAGGACCTACCAACATAAGATGAAAAAAAATTCTTCACTTGTCCGACAAGATCCAAGTTGTGCAGTAGTAGGTTGTTCAAACTTTGACAACTGCAATCTGCTGATGTTCTGGGCTGATTCATTTTGACAGGTCTGAGGTAACACAACAGTATTTCAGGGTATTTCTGGGAGTTGTGTGCTACTGAAAGTGCAGAGGGACACCTGTAAGGCACTTGACATTTCATCTTCAAGACACAGTTACATGGTTTATATAGTAAATAAATTAGTTTTACAGGGACTGCTGAAACAAAGCAGTTAACTGTAAACTGGTGTTTATTTATGGAAAATGGAATGCTTCATTAACAAACATTTAAAATGGGATATGAACAACACCTTACAAAACAAATGAATTCACATTGGATTGAGTGACATAATATGGCAGCAGCTTAAAAAAATTACACTTACAGTAGCCCATAAGTTACAATTAATGGTAACCCAGGGTAACAGATTTGTTTCACTTGCCACCTTGCATTAAAAATTAAACACAATCAGTAGCGACGGTTGAAACGAGGATCATTCGGTCTGTTTGCTCTCTCCTGGCCAGCAAATCCTTCCCCTTGCATTCCTCCTCCATGCATGATCTGACTCTGATTGCCACCTTGCATGAAACTGCCACGCCTGGAAAGGGATTCAGACATTTTAGTGCTGTCCGGTGACTCAGGTGGTCAGGTTCCTAGAATGGGTGTTTTCCCATAGTTTTTTGGCGTGATTTTTCACTCTTCCGTAAGATACACTACATAAAACCCACGGGAGTATTTTATTCTTCCTTGCCATTTAAGCAACAATAACCGAAGCTCCCACAAAATGTTTCTTTGGCCAACTGAAATAGAAGAAATGTCCCTTAATAGGAGAACAAACGTTTTTCTCCTTTCAAAGTCCTTACCCTGACATGCCTCCACGATGCATCACGTGGCCAGGTCTGCCTCTACCTCCACCTAAAAAAGTTCAAATGCTTCTTTTATATCTACAGTAAGTTTTACTTCATCTCCAGCAATAATGCCTGTATTTTGCTTCTTTACAAAGCACAACTAACGAACTGTTGTGCAAGAAGCATACCTTGCCATCTCTCATGATCCCGCCCTATCATTCCTCCATCCGCACTGCTCTGCCACGAACGATCTTGGTGTCCTTCAAACTTCCGACTGTGATCTCCCCAGTCACGCCCATCCCTGTAAAGGCATGACATTCATATCTTCTCACATCAGCCAGAGCACACAAAAGAGATTCAAGTAAGAAAACTAAGTCACAAACAACTCAAATGCTCTACCAAGGTGCATGTGAATCTTACATTTATATTGCTATCTGTTATGTCAAATCTCAGTAGAATTCCGCTCAAACCAAATTAAGATGACAAATAAGGAAAAAAGGTATCAGGGAAGAAACACTATTCTGAAAACAGCAAGCTTTGATAGGAATGTTAGCTAAAATTAATTGAAAGCACAAAGACTTCCAGATATGAGGTTATTAAAAACAAAAATCATGCCAAGATGCATGTTTTGATGGACAAGGCAAGCTGAAGGAGATTCTCACTTGCAGTCCATCTAACACACTTGCGGTTAATGTTGGAAAAAAACAGTACCTCAAAAAACCGTCCCACTTTCACACACAGAAATGTTCCTCAGATACACAATGAAAATTTTCAGGTAAGTGTACTCACCGTGACTGTGGGGGTATCCCTCTGCTTTCACTCATCCTTCTGTCAGATCCATAGCTACCCCAGCTTTCTCGAGAGTCTCGTGAGTGACGGTCTGGCCCTCCATGGCGCTCATCTGGGTAATGCTAAAAGGCAGAGAACACTTACAGGACTGCACAGAACTCACCTTGTTAATGGTTTCAAGTTGCTCAGCTGTAATTACTCAATCTCAGAATCATTTAGGACAGAAGGGACCTCCTGACATCATCCAGTCCAACCTTCCTGCTCAAGCAGGGTCAGACAGGGCAGGCTGTCCAGAAGAGCCTCCCACTGGGTTTTCAGTATCTTCACAGTGAGAGACTTGACAAGTTCTCCATGCAATATATTCCAGCTTTGACCACCTTCAGTTAAAAGTGATTTGTATTGTCTTCACATGGAATTTCACGTGTTTAAGTTTGTGCTCACTGCTCTTTGTCCTGTCAGTGGCACCAGTGAGCAGCAGTTGGCTACGTTTCCTCCATATCCTCCCTCCCATGAGGTATTAATGCACATTGCTAAGACAAGCCCTATGCCTCCTCCCCTCCATGAACAGTCCCAGCTTTCTTAGTCTCTCCTCATACAGAAGATGCTACAGGCCCTTGATCACTTCTGTGGCCTTGGACTGCACTTACTCCAATAAGCTTATTATACTGGGGGTGGGGGGGGCTATAGCACTGGGCAGAGAACACCAAAGAGGTGCTGAGTAAAAAAGCCTTGATGTTCTAGCAATATTCTTCCTAACGCCTCCCTTCCTGCGACTGGTCTTCTTTGCCAGGAGGATGCAATGCTGACTCTTTATCAGCTGTCTGTCCACCACCATGCCAGAACTGCTTTTTGTCTGGTTGGTCCCAAGCATGCACTCCTGCACAGGGGTTATTCCTCCCCAAGAGCAGGACTTCACATCTCCTGCTCTTGAATTAATACTACTCCCATCTGCTCAACTCTGCTGCCTATGCAGGTCCCTCCAAATCTCACATCTTAGCCACGAGTAAAGGGCAATTGAGGATTCCCTAATTCTTAATCTCTCACATTGCCTGAATGTGCCCTGAAGGTCTTTCTCCCAGCCCTCACAAAAATGCAAATATCTCTACTAGTTCTGCTGTTATTTCCATGTAATCTCACAGAGTAAATGTGTACTTTGTACCTCTGCCATGCAATCTTCTGGAATACTCTGACACAATTCACTTGTTTTGATTTATATCAGACTAACTATATCTCTTACAATAAACAAGTATTTGATTTGAATTTCATCTTATTGAAGTAAAAAAGACAATCTGATTATTCACACATATTTTGGGACATATGTAATTCTCAATTACTGAAAATTTTATCCTGACACATATAGAAAACCAGGTTATAAGATATTATGTTTCTGTAGCTCTATAAAGCAACTCACTTGTCCATCCCGATCTCCCATAATTGTCCTTGATCCATCTCTCCTGCAAAGAGACAATTAAAATCAGATAATAGTAGTAAAACATACTGTAGTTTATAAAAATTAATTTAGACACAGATGAAAAAATCTTGCTTCCACATATTGCCAAAACCTACAAAAGGCACCAACAGTTGGAACATATGGAAACCACAACACATCTTAGAATCCTGAAAAAGCCAGTTAGTCCTGAGGCAGAAACCAGAATATTCTCATTAAAATGCTAGGTGCCTTCAGTATTATTTAGAAATTTTTCAGAATCCTGCAAGTATGTGAAACAGCATTCAAAAACACTCTGAACAAGCCCGCCAGAAACTTCATCTCATGGCACAGTACAGATCTCTTCATAGTTATAGAAGACAAAGTCCATAGCCGCTAAAGCACACTTGAAAAATAAAATGCAAACCACACACAGTAGAGGCAACAAAATGTGACTTTTAATACAGTTCTCTGTCCTTTGATTTCAGACAACACCAACCTGTCTACTGAATGTTCCTGGTAACGACCACGATCCCTGTGGTCGAAGTCATGGAAGCGATCCTGGCGGCTGAAGTCAGAATGGTACCTGTCATTCATTGCCATTCGTTTTGCCTCTGGCCAGTAGGGATCATCCCTCCTGAAAAATGAACAGACCCATCTTATCCCACATAATGACTTTTGGTGTTGTTTCCCCTTCCAAACTGTGCAAACCAAAAGAAGGGTAATTAAGCCCAAGTTGGTGATGAAAAGGAGAGGATACCTTGACTAGGGCTATTAAACATGATCACCTCAATGCAATCAATCACTGCTGACTGACAGAAGCTGAGAATGTATATGTGGCTTTCTGCAGCCCACGCTGATGAGACAGAACCTGGCAGCAACGTTTTTCACTTGCCTCATGCATTTGCTGGCTTTACCTGCCATCTATGTCATAGGGTCTCCTCATTGCTGACCGACGCTCCTGCTCATAGCGCAGCTGCTCATGCTGGCGCCGCAGCTCTTCCCTCTCTCGCTGGATGCGGTCCTGCTCCCTCCTCCTTTCATGCTCTATGTGCATTCGTTCTCTTTCCAGTCTTTCTCTTTCCATCCGTTCCCGTTCAAGACGCTGCCTTTCAATCTCCAGTCTCTTCCGAGCAATCTCAAGCCTCTCCCTTTCCTCTCGCTCACGGATAGTCTGTAGGTGCTGCTGTCTCTCCCGACGCTCACGAGTACTGTTGGACAGAAAGGAAAGGTTACAGGTGGAATACTTCAACAAATAAAGGAAGTTAAAAAGAAAAAAAAAAAGGATTAAAAATTAATAACACAGTGACTGCTCAGAATCTTGAAATTATACCTGGGAAGGGTGTGGGAGGAAGGGCATGGAGGGAAGACGCTCAGTGTATACATGAATTACTTGTGTTAACAGACATCCTATTATTCCCACAAGACGCACCTGTAGGGCAAATAATTCTATATGGTATGGGGAATTTGAATCCAAATACCCACAGCTCATTTCTCACACCAAAATAAAGTATTTGTAAAGAATATTTTAATTCTGTGAACAAATTATGCTTAATAATGATTTCACTGAAGCTTAGGTATCTAACTATGAGCGAAAAACTTTGCTCTCCATTAAGGACAACAAAAGTATTTTCTTCCTGTTATTTCAACTACTCTTAGGTGAGGAATGTGTGGAAAACATGGAACTCAGCTCAGAGTTCTAGGAAGGAATGTGAAGGATGACCATTATCACTTTTATCCTGTATTCAAGATCTTGAAAACAAACTCCCATCCAAAATAATTATCTGAATTAAATTCAAGAGATATGTGATCCATAAATAACAAGTTACAACTGAAAAAAAAAAATTGAACTCCTTTTCTCTCTTAGTCATTCTAGTCAAAATGAAAATAAAACATGCACTATAGTGAAAAGAAGCCACCCAATCTCACTGTTCTCTTACCGGCGCTGCTCTGCCTCCCTCATTTTCCGCTGTGCTTTAATCTTGTCAAATGACACAATGCCTTGTCTCTCTCTGCTCTCTGACTTGCGATCCTGGCTCTTAATGCTCTAGATTTAGCAGCAAAGTAGAGAAAATTTATTAAAGGACAACTATCACAAACAATACACTATGCTGTTTCCATTTGTACTTATATCTCAAAGCTTGGGCCATGCATTTTTCAGAAAAGCTGTTCTTTTTTCAACGTTACAGACATGCCATGTATTACCTTCCCACATTTGTTTGGCAGGATTTGATTGCTGAATATGGTATCAGCCAAACTAAAGGTATTTTACTAATTAAAATCTAACATCATGTTATAGAAACTCTAATTGGACAAACAGGCAAGACAAGTGTGGGTTACATGTAGCCTTGGCAGGATTCAGTATTTGTTTCGAAGGGAAGTATTTCCCCCACAGAAACATTACTTACTCTGTCTTTTGATGTGGTTGATGTTTTCACACTAATCACAGGTTCTCCTTTGGATTTATCCATTACTACTGTTCTCTCTGTTCCTTTACTTCCTAAATAAAATCAGAGGTGGAAAAAACAAACTACATAACCTACACCATTCACTGCTATGCTACATGTTCTATAAAATGTGAAAATAGGCATTTAACCCTCTCTTCAAAACCAGTTCACACATCTCTCCACAAAATACCACCCCCCTTAGTCATTCAGGATTTTCAAATAAGAATCAGAAACAATCCCAGAACACTGGCAGTTGTTTGGAAATAACCACCTACAATTAAATATTCACACATCAACATGTATTTTACTCTGTAAAAAGAGAATAGCCAGATTACCTGACTTAAGAGCTTTAGGTTGATCTGATGAAACAGACTTCTGTTCATCTTTATCTTTTTTTTCCTTTTCATCTTCTGTCTTTTTAGGATCATCTTTTTGGTCAGACTTCTCATCCCGCTTAACACTGACAGGTCTACAGACAGATATTGATACAGATTAGACTAATACAGACTAAGAGAAAGGGAAATTCAAGGAAAACGCTACCAACACAGTAGAAAAGTAGAATTCTGATATGACAAGTCATAATTAGATTTTCAAACATTTCCTTCCACAACATCCTACACCAGAAAACAAGACATGCAGACCATCCAGTGCAGTTGTCAAAACACTTCGCCATGATTCAGGTATCTCAACTGGAAGCATAAGGAAAAATTCACACCATGACGTGCCTAATGCCCACAAAGTTTCTCAGACAACATGACAATTGAGAAGTGCCAATGTGAACCTTTTTTTTTTTTTCCAGGCAACTAGGTGGAATAAAAACAAAAAGTTCTCAGTAAACCATATTTAACAGAAGTTATGCCTCAAGAAGATAATTAAAGCAAAGGTCTTAGTGTCTTATTCACACTCTTTTAAGGCCTTATTCAGCTACTTTCAATAATGGCAGAGAGAAAAAGCATAGTGTTGAAGAGGAACATGTTCTGGAAACAGGATCTTGCACAACTCCCTTTTAACTGTTTGTGACCACCACCACTGGAGGAGACCCTACTCCAATGAGAGACAAAAGGTAATGAAGAAACAGTGACATACAGATCAAAATTCTCTAATGGTCTTTCCTACAGTTTGAGATATGAAAGCACCACAATCACTACTAAAAGCCAAATACAGCTCAATTAAAGGTATACTTGAAAATGCAACTTCCCAATGCCTACCTTAAAGCACATAACAGAAACACATTAAATGAGGCACTGAACATCAACAGAAGTTTACCTTGCAGGAAAGGTTGAAAAAAATGCATGTACTCCTTTTTCAATGCTTGCCACAGAAATTCTTACTGGAACTTCATTCTCCCTGACATCAACATTGAAGAACAGCAAAACACCTTTGGACAGAGAATATTTAGAACAGTACCTCTCACTGACTGTTTCTCTCTTTGCTTCATTCTCTTTCTTTTCACTTGTCTTCTTCCCAGCAGGTTCATTTTTTGCCTGCAATTCATTTTGCACACAATCAGCTGAGAATGTGGCCTCGATCATTTGTACAACGTGATAGGAATGTGGTGTCTTTGAGGAGCAGTACTCACTTTTTCCACAGAAATTATCTTCCCATGTAACTCAGTTTTGTGGAGGTGGGTGATACACTTGGTTGCTTCCTCAGCTGTTGACATGGTGACAAAGCCATAGCAGCGAGCGCCAGGACTGCGAGCATTGGTGACCACTTTGGCACCCACCACCTTTCCAAAACAAAGAGGTGTTACACTCACTGTAACAAGAACAAACTGCAAGCTCCCCTTCTGTCATTCCTGCTCATGATCATTCAGGAAACTTGTGTTTTTAAGATATTAACAAACACAAAAGGAGTTGCTTAGAGGCAATGATGCTTCTCTTGGTATAAAAGCTGAATCAGTAGATGGGAGCCAAAAACTGAATTCTCTTCAGGAGAAAGACAACAAGGGGACATCTAACTTCACATCAACAATATCACTTTGCTTAAGTATAAAAGAGAAAAACCAATAAGAGTTTTTAAGCCAATTTCCACATACATGCTAATGCTAGTTCAAATGCTAAGTTCAATCTTCCCCCAAAAATGCTTCCATGTCAGTGCTTAGGCAGACCAATAGTGTTACCGGCAATCTTTGTTAAGAAACACGTTTCCTCAAAAAGTAGAGCTTCAAAAAGCCCACTTAGAAGTAGTGTTTACTTAAGCTCATGTATTCAATACAGCTCACTTTGCATTACAGAAAGGAGACATATTTCACAGAGATGTTGTATTCTAAAGTACAGCTAAATAAAGAACCTACTTCTGAGCGTTTGATCTACTGCACATGTACATTTACTTCTAGGAAGCTTTGCCTCTGCTAATACCCTGAAGAAAATAACTGCAATTTTATTCAAATGACTGAATGTTACCATGACATCTATTTAGAGGCAAATACAAGGTTTGCTGTCACTTCGTTTTTATTTAAAATTTTGTGGCATATCTCTATGATCAACATTCTAGGTTACCAGATGGAATTCTAAGCAAATAAAATGAATGAAAGTCCTGCATTTTTGCTGTAGCAAGGAGCCTGAAAAGTTTTACTGGTCTCATGACTTTCAGACAAACTCAAAGCTGTGCTACACTTAATCCATTTCTGTACCTATTTGTACATATTTAAGTTCCAGAGTATTTTCAGTGGTAAAACATTCAATGGCAAATTGCTTGCACACAGTTTTCTTTTCCTATGATCTGCTGACAGTAACCTTTAAATAGGTTTCAAAGGTCTGACAAAAATCCTTACTGATAAACCGGTTTTCTATTAAACTAGCCCTTTTTCACTTTTCCAGCTGACAGGAATATTTATCTTGCCATTTTTTCTGGTGTTAATAACAACTGCAGGACCTCCCCTGCCAACAAAGCCAAATACCACCTCCCCATATCCCACACTACCCAAATAAAAAGTGCAACTCTAGATAAAAATAAAACTTCAGATACCAAGGACATTCTTAAGATATTCCCCAATAATTGTGGTTCAACACTTACTGCATATTTTACTTAATCCTAAGGAAGTCTTTAATTAACATTGAATTCATCATTGACTGCATTTACAGCAGGTAAAAATACTGTAGTACAGCATAGGAGACAGAAGGATGTGTAAACAGTTAACGACTGTTTCAAATAAAGAACCTCAAATGGAATTTTATGGGGTTTTTTTAAAGCGTGCAACCAAATAAAAAAACGCAGTCATTCAGGATGTACTTCCACAAATTTTTCCTTGAGATCCCACATTATTTTTAATAATTAGATTATTTTGACTCATACTTTCAGTAAGAGGAGCTTAAGAAGTCTTATGAACAG
>VXAU01003011.1:79084-107245 GCA_013399695.1 Formicarius rufipectus | reverse complement strand
AACCAAACAAAAATAACCCCTTACCTTCCCATATTTGCTAAACAGATTCTTCAAATCTGTAGCTCTGGTAGTGGATGCCAGTCCACTCACCCAAAAGTTTCTACCAGAACTGCTAGCGGTGCGACCTAATTAGGAAACAAAACCAGAACACACTCAAAATCCTAATTAACAACTACTTCTGAATTAAAAAGGAGAATTATCACAAATCTTTAATTTTTTTGTATCACAGAGCAAATTAAATGCAAGGTATAACATTCTCCTCCTGTGATCTGCATGTCTGAAGGCAAGCGGCATTACAAGTCCCAAAACTTGGATGGAACTACAAGCATGGATACAGAAATATATAATTCCTCACAAAAGTAACTGTACGGGAGCAACTCTGAAGAAACTAAAACTCTTCAAAATGTGCCCGGACAGATCCCAATAACTTTGCACTAACAGGGAAAGACAAAATATCTGCAGGACTTGTGGGAACCATCATGTACATCCATGTTTTGCCCTCCTTATCTCCCCAACTCCAGGAAATAATGCTGGGATGCACCTCTCAAGTGAAGACATCATAAAAAAAAACAAAAAAATTTCTCTCCTGTTTCTGCCCAGAGAGATCCCACAGTTGGCATTTGAAGTCCGACTTCAGTTACAGGAGCTAGAAAAGCCCTAGATTACTTTAACCATGCAAGAACTATGGAAGACCTGTCCATTTTTGCATCTAAACTAGAAACATGATTTTATGAATGAACTTTCGAAGTCTGAAAACCCAGCATCTAGTGATTAAGAAGTGTTTGATCTGTACTTAAAGTTTTAGCGTTTGCACTTCAGCATGAAGCACTTACCTAAAGACAGTGTTTCCAGTCTCCTTTGAAATGTCTTCACTGTCCTTTTATCAGTCTTGGTAGTGTTCAGTTCCAAGAATCCAATGAGTGGAGGAAAGCAGGTTTCACTCCAGCTATCTGCTTCCATATGGTTTGGGGGTTTTTGGGGGTTTTTTTGGCAATATATGGAATTTCACAGAATTGTTTTTATTGATGGAAGATTTTTTTCCATAACCTTTCCAAAACCCTATTTTTTTTATGTGTCTTTCCCATCTTTTACTTCCTGATAACTTTCGTCATTGTCATGAGCATAGCACTGAGAACACAGGAGTTAATATTTATACAAGTCTCCTAGGGAAGGATGCAGTCACTTATACCAATCTCATAAAAAAAAAAAAAAAAAAAGGTATTTTGTATGAGGGATAATAGATATTCACGTGCCATCATCCATCTCAAAAAGTGCATGGACAAAGGAATACCATGCATGCAAACACATGGGAAATACATTCTCCTGTTGTTTTAAAAAGCTGATCCACAGGCCTTGATTTTTTTACTCTACACATTTCTACAATTTAAAAATTACTCCCTGCAGTTACACTGGCACTAGAATTTGGAGAAAAGGAAAAATGAGCACTTTCTTCTTTCAGGTATTTTACTGATGATTTAAACTATGTTAATGTCCTCGTCAATTAATTGTTGATCAGTCTTAACATTTCCAGTTTTTGCCCTCCCATGCTCCTGCAATGGTACTGCACTTTTTAGACAAAGAAATGTTCAGACTTGAAAATATTCTCTAACTTAGAAACTAGAATAATATAGGTACTGGGAGCCAACCCTCAGCACTGGAGACATCTTTCAGATACACATCTACCAACTGCCAAATCCACTAGACTACGAGATCATAAACTTATTCATTCTAAATAAAATCCTTTCATACAGGTGGGCAAATAGCCAAGTCTGAGTCAGAACTGACTTGTGTATAGTTTTGTAACTTCCTTCTGGCTCAATCACTTCGTTATGCATGCAGAGAATGCTACATAATGAAGTAGCTACCTCTCACTACTGCGGATCACTAAGCCAGAAAATGATTAAAACAAATGTTACAGAACACAGCACATCCTTTAGAGAAAGGTATGCAGGACCAAGGTGGTTATCAACCCCAGGTTCCTGAAGGTTGTTTTGAATGAAAACTTCAAGAAGAGTTTTCTCAGTCCACAGAAAAAAGTACACTCAAGTCCTTAGATAAAGAACAGCATGCACAAAACACTCCTTTAAATATTCTGAAGTAAGAGAATATAAGATTACAGACTGAAGGGTGAACAGACCCTACGTGAAGCTCACACTGAGGTCCAGTAACTTGCACAAATACAATCTTGGTAAAAGCAGCTGACAGTGACTTCAGTCTGTGTTGTAAAAGCCATTGTAAAACACAATTAAAACCAAACAAATTCTTTCAGTCCAATCAGTTGACAGACCTTCTGAGTTTCTTGCTTATTATGGGAGTTGCTGGTATTTCCACACTCAGAGGTATTTACCATATATATTAGTGTCTACCTTTGAAGATCAAGTTACAAACACAGGGTGCAATGCAGATATTCTTCGAAAATGCATGAAGGGAAAATACTTCTTTTGGAACGAATAAAGAAAATCCAGAAAGAGATGAATTTATACTATTTAACAACTGTACAGACTGCAATGCTTTTTCTGATGAAATACCCCATCCAATACAAACAGCTATCCAAGCAAACACTGAGGTCCTATTTTTGAAAACAAACATACCTTTCTCATCTTTTGAGGTTATCTTTGTATCTCTGTCCTCCTCCACAGGGCTAAAGACAAAACACATTATTCAAGTCAGAAAGGAAAGTGATTAAATATAAATTATGAAAAAAGCTAAAATTAAATACCTACCAGAAAATATGTTGCAAACAAAAACACACCTTTGTGTACTTGATTTAAGAAATCTGACAAGAAATAACGAAGTCAGATTCTTAAACAGACTTACATTAAGAAGACGATTACAAATAAGACTAATTTGGGAAAACAACCTTTGAAGGTTGAGGAAGGAAAGAAAGCAAACCCATTGTGTTTAAAAAAAAAATTAAAAATATCTGCGCATGGAGAAATAAAACACACTCTTTAGGAATAGGCTACAATTTCATCAGTCTTGGTGGCCAATTGAAGGAAACAGCTTATTCGCATCACTTAAGGACCAACGATAAAAGATAGCATCTGGTCTAGAACGGAGAAAAAACAAACCTCTTTTTCTGATCACCGCCCTCACTGGCTGAGGACTCTTTAGTAGCAGGGGGTTCCTCAGAATTAGCTTTGTCTTCTGCTCTCTTGGCATCTTCTTTGCTATCTTTGCCTTCGGGACCTGCGCCTTTGGCCGCTGTTTCCCCACTAGAGGCTTCCAGGCCTTGCGAGCGTTTGCTACTCTGATCGCTTACGCTCTCTACTCCTACACATTCACAGTCCGGCTTCTCTTCCTCTAGTGTCTGTTCACATGTCTCCCCTTTTGCTACAACTAAACGCTTTGCTTCCTTCCTTGCCATAGCTTGGGCCGATTTGCTGTCCAAATCTAAAGCCTCTTCCTCCACCTGAGTGGCACCAAGAGCGTCCTCTTCCTCCGCCAGCCTCTTGCCTGGCACCACGTTACTTGCTTCCTGGGCACGTGGCCGCTCCGCTTCGGAAGGTGCTTCGTTAAGTACTTCAGATTTACAAGTTTCCCCCAAAATGTCGAGTATTTTCTCATTTTCTACGGATTTAACAGGAATAGAATGGCACAAGATTTAATCACCAGGGAAATACAGCAATCACAAACGTGGAACTGGCATGGCTGCCACACTAACACCAAGAGAACTTCTAAGCTACACAGAGATTGGAAAACCCTAGTGTACACAGTGTTAAAAGTCCTACGCTAACTGCTCTCTCAACAACTACCAAATCAGCCCTCAAATGACACCAGGCAAGAAAAATGCCCCCACAGATTTAACATAAAACTTCAGGCTCATCCTCGATATTCTTCACCAAATCGGTCAGCTCTGTTTCTTCTCTAGTTAGCTTCCAGAGTCCGAGATGCTTAACTGAACGTATCAAGGCACTGAGAGTTCAATTTCTAAATTTCTGAGAAATTCTTTTAGCAGACAGTCCAACATGAGAACTGGGCATCTTCTGATGGTGCATGAGTGTGTTTGCAGTCCAGAAAGTGAAAAGTATCTGTGTGAAATTTCCATGAAGAAACTCTTCTTTCTTCTGTATCCAGTAACTAATCTTTACATTTTAGTGCCCTACAATATATCTTTTTACTGCTTTCACTGCCCTCTACTTAGTAACAAAGTTAAGGTGTGTGCAATATCACAAGATCTGTTTACAAGTAGAATATTTAGCTTTTAAACTGTGATTAACTTCTCTAAATCCATTTACGTAGTTTAACAGGTTTTTAAACCATTTCATTTCACTGGAAATATTTCAAAGATGACAAGCATCACTTCACAGATCTGGGGATATGATTGGGTTTCCAATCTCTATGACCCTGCATGATCTGGATTGTCCATCATAAATATAAATTATGTTTGTTTGCTTGGGTTTTTTTAATAGTTAATGGTTTAAAAAGTATTAGTTGAAAAGACAGAAATATGCTTTTCTTTAACAGTACCTGGCTCCAAGTGTAGCTTCTCCGTTTTCTGTTTGGGGAAAGGAACAACAAAGAATGAGGATTTTATAAACTGTATTGCCTAATACACAGTAATAGCAACTCCCTGCCAAATCCCAAGTTCAAAAACTGCACAAATTCACCTACTACATTTAGCTCTTCTTTTCATTATCCACTGGAACTGAGCGTTATATATAGACAATTTTTCTGGCACATGAAAACCAAAGCAAAATCCCAGCCACAACTGAATTCTCACAACTAACTCTGGATTTTAAAGTGACCAGTAACGTATCTTTATGTACCACCACACCAATTACAGAGTAAAAAGAAACCCAGCTGCTATTTTATATCATCAGTGAGAGAAGGAAGAAATCAACAGTATAGGATCACTTTTTTGGTCACGAAAGTGAAGGAAGTCTTGAGAGTTGATTGAGAAGTAGGAAAAACACACAGGGCATTCTCATCTCACAGACCATATGCTAAGTAACATCATGTATGTCTTGGATTCTGTTACAATCTCATGCTATGGTCATATTTTCTTTTTCCAGTATGAGAACAAAGTGAATATTAATAATACAACTTACTGGTAATATGACAATCTGAAATACAGCCACATTTTCAATTTACCTTCATTTCAATTAAATCAGAAGAGGCTTCTAAATTGCTTTCAATTTCATCATAATCTTCCTAAAAGAGTAAAAATGAAATTATAAAATTCCTTACCAAAAGCAGCTTACAGGGAATACATCTGTAACTAATTTTCGCTCTCAAGAAAACCAGAAATATTTTCCAGTATTTGATAAGTCTCAATTGCTTCTTCAGACTGTGACCAAGAAGGAGCAGCAACATCTAAACATTCTTGAGGACTAAATATCTTTCTCCTATTACATTTCATTTTAATTTCAACACAACATTGTCTGTTTCAAAGTTACTCTTATTTAGAGAGGAAATTAATTTTACATTTATGTCATTAGTAAACGTGTTTCTCTAATTTCCCCACTTTGTAACTTCAGTTTCTAAATGGTAATGTGGCTGACTCAGGTTTTTACTTTCCCAAAACCAAAACACATTCTCAAAATCTACCTTCCTTAAGAGCTGATGGCAAGATGCAACTAAAGCTCATTGGTTATATGACTCACAATAGCTTTAATTTACAGAACACCACAAAACTGCCTTTCATTTTCACTAGATACTGTTGGAGTGACTCTGTTCCAAGGTGTCACGTGAAAGGGGAGATTTTCTCCAACCCTCTGTGTTTGGTTGGTCTGTCAATGCACACCTCTGTCCCTAAAGGTGACCTCTGATGTAATACTGATGTTACCCCTCTCCAAGGTACAACCATCAGCCAATGAAGGTGATCTATGACTAGTCACTCAAGCCCCACCTAAATGGAGAAATAGTATGAAAGCAAGTTAAAAATGGGGAAAAGCTAGGAAAGACTCTGTTTTAACAGGACTGAAGCTGTTTTCTCCCCTATAAGGCTGTCTACTGGGTAAGAACCCTACTCCGTATGCACTGAATGATTCACTCAAGCCAGCTTTTGTTAAGAAATTAGAGTTTGTTGATGTTGCTTTCTTTGCAGCCAGATACTACCACCAGCAATACACAAACCTTAACCTGTCACAATTTTTTGTTTTGCAAAAAATCTCCCATTTCACATGACTGAAGGTAAATGATGGAAAGTTGAGACAGATGTGCAGCCCTAAAATAATTAAGAAACAGAACACTAACAAGGCAAGGAAGGATAGCATGTTCTGTTTTGTGAATGAACAGCCTAAAATAAAAACCCACAAGGATCCAAGAAGGGTAATATCTGGGGAGTGAATGTAACATATGGATTACCCTGTTCATTCGGTAGCAGGAGACTGTGCTATCTGCAAATGACATTGCAAGTTGCTCCCAAAACCAAGTCAAAAGCCTGGCAATACCAGAATAGGGCAATATATAAAGTTTTTCTTCTTCTTTTATTAATCTCTATGAGAAAACAGAACAACATAACTTCTTTAAACCTGAGCATTATTTCTGCACAAAAGACTTCCAAATCACCTCTGAGTTGAGAATGTATTTCTCTCCCTCTGCAAATATGTACATAACGAGAGGGCTGAATATATGCATATATATACTTTAACTCACAGAACATATAAATGGGAAGAGGGAACACAGAAACTGATACAGTATTTTCAGTTCCAAGCTCCTTTCACGTTAAGGA
The DNA here is from genome assembly GCA_013399695.1 of Formicarius rufipectus. NCBI lineage: Eukaryota > Metazoa > Chordata > Aves > Passeriformes > Formicariidae > Formicarius > Formicarius rufipectus. The sequence continues at coordinate 100,569 of VXAU01003011.1, read as the reverse complement.
AAGATGATACTGCACGTAATGCAAGCAGTGACCCATCTACTGTGAATATTTCAAGTCTCTAATTAAGTCCAAGAATATTTACCACTTAAAAGAGTAGGACATGGGAGCTGTTAACGTGAAATTGAATCCAGATCACATTCATGTCCTACATTATACTGGCCTGAAATAACTTGTTCATGTGCCCATGTACTTCTTAAATATCTTCCGAAAAATTACAAAGACCTCTACTCACCTCATTTTCTGTTAGCTGGTCTGGAAGTTCTTTCATTTCTGTTTCGACATTGTCTTTATTATCAGAGAGAGAATCGAGGATATTATCTGGACTATAATCTTCTCCACAGTCCACAGCACTGCCATTATCTATTTCAGCTTCATCTAACACACTAATATCCATCATGTCAATATCCTGCAAGGTATCCAAACTTGCTTCAATATCCTCCTACAGAAAGAAAAAGGGTAAATGTGTATTTATTGTGGGCTAAACGATGCATATTCTTAGTAATTGCAATGACAATTTCACTTACCTGCCCATCTCGAGAGTTTTCTTCTAGACCATTGTCTTCAACACCTTCTTCTTCTGGTTTTCTTCCTAAAAATAGTATCATTGCAATGGGATATAGCATTAAATTTTATAATGTGCTTAATCTTCAGTGAATTATCTATTCCAGTTTGTTTCAACAAGAAATCATTAAGACACTGATTCCAAAGCCTGGGTCTGTCTGGATATACCTTGTCACTGATACAAGCAAACAGCTTGAGCAGGAACAACAAGTAGCAGAGCTATAGTTTTCTACAGTTACGCTTTCATTCCACCACACTTCAATACCTAAAAAGACAACACTATCCAAGAAGGTGTTCCCTTTAAAAATAACACTCTAAGACTGTTAAAAAATATCCTCCCTTAATTAAACAGATTTCAAATTAGCATTCAAGATTCTGGACACACACATCACATTCACCAGCAAACTCATATTGCTATTCAGAGAGTTGTTCTTCGTCTATTTTTAGCCCCCCTTCGCATCTTAAAAGAAGCAGCTTAATAGTCCACTTCTCTTCAGAATGTATTTTTTTTTAAGACCTGGCTATGAACAAGTCAAATAAGCCACGTGTAACACAGCACACACAGTATTTTACGTTCTGAAGCAAAACATACTTAAATCACTAATGAACTTTCCAAGATGCAGTTAATTCCTCTGCACCTGACATAATTCTACTCTCATGGCCACAAGCATAGAAACACTTGCAATTTACAATTTCATCTACAGGTTTCAAGATATGCTCAGAGTGCAGTTAGGAGTCATACCATCATTTAACTTGTGACCGCTCCCTAATGCAACAGAGTTTGACTGTTTTCCACAAGGTAAAAAGCACTTTATTTTTTAAATTAAATTAATGAAACAGAAGACATCACCTTTGTATGCTAAGTTCTAGCTACATGCAAACAATGGAACTGCAAGTGTCCAGACACCCTACCTTTGCTTGTTCTTTTTGGCATTCTCTTGTTGGACAGTTCTGAGGCCACAGGAATTTCATCAGGATCTCCTCCTTCATCCTCAATAGCCTGTTGGAGACAGCAGGATGATGTCTACTGTATTCTTTGTTGGGGTGCATTGGTACTGTCATTAGATGGGATAGTTAGTTCTCTTCACAGTAGCTGGCAGGGGGCTATGTTTTCAATTTGTGCTGAGAACAGTGATGTTTTAATTATTACTGAGCAGTACTTAGAGTGTCAAGGCCTTTTCTGCTTCTTGCACTGCCCCACCAGCAAGGGGCTGGGGGTGCACAAGGAACTGGGAAGGGACACAGCCAGAGTGCTGAACCCAGTTGCCCAAAGGGATGTTCCAGACCATACAATACTCTGCTCAGCAGTACAACCAGTGAGGGTTGAAGCTGGTGGGGCTGCCCTTACTTGGGATCGAGCTCAGCATCAACCAGCTGACAGCACGCAATTATTCTCTTTGACATCACTTGTTGTTCTTGGGTGCTTTTAATTTTTTTCACCTGTGTTGCTGCTTTTTTGGCCATCACATTTACTAAAATTATTAAACTGTCTTTATCACAACCTGCAAGCTTATTCTCCCTTTCACCCCTCCACTTCCAGCCTCCATCCTGCAAGGAGTGAGGGATGAGGGAATGGCCATGTGATGCCTAGCTGCCTGCTGCTTAAACCTTAAACTGGGCACTTTTAAGGATTTGCCACGGGCATCTCTTCCCTAGTTCAGATTACACAACCAGGCAGCCATATCACCTGTTACAGACACTGAACAGGAAGGTCTAACACAACCCCACAGCCAAATCAAGCTACGACTGAGAAGCAAAGTTCCCTATTCAGCAGACAATCCCTTTAACTGTATAAAATTGACAATGACTGCTACAGGAACTCAGGCACGTCTGACAGTCATTTCTTTCTCAATATATAGGTCTGTTAGAACCCATAAAAGTGCCACAACCAACTTTGCAGGTCTGTGAAAATATATTCCTGAGAGGTAGAGGTGGTAGTCAGGTGAAGTGTGGTGGTGCCAAGCAAGAGGACAAAGGCAATGCACAGAAACTGATGCATGGAAAGTTCCACCTGAGTATATGGAAAAAATCCTCCCCTGTGCAGTGGAACAGACTGCCCAGAGAGTGTGTGGAGTCTCCCTCACTGGAAATATTCCAGAACGGTCTGGACACAACCCTATGTCATGTGCTCTGAGATGGACCTACAGAAGCAGGAAGGCTGGACCAAACAGACCTCCTGCGATGCCTTCCAAGTTCACCCACTCTGTGAAGCGTGTAGAGGAAACACAGGAAAAGATAAAAGAGGTGCATGCTCAGGGAACGGGGGAACAAATCGGGGAAGGGCTAGCGAAAGCCGGGAAGGCCATCCCAGCTTCCAAGGGAGTGGAATACAAGTAGCGCTTCAGAGGACCGGCGGGGGGGCAGGCGGGTCCAGGCGATACAAAGCGGTGTCACGAAGCCAGGCGAGGGCCCTGTGGCGGGGCGAGGGAGGGGACGCGTCAGTGGCCGAAAACACTCCTCCTCCGCGGGTGCCCGGGCGAGAGCACAACACGCGTTCCCCTCAGAGGGCCCCGCTCCCCTCAGAGAGCCCTGTTCCCCGCTCGGTGCCGGGCAGGCCCCGCTCCCCTCAGAGACCCCCGCTCCCCGCTCGGTGCCGGGCAGGCCCCGCTCTACGCATGCACCGAATACACTGGGCACGAAGGACCCGGATGGCGCCGCCCGCCCCCTCACAAACCTANTCTCGCCTCAAGCCCGAGCACGCAGAAGGAAGGAAAGAACCCAGCCCAGACCCGCGGCGACCGCGGCGATCCGGGCACAAAATGGTGGGCGCGAGCAGCGCCGAGGGGAGGGGGGAACAAAGCGCGCATTACGCAGGCGCGAGGAGGGGCGGGACGACCTGCGCGGCGGCGTCGCCCGCCTCAAGGGCGGCGTGCGCGCCCCCGCGCGGACGTCAGCGCGTCATTGCGGGGGCGCGCACGCCTCGCTGCTCCGCCTCCCACTCCCCCTCACACCGCACCTCAGTCCTCTCCACCATTTTGTGCGGCCGCCGCGGCTCTTCCCGTCTCGCTTTTATCTCCCTTCCCTCTCCCCTCCCCCGTGCCAGCTCCGAATTGACGGCCCATGGCGGAGGGTCAGCCCGCGGCCGCGCACGGAGAGCCTGCGCCCTTTGGCGCCCCCGGCCCCGACCACGAAAGCCGGCGGCGGCCGCTGAGCGAGCTGCGAGTCATTGACCTGCGGGCCGAGCTCAAGCGCCGCAACCTGGACAGCGTGGGTAACAAGAGCGTCCTGATGGAGCGGCTAAGGAGGGTGAGCGGGGCCGGGGAGGCGCCTGAGGAGACCCCGGGCCCTGAGGGGAAATATGACGCCAAAGGACTGCGGCGGGGCGGGCCCGGCGGTGGCCGAGAGGGGTTTTCGTGCGAGCCAGACTGTGCGGCGAGTCTCCTCCCGGCGCCACTGAGGGCCTGCTGCGGCGCTCGGAGCGCCCGGCCTGTGTCCTGCCGTGCGCTGCGCTCGTGGGTTTGTGCTCCTTTGCGCTGTCTGACTGGCTCTTTTGCTGCGTGCTGCTGTTCTTGTGGCTCTCTAGTTGGTAGTCTGTGTACTGTGTCCTCATCAGATTGTTTGCTTTGTTACTAACCTCGCTGAACGTCGGTCGTCGCGCTGTCACAGCAGTGCGCAGTTGCAAATGCTGTAAGATTGATCTTTATTGGCTACTTTCCGGTAGCTTTACACCACATTTCATGCGTGTTTGTTGCTTTGGTTGGGTGTTTGTTTCATTTGTGTATCCAAGTTGCTGATGTGCTGTTCGAAGCACCAGATTCTTGTTTTAGAGTTTTTCAGCCTTTGGTGTCCAGCTATTAAATTTAATAAAAACGCACAAATGAAATTTTTTTACGTCTGTCTTTATATCTACTTTTATCTTTTCCTTTTGCTAGGCTATTGAGGAGGAAGGAGGAAATCCTGATGAAATTCCAGTGGTTTCAGAAAATATCATGAAGAAAACGCCAAAAAGAAGCAGCAAAGGTAAAGGCAGTTAGAATCTCCAGTCCAGCTCCCTTGGGTTTTCAGGAAACTGTACACATGAAATGGAACCTTGCTAATCTTTCCTCTGTTTTAATTTTGCTTGACTTTATTTTGACACTGTTGCTGAATGTTTGCAGTCCCAAAGCTATAGCTAATGTTAATTGCCAGAGCCAGATTTGGGTAAAAATGGTCCTCTGGAAGAAATTAAGCAAAGTTGAATGATCTGTACCCTGGTTCTGGCCTTTAATACCATGTTAGTGGTACTCTTCTCCACATTTGTGCTCAGGTGTCTAGGGATGGGTGATACAATGTTAAACTTAGCAGTGATTTATTCACAGAATTTCATGTAATTTAATAAGGCAGGAAATGCTCTATTTGAAAGATGTGTTGTTTTGTTCTCAGGGTGACTTGGAATTTGTAGCAAGAATTACTAACACTGAAATAGTGTCAGTATTTTTAAAACAGTTACTTGGTTTTTGTGCCTTTTGAGGTAGAAATGCAGAACAAGTGCAAAATAATCTCTGTAGTATTATGCTTGTGCTTCATAGCTAACAGCAGTCACATTTTTCTTCCTAGAAGAAGAGTTTTTAATCAATATGTGAAATCAGATATGATTTCGAGGCTTCATGCTTGATTTTTCTAATGGTGAGACAATCTTACATAATCTTAGTTTTTAAAAAGTAATCTGTTTTTCTAAAATTAGCTGATTAGCACAGTTTGATCTCATTTTGTAATCAAATAACATTACAACTTTTGTATTTGAGCTGAGCAGAATAACTATGTTAGATTAATTTTGATATACACGCAACGTAAATTTGTGAGATGAGACTCAAATGTTTTGCCAGCTAATTTGATCCTTTGTATACATCCAGTTTGGAGTGATAGTGCAATTGTTTGCAGACTAAAGTGCGAAATCTTGGCCAGAAAGAGAGCAAATATCACAGCTCTAGGTAAAAGCAGAAATTTTTGGTAATCACATTCATTTTCAAGTCTCAGAAAAATACCTAACATACATTACAGCACTTTAGTGTTGGTATGGAAATAGATGAAATGTTTCTTTTGGCTCTGAAGCCCCTTTCACTTTTTTAATTGTAGTGTGCTTGTAGTTTTTGAGGAAAATAAAATCCATTAAAAAATAAAACAACTACTTAGCTCTGAGTTTGAGGAGTTACCATTTGGTGCTGAAGCTGGCACACAGTTTTCAGTAATGTCAGTTGTGATATGGCAGGTCCTGCTGGTGCACAGAGCACTACAGTAACACAGAGGAGAGGGGTTTTGTCATTGGTTTGTGTTGTGCTTCTGTTAGGTTGCCTTGGTTTTTTTACTTCTAGTAAATGTCTACAAAGAAATTAAAGGTTGCAATAATAAATTGCTGCACTCACAGCTGAACCAGGTGTTCTGGGGAGGGCACAGTGGTGCAGCTTGGGTTCCTGCCAGACAGGGGGCTGCAGCTGTCAGCTCGTGAGCTGGGATGGCATGTCAGTGCTCCGGTGTGGAAAATAAGGGTAAAGCAGGTAACTGAATGGAATAGAAACTCTGAAGGAAAAGTAAAACTTGAAGGATACATACCGTTCATTCTAATGCTCATAAATGTTGTTAGGACGTAGACCAGAGGAAGAGGGAGTAGAAGACAATGGCCTGGAAGAGGACTCAGGAGATGGACAGGTACGTGAGGCTGGGGTTGAATCAAAGTAACACAGCATTGCTTTCAAGTTGCAATGACTATTACATGTACTTTTCTTCTTTTTACAGGACGATATTGAAGCAAGTTTGGATAACTTGCAGGATATTGACATGATGGATATTAGTGTGTTAGATGAAGCTGAAATAGATAATGGCAATGTGGTAGATTGCGGAGAGGATTACAGTGCTCATAATATTCTTGACTCACTGTCTGATAGTAAAGAAAATGCTGATGCAGAAGTGAAAGGACTTCCAGATCAGCCTACAGAATATGCTGTAGGTAACTTGGAGGCATCCCCACAATTTTCAGAAATTAAAGAAGAATCAAGAGAAATACCAATAATGATGGTATGCATCTCTTATGTGTGTGGAATCAGATTTTATTTTTTTATTTAGTTTATTAATTTCTGGATTAAATAGTAAAATGGTTGGCTAAAAGAGTACTTGGAACAATTTGGGACTCGACTGGTTCTTATGACCATTGCTTTTTCATTTACTTATTTGTGGAAATACTATTCTTAATTTTAAAATACTTAGATGGTGTTTGTGCCCATGTGACTGTATGAGTTCATAGCAGTCCAGAAAGCATTTGTTTTTAATCATCCTTTGAATTCTGCTTCACCTTATATTTACATTCTCATTTTTACATTTTTATTTTAGAAAACATGTGAGACATACAAATACCATGGCTATTTTCTTCTTTTCAACTGAACAGCAACGTTCAGGGAACTGTTTGTTATGCAGTTACTCAGTTATTGAAAGTATTTTTATGTTGACTTCCCATGTTTGTCTGGCTGTTGTGCTGTTTATCTGGTATAGTCCATCTGTGGTAGAAGATAATCCTTTTCCCCCAAATCAAGTGTGTATCTCCTGAGATGTACAACAAAACATTTGAAGAAAATTCTTTCTGCCCCATCTAAGGGGGGGATGTATGTGTTGTGCATGCACGTTGTGTCATAAGTTTGGGCTACAAGGTTCTAATGTTTTATGGTTCCCCTGTCCTGATCTGACAGTTGCAGAAATAAACTTGACCCCTATTCCCAAGCATATTCGTGTCCTTCACAAGTCAAATTCAAATACTTGGAAAATAGACTTTTCCAGTGACTAAATTGCTTGAGGTCAGGTCAGCTCCTGCGATCCACTTTTATCAGTAAAGGAAATGGGTTTTTGGCTCTATGTTGTTGCTATAAATAATAGAGAAGCAAATCAGAGAAAATTTTCTGTTGGAATCCCCATACTTGTAAGATTTTTGTGAGCTGACCAATTTAGTTAAGTAATGAGAAAGCTTATTCAGTCGGTGGAGATTTGAAAGAACCATGGGGATCATTGCTTAGTTTTCACCCTTATTGGTTGTTTTGAGTGCTAGATATGTTTGCTTAATACCAGTTCCCAGTGAAAATAAAATCTTCAGTTTCTCATTCAGATTTCACTCACAATATTCTTTTACAGATAACAGAATGTCTTCCATTTATTTTCTTTTAAAGGTAGAGTTTGAAGATGTTGGGAACAGTTTAGATGCTTCTTCATCAGATTTAACCGTAATAAAGGTAAATGGTAGCCAGTTTTTCTTTACAAACAAAAGAACATAAAATATACCATATAAAGGTGATGTTGAGGTAGTACAGGTGTATGTACAGATAGTACACAGTGGGTGCATCTTACTCTGCAAATGATAGGAACTAATGGCTTTCTAATATATAGACAAAGATCTGTTTGTCAGACAGAATGTGTATATGTTTATGTGATGTGTGTGCCATACTGAGTCTGGTGGTATATTGGATTCCTTTTATCTGATGTATATACCAACTCAGTACCTCACATTATCTTTAACTTCCATTAAAAGTGTGTGTATCCCATGTTGACAAGAAAGCTGAACCTGAAGTACTAACCTTGTTTCCAGAACATTTGTGGTAGGTTGAGGACCCTGGTAGGTTAAGCTGAAGCTCCAGGTGAAGCTGTTGTTTCTGTTGATCCTGTTTTCAGAGACTGCACAAAGTACCTTGTAGAGAAGGGTACCATGAATATAAGCTTTTCTCTGTGCTGCTTACATTTGTTGATTTATTTACCCATGTTAATGTGCACCATATGTTCAACAGGTTTCAGAGAAACTTTAAAGTTTTTTACAGAAAGCTTTGGAGATGATAAAAACTCATGTTAAATTTTCTTCTGTGAAATTTATTTAAAGTTCAGCGTTTTCAAAGCTGAAATAGAGTAAATTGTTTTCCCCTAAATTCTGTCTTGTATTGGGTGGTTGAAAGGTGTAATTCAGAAGAACAACTTGACTTCTTACGAAATAGTGATATTGCTCCTTTTTAAAATCTTTTTCACTGCAGGAACTTGAAGAGTTACCTTTGGAGCCAGGTACTGTTTGGGGGTTTTTTTGTTTGGTTGGGGTTTTTTTGATGAAAAATGATTCCTGGGCTTTGAAACAGTTTCATCCTTCATTTAGGCCTATTGCGTCCCTATTTGTTTGGGGTTTTTTTTAATGCATTACTGTAGTGTTCATTATTATGGTGGACAATCCAGGTCAATGCAGGGTCATAGAGATTGGAAACCCAGTCATATCACCAGATCTGTGAAAAACCACCTTTTGAAAACATATGTAATATGACAAAATGGTTTCATAGAACTGTTACTACAGAGTGGAGTTAAGAAATGAGCCTTCAAGATGCAAAGGTTCTGAAAACAGATCTTGTGATATCACACTGTACAGTAGTTCTGTGAATATAAATACAGGAGTGTAGGTAGTACAAAGCTCTGGTACAGAACAGAACTTAAAGAGTGACTGGACTTCAGAAGAAGGAATACACTGTCATCACAGGAATTTCATACAGATCCTATTCACTTTCTGGACTGCAAACACACTCGTGCACCATCAGAAGATGCCCAGTTCTCATGTTGGACTGTCTGCTAAAAGAATTTCTCAGAAATTTGGAAATTGAACTCTCAGTGCCTTGATACGTTCAGTTAAGCATCTCGGACTCTGGAAGCTAACTAGAGAAGAAACAGAGCTGACCGATTTGGTGAAGAATATCGAGGATGAGCCTGAAGTTTTATGTTAAATCTGTGGGGGCATTTTTCTTGCCTGGTGTCATTTGAGGGCTGATTTGGTAGTTGTTGAGAGAGCAGTTAGCGTAGGACTTTTAACACTGTGTACACTAGGGTTTTCCAATCTCTGTGTAGCTTAGAAGTTCTCTTGGTGTTAGTGTGGCAGCCATGCCAGTTCCACGTTTGTGATTGCTGTATTTCCCTGGTGATTAAATCTTGTGCCATTCTATTCCTGTTAAATCCGTAGAAAATGAGAAAATACTCGACATTTTGGGGGAAACTTGTAAATCTGAAGTACTTAACGAAGCACCTTCCGAAGCGGAGCGGCCACGTGCCCAGGAAGCAAGTAACGTGGTGCCAGGCAAGAGGCTGGCGGAGGAAGAGGACGCTCTTGGTGCCACTCAGGTGGAGGAAGAGGCTTTAGATTTGGACAGCAAATCGGCCCAAGCTATGGCAAGGAAGGAAGCAAAGCGTTTAGTTGTAGCAAAAGGGGAGACATGTGAACAGACACTAGAGGAAGAGAAGCCGGACTGTGAATGTGTAGGAGTAGAGAGCGTAAGCGATCAGAGTAGCAAACGCTCGCAAGGCCTGGAAGCCTCTAGTGGGGAAACAGCGGCCAAAGGCGCAGGTCCCGAAGGCAAAGATAGCAAAGAAGATGCCAAGAGAGCAGAAGACAAAGCTAATTCTGAGGAACCCCCTGCTACTAAAGAGTCCTCAGCCAGTGAGGGCGGTGATCAGAAAAAGAGGTTTGTTTTTTCTCCGTTCTAGACCAGATGCTATCTTTTATCGTTGGTCCTTAAGTGATGCGAATAAGCTGTTTCCTTCAATTGGCCACCAAGACTGATGAAATTGTAGCCTATTCCTAAAGAGTGTGTTTTATTTCTCCATGCGCAGATATTTTTAATTTTTTTTTTAAACACAATGGGTTTGCTTTCTTTCCTTCCTCAACCTTCAAAGGTTGTTTTTCCCAAATTACTCTTATTTCTGTCGTGTGCAAAACTGAATTGTCTGTTTAGGGGAACAAATCCTTATTTCCTGTCACTCTTCTTTAAATTTGCATATATAGTGTTTAGTTTGCAACTAATTTACTGGTAGGTATCCAATTTTAGTGTACTATCTATAATTAATGTTCTTTCTGCTTTCAATTGGTTGAATAATGCGGTGTTTTGTCTTTAGCCCTGTGGAGGAGGACAGAGATACAAAGATAACCTCAAAAGATGAGAAAGGTACGTATGTTGTTTATTTGTGGTGTATTTTGTTTGGTTTTTAATTTGCAAAGGAACTGGAATAAAAATGTTATGGGGTTAAATCTAACCATTTCTTTGTGAGTTAATTTTAGATAGTCAACATTCAAAGGTACACATATAATAATATTACGACTCACTTTTTAACTTGCTTTTCTTCCACCACTTTGTGTGCCATGTTAATTCTTTAAGCATGTTCCAGTATTCATTGTTAAAGTTATACTGGAGTTCCACTAGCTTTGTGAATGGTTTTAGGTACCAGGAAGACTGGGATTTGTCTGAAAAACCTTAACAGATGCCTAAATTTTTGGGTTTTTACTCTCTGTGACAGTTCTGGTGAGGACTGTTAATTCAGTGAACCCTCAATGCATTTGTCACGCAGACCCGCAAAGTATGGCTTAAAAATTTCAGTTCATAGAACTTCAGTGACCTTACTAACCAACAAAAGTTTGGGCTTTTTTTATTTTTTTTAATAAAAAGCCACTTGTGGATTAATATTTAATGCTTTGTAATTCTCCTAAAAGTGACTGAAGTACAGGAAAAAATTATGTAGCTCAAAATGCATTAAGACTCTTCAAATGCACATTAAGTGGGTTTTATAAGACTCTTACTTTTACACTGTTGCATTTGTCTGCTACATGGTCTTTTATGTTTGGCTTTTTTGTACCTTAGGCCGTGTGGGTAGTGGTTCTGGCAGGAATTTGTGGGTTAGTGGACTTTCGTCCTCTACTAGAGCTACAGATTTGAAGAATCTTTTCAGCAAGTATGGAAAGGTATGTAGTGGATATGTAAATTAACAAACCATTTTATCAATATAAAAGCCTGACCTTAAATTTCGCTCTGATTTTCCCTAATGAATAACTGGGTATGCTAAGGGCTTAACTTCCTTGTGTTCCTCTGAAACTCTGTCTGAAAGTAGATACTTCATAAAGACGGTTGTCTGAAAAGGTGAGGCAGGGAGCCCAGTTTGCAGAGGGTATCTGTGCAGATACTTCCAAAAATGAAGCAGTTCTCAGCATGTAGTGTACTGTAGTCTTGATTATACATCTTGAGTGTGCAGTGATGGTTAATGCTGTTTTAAACTGTCCCATTCCAAGAGAAATCTAGTCTTTGGGGCAGGCTTCCATTTGTTCTGCAGTGCCCACTAGGGTACAAGAGCAGCAGTTGTGGAAGGAAACTCCTTGTGTGACTGTCTCCCCTTCTGCCAAATACATTTCTGAATGTATTATTAAATGTCTGTGTCACTAAGTGTGTACCTCTGACTATCACAAGATTGTCATCTGTGGGTTGAAACTGGCACATGTGTCCTGAAAGAGGAAAGAAAGGGGTAGCAATTTTGGAGGTTTCAGTTTTACTTTGATTATTACACCCCCTCTCTATATATGTTTTCTGTAACTTACTGACGTGCTCAGCAACTTCAAGATGAATTTTCTCTGATGATTGCAGTGGTCTCTTTTCCAGCAGAGCTGTAATCAACTTTCTGTTCCACCATCAGAATTACCTCTTTCATGGAATTTGGTGCTTATTTCATACTTTTTTGTGAGCACATAAGAATCTTAAATTTGAACCTTTTCAGCCGTGTCTTGTCTCTCCTGACTCAGGTGTAACCATTGTTCACATTGTACTCTGTAGTGAGGCACTTCTAGGCTGGCCCAGCAATATAGAGGCCAAGTTAAAAGAGTGACCTTTCTTCTTCTGTCTGTCAGACAAGCCTAGTGATGTATTCTTCTGGGAATGCTGCTGGAATGTTGAGTGCTGAGCATATTTCCTGCCTGTTAAAAGTAGATTAGGTGCCATACTGTGTGGGACTGGTAGGCAGAGGTACTGAAGGATGAGGGACAGAGTCCTTGTAGGGCCTGAAGTGGTATGACAAGAGGTAATGGTTTTAAACAAAAAGGTAGCTTCAGACTAGGTGTAAGGGAAGACATTTTTTACAGTGAGGGTGGTGAAACACTGGAACAGGTTGCCCAGACTGATGGTAGATACCACATCCTGGGAAACATTCAGGGCCAGGTTGGGTGGGACCCTGAACAACCTGCAGTAGTTGAAGATGTCCCTGCCTGAGATGGCCTTTAAAGGTCCCTTCAAACCTAAACCATTCTACGCTTCTATGAAATGGTGATTAAGTTAGAATTTTAGTGACATATCTACAAACCCAGATTTTTATTTTTTTTTTTCCCACAAAGGTGGTGGGTGCGAAAGTAGTGACCAATGCTCGCAGTCCTGGTGCTCGCTGCTACGGCTTTGTAACAATGTCAACCTCTGAGGAAGCCACCAAGTGTATTAATCACCTCCACAGAACAGAACTGCATGGCAAAATGATCTCTGTGGAAAAGGTAAGGGGTAATTATTTCATGACAGTGTAATGAAAATAAAAGAATGCAGGTTTAATGTCTCTCTCTTACTGTACAATTATTTCTGGCTCAATTTCTAGGCAAAAAATGAACCAGCTGGAAAAAAACCTTCAGACAAAAAGGAAGGTGAAATGAGGAAAGAAAAGGACAGGCACCATTCTGCAGAGTCCAAATCTGAAAAGTAAAATGATGTTTTGTATTTTTTGGCATTTAAAGACCACTTGTTTGAAATCAGTCACGTGACCAAGTTGAACAGTAATTGTGATAAATCTTGATTTTCATACTGCATCTGAAATAGGAGTAATATTTGAGAACTTAAAATTGATGATCTACAGCAAGTAAGTACATTTCATTTGCCCTCTGCTCAGAAATACAAAGCTCTAGAGTTGTATCAGAATTTGTTATATCAGGAGATAGTAATCAGTTTACTTCTAGATAAATCATTGTTTTTATCAGTCATTTGTTCTCTGATATGACTCTGGCTTGGTCTCCTCTTTTAACTGACAAGTATTTCTAGGATTTAGGCTATCTCCTTCATACACTGCAGAGTTAGCAAGTGATACTTCAGATATTTATTTTTCAGGTGGTTGGTTGCTTTTGAAAGAGGCATTTTTCTTTACCACTTTTTGTAGGTCTGCTGGTGTTAAGAAGGAGGAGAAGAGCGACAGAAAAGATGATGCTAAGAAATCAGAAAAAGATGAAAAAGAAGGAAAAGAGAAAGAGGAACAAAAGGGTGGATCTTCTGATAGATCTAGGGCAAGCAAGTCAGGTAACGCTGCCTGGCTTTCAGAAATGTTCTCAAACATACTTTTTTTTTTAAATTTAAAATTGGTATGAGGAATATGGTGGCTGTGAGAAAATTTTTACTTTGCATCTGAAAAGATTTCCTTTTTCAGCTTGGTAGGAAATGGAAGAACAAGTGTAAACATTCAGAATTTACTTCAGCTTCTGCAAACCTCAGTGTTCTTACGAGTAAATTTAGTAAAAGACCAGGAAGCTTACGTAGTAAGACTGAGGTTTTCCTGGTGTACAAAAACCAATATCAGAAAATAACATAGAAAGCTTTGACTAAGAATGCTAGTAACTTACTAGCAAAGTTTTCATAATTGCTGGGCTTTAACTACTCAAAATAGTAAACGGAGTTTTATGGAACTATCAGTAGAGCTGACACTGTCATTCTGGGTGCTTCTCAAAAAAACTATGGCAAAGGGATGTATTTTGCAGACTGGAGAATTACATTAAATTTGCTTTCTCTGTCATCCCTGCCAGAAAATACTACTGTAATTTTGTGATTTACTGCCCCATCGTCAGCTTGGCCAAATCTTGGTAAGCTGTTTAAATCATAAATAAGTTCTGCAAGTTATTGAAAATCTCAGTAAAACAACTCTTTACTGTTTGGTATCTTCACAGTTTAAATCTTGCAAGAATTGTTGAATATCTTGTGTGTTACTTATTTTTGGATGTTTTTTGTTTTCTAGCAAGTCGAGGAACTGAAAGGACAGTGGTAATGGATAAATCTAAAGGAGAGCCAGTTATTAGTGTGAAAACCTCTGCATCAAAAGAGAGGGTAAGTCCAACTTTTAGGGAAGCTTTTGTGTAAAAATAGGTGTCAGCTTTCTATGCTTACAGTTGGAACAGTTTTTGCCTTGCATGTTGGTACAGTTATCCTTTTATCATTTTTTTGGAAAGCATTGAGGTGTTAATGATGTAGCAAAGGGTAAATGCTTTTGTTTCACCTTCTTTATAGTTTTTCACTGCTGTCCCAGTTGAAGAAGTAGAGTTGCAATATGAAAGTGATGTTAGGATGTCTTTCCCCAAGCTTGGGATATAGTTACAGGTGACCATAAAAGTGGTGTATTGTTTGCCATCAGTGCTAGTTAGGTCATGTGCCCTTAGTATTTATATGTATTTAAACTCTTGAGAAGTTGTAGCCAAATTGGGGGTACTTTTTCCTCATCTGCTTTTCCCTTGGAATTCCAGTATCATTTGCCTCTGGGAAGGTGTGATAGTCTGTTCTGTTCAGCTTGACAGAAAGTAGGCATTTGCCTAGAAATTTGAGCTAAAAATTGCACTGTGTTCAGCTAACATACTGTTTTGATTCAACTCAGAGTACAAAAAGCCAGGATCGCAAATCTGAGAGCAAAGAAAAGCAAGATATTTTATCATTTGATAAAATCAAAGAGCAGCGAGAGCGTGAACGCCAGAGACAGAGGGAACGAGAGATCAGGGAAACGGAAAGGCGCCGGTGAGTCCTCCCAGCTTGGCCCTGAGCTTTGAGGGGTGGCTCTTTTTACCTCCCTGCTGTGTTTTGTGTTTTAAACAGCCTGCAAAGTAGTGTTGCACTGACTTTCCAGCTCTGGTATCTCAGATTGACTTGATATTAATATCTTGGTAAAACAGACATGATGCCAAATCATGAAGGGTTTTACTGTAGAAATCAATGTTGTTTGAGCCTGTGTATTTCAGGAGACTTTTGAGGGTGCTTTCAAGTTTTGTGTTGAACTTGATCGACTGGAATTTCACATTTGAATTCCCCCCCCCCTCCCCGGAAGCTTGTAAATAATTTTTGTTTGTCAGACTTCTGTCTTAGGACATGTTGTGCTCTATGAAAACTTTTTCAGACCTGACTTAAAGTAGTACTGTGTTTCGTAGGCAGAATGCTCACCTTGGCATTTTTCATCTGTATGGGCTTTTTTATTTTCCCCTAAGCTAATTTTAGGTTTAATCCCTGTTAAATAATTGGGAAGAGATAATTCGCCTTTAAGTAGCTGGTGGAAGAACACAAACTTTTAAAACAAAGGGCAAAAGCAAACAAGAAACCTCACCTGACACAAAGAAGCAGTAGAGCTTAGATTTAAGATTCTCCATTAAAAATGAAGTGTCTCTTTTAATTTAGAGAGAGAGAGAGGCGAGATCGGGAACAGCGTCTCCAAGCTATTCATGAACGGGATGAAAGACAGAGGCTCCAGAGAGAGCGAGAACGGCTGGAATTTCAAAGGCAGCGTCTTGATAGAGAGCGTTTGGAGAGAGAGAGGTTGGAGAGAGAAAGAATGCACATAGAGCAGGAAAGGAGGCGAGAACAGGAGCGAATCCAGAGAGAGAGGGAAGAGCTGCGGCGCCAGCAGGAGCAGCTGCGCTACGAGCAGGAGCGGCGATCTGCCATGAGAAGGCCTTACGATCCTGATGGCAGGTAATGATAACAACAGTGGCATTCCAGCTTCACAGTACTCTTGATAAAGCAGTCATGGAAGCTCAAAACTGTAAAATGATTTACATGTTGCTTTCAACACTTCAGTAGCAGTCTTCAAGAGAAATGTCATGCTTGTGTATTTGTAAACAGTGTTCTGTTACAGGTTTATTCTTATTTCTTCAAGAGCAGTGACCAAGAGTAGGAACGGTATCAACTAAAGCAGGATTGCTGGTGGGAACAGATAGTCATTCTTTTCTCACATCAGCACATGCAGAAATTAAGCTTTGTGTATAGTGTCAATACACCTGGTTTTCTCTGAAAACAAAGTGTGATTCCTTACTGCACATATGTTTTTAATTATAAATGAAAAGTAATAGTTTGGATAATTGGGTTGGATGAGGTTTGATCCGAGGAGAGCAGGAGGGGGAAGGGGTTGTTTTGGCATTATTGCTAAAGGTGACCGCATTTGCAGGCGAGATGACCCCTACTGGCCCGAGGCGAAGCGAATGGCCATAGAGGACAGGTACCATTCTGAGTTCAGCCGCCAAGACCGATTCCACGATTTCGACCACAGGGACCGGGGACGATACCAAGATCATTGTTTGGACAGGTTGGCAAGGCAGGATCCCCTCTTCCTATATCTTTATGGAAATTTGATGTCTTTTTGTGTCTTACCTAGTAGCTTCGAAGGGTGTCGCAAGAGTAAAGTAAATGACCCATGAGCATTTCTCATGTCTAATTTCATACGTGCTTGTAATCCTTTGTTTTCATTGATTATGGACATACTAGAAAGGGACTGCATAAAGAGTATAAGCCAAGTCCTAATGTAGCCTACCATGATGCTGCTGGAGATACTACAGCTTCTCTCAAGATATGTGGAAGTCTGGTTTGTGAATCCCTGTTCATTAGCCTGAGGCTTAGCCGTTTCCTTTTGCTTTGAAACTTTCCATATTTTCATCTTTGCAGCCTGGCTAATGCATATTTTTAGCTCCACAGAATGGACACATGTTTTCTGCATAGTGCCATTGACTCTTCTGTTTTGCTCTCCGAGGATCTTTGGCAAAAACCAAACTGCTTTATATTTCCTTGTAACTCTTTTCTGATATTGGTAGGTTCACTCAGTATTCTCTGTGGCTATCACTGAGTACCTGACCATGCCTCCGTGATGGTTTACTTATCCATGTTACAGTGATAGATGTCACTCTGATCTCTTTTTATGCTATGAACTAAGAACTCCTTTGAGTATTTTGCTACTGAAGAAATGTTACCATGCATATTTATAGCCTAATGGGGATAAATTTTCATGCAGTGTTCCACACAGACATTGGAATTGTGATTACTGTGTTAATTCAACTGAAACTTCTCTTTCTTTGTTCCAGAAGGGACTGTACAAGAGGAATACCAGACCGAGATGGGCAGGTGCGTTAGAACCAAATAACCACTTCAGTGAGAAAGCCAAACAAGCTGACCCCAAAGCAAAAAGAACACAGTGCTCATACAGCCTAGTTCTTAAACACAGTCCCCACTGGGTTTAAACTGAGCAGATGTTCAAGCAGTAACTAATTCTGAACGCTGATGTGCGTCAAGTAAGTTCCTATGTTATCTGCTTGCTAGGGTGGTAGCCACAGATACGGGCAGGGGGAAACCTCTGAGCGATGGGAGCTACGGTACAGCATCCTTTAAGGCTGGTATGTTGCAATAAAAGTTTCTGGTTAACCATCTTAGGTGTTAAGAGATAGTTGCTGTAGTTTCTTTGCTGGCAAAGGATCCCTTCTGTCATATTTATCTCAGTGGTTTGTAGAAAATAACTTAATGCAGTAAAGCAGATGACTTGGACAGATAAAAGGACAGGTGTGAAAACCAATACCACAAAGGTATTCAAAACCTTTCATTTCTGAAGAGAGGTGGGAGTAGGCAGATATCTAAGTAAAATTTAAAAGCCTGCAGGCAGAACGTAAGCCTTAAAAAACCTTAGCAAACAGAAAAGACTTCTCCCGACAATGAGCTGTAAAACAAAATGCCTAGAGTAAATGCTGCACGTAGCAACAGTGGAACCAGTAAAAAATGAGTCTGCTACCCTTTTGTTTTCTGACAGCTGATAGAAAAGCAACGGCCAAGAAGCTGAATTTTTTTCAATCAGAAAGGAAAACCTGTGTTGATTCTTCATAACTGAGTACCGTTTGCCTTTCAGCACTACCCAGATGAACGCCACGGAGGGCCTGATCGTCACTCCCGGGATAGTTGGAGTGGCTATGGGTCTGACAGAAGAATGAGTGAAGGGAGAGGGATTCCCCCACAAACCCGGTTAGTGCATGTGGAGTAAGAGAAGTGATTGTGGGTTATAATGCTGGTGCTCAGTGAACCTCTGAAGGTTTACAGGTTGTGAATCCTCTCTCCAGAAAGTTCTTTAAGCATCTGGAGGAGCAAGAAATTCACGTGTGTAGCTCTCACAGGCCTCAGGAGAAGGGAGTGTTGTAGTGAGTAAAGAAGTTTGCTCAGTTAGCTCAGCTCATAGCTGTGGTTGTCTTGTAAATAACTTTCATTTCTACAGGTGAGGTGATCCAGTGAGGCCTTCAAAAGTCTCAGTTATGGCTGGTGGTGAGGCTTTGAGGACATTGAGTGAGAGTCTCTGCAGTGGTGGGGGTGGAGAACTGACTGACCTGGAATTGTAGCGGTTTCCCTTTAAACTGTGTAGTCAAACTGGGCATGTTCCAGATGCACAATGTTCAGTTCTACCTACACAGAGCAGACAGGAATGGCAGCCAACGAATTGTTCATGTCTTTCAGTCCATTGCAGTACCAGTGATGTCTCTGTAGGTCAGAAAAAGATGAGTTCTGTTGTGTGAATGATGCTGTTCAGCATTGTCTCTGACTGGTTCTTACTGCCATGATTGGGTGGCTATAGCTACAGCTTGATTAACCATTTAACACACTTTCGTATGGGGTTTGGCTTTACCCTATGCTGCTAAATGGATAGGGGACATACCTAGAAGATGTTCTTTTATTTTTTTAAGAGATGGACGTGACTGGGGAGATCATGGTCGAAAGTTAGAGGGGCATCCAGATCGTACATGGCAGGGAAATGTGGATGGAGGAATGATGGGACGGGATCATGAGAGATGGCAAGGTACACTTGCTGCTTACCAGTGTGATCGTGGTTTGTTTCTGTGAATTACTGCTGCTGAACTGCTAGTGGTAGTTAAATCACTGAGAAAGCAAATAAAATTCTGGGAACAAGGTGACTTTTTTTTATTATGAAAGCACAAAAGTCTGTGTTTTTTCTTTTTTTTAATTAGGTGGTGATAGAAGCCTGCCTGGTCAGTCAGGACCAGGCCATGGGATGAATCGAGGAGGGATGTCGGGGTAAGAATCTGTCAGAGTGCTTATAATGTTTTTATAATAATTTATTGATCCCTAGAAAATAAGAACAACTGTGTCAATCGTGAAAAATATTTCCAGCTTCTACTAACTATGGATTGGCAAGGGGAGAAAAAGCAACTACCAGACTAAGCAAACATCTTTTCTCAGAGTCACAGTATTAGTAACTTCTGTGGGCAATGTTCAGTTTGTCTGGCCTTGTTTTCAGACGGGGAAGCTTCACACAAGCTGGAAACCAGAGCCAGATGATGCAGAGTGCTGGGATCCAAGGTGTGTTTGCAGGCCAGGAGCGGACAAGCAGACTGAGTGAGCCCCGTTTTAGCCGCCGCTACTGAAAGCACTTGTACATAGATTTATTTTTTTTTTTAATGCCGATGACAGTGGTCATGAGTTTTATTAACCAGGGTCACCTTGAATTTGTGATTATAAAAAGCAAGACTGCTGCTGTATTGTAGCCAAAATATTATGTCAACTTGGATTGGTTTATTGTTTTGTTTGTAATGAATGTGGTGTTTGCTAAACATCACTTAAATTTCTGTAAGTGAAGCATTCCATTTTTCAAAAATAATAAAATCAGTTTATGGCTACTACTTTCTTGTTTCTGGAGTCTTTGGCAATATGCCTCTCATAAGGGGTGTAAAAGTCTCTAGAGACCATCTGCTTTTAGCACTGTGAGATTTGAAGAGGAGTGGCAGATCTGTGACCCCTTGGCACGGGCTGGCTCCTGTGCTGTGGCAGTGCCCAGGGTGGAGGGGGTGGTGTACAGCAGGATGTGTCCCTATCATGACACTGCCAGACAGGCAGGAGGGATGGGAAGGATCCCATGGGATGAGGTTCAAACAAACCAAGTGCCAGGTCCTGCACTTGGGCCACAACAACAGCAGTGCAGGCTGGGGACAGAGTGGCACGCGGCAGGTGAACGTGAGCTGGGTGAGGCCAGTAAGGCCAGTGGCATTCCTGCCTGGACCAGCAATAGTGTGGCCAGCAGGACTAGGGAAGGGATTCTGCCCCTGGTCTGGGCACTGGTGAGGCCACACCTCGAATGCCGTGTCCAGTTCTGGGCCCCTCAGTTCAGGAAGGACATTGAGGTGCTGGAGTGTGTTCAGCGGAGGACAACGAGGCTGGTGAAGGGACTGGAGCAGAAGCCCTTGTGAGGAACAGCTGAGGGAGCTGGGGGGGCACAGCCTGGAGAGGAGGAGGCTCAGGGGAGACCTTGCCACTCTCTGCAAACCCCTGACAGGAGGGTGTGCCCAGGTGGGTGTCAGGCTCTTCTCCAGGAGAACCAGCAATAGGACAGGAGGGCACAGCCTTGAACTCCTCCAGGGGAGGTTTAGGTTGGACATCAGGAAGAAATTCTTTACAGGGAGAGTTATCAGACCCTGGAATGGGTTGCCCAGGGAGCTGGTGGATACCCCATCCCTGGAGGGGTTTGAGAAGAGACTGGATGTGGCACTCGGTGCTGTGGGCTGGGTGACAAGTGGGGTTGGGTCACAGGTTGGACTCGATGGTCTTCGAAGGCTTTTCCAACCCGGTTGGTTCTGTGACTCTGACCCCTCGTCCCTCTGTCCCTGTCCCTCTATCACTCCCCGTCCCTCTGTCCCTGCTCACCTGTCCCTCTGTCGCCGCGTGTCGCGACAGCGCGGCTGGCAGCGCCGGGTTAACCGGTGCGGCCGCCGTAAAGCGCCGCCGCTGCCGCAAAACTCGTGTGCAGCGCGCGGCCGCGATTCCCAAAGGCGTCCTACGCCGGCAGCGCCGCCCTCGCTGCCGCTGCGCCTGCGCTCCGCCCCGCGGGCCGGATTCACGAAGCGCACCTACGTGGGCGGCTCGAGGGCGCAGCGCGGGCCGTACGCCGTTAGCGCAGCGCGGGCCCTACGCCGTTAACGCAGCGCGGGCCGTACGCCGTTGGCGCAGCGCGGGCCCTACGCCGTTAACGCAGCGCGGGCCTTACGCCGTTGGCGCAGCGCGGGCCCTACGCCGTTGGCGCAGCGGCGGCGGACGGGAAGGCCGAGCGGGGCCGGGCCGGGGGCGCTGCCATGGGGGCAGAGCGGGGCAGCGGCGCCGCCGCCC
>VXAU01003011.1:10990-78476 GCA_013399695.1 Formicarius rufipectus | reverse complement strand
TTTGTCTTCAGCGAAGCGGGTGAGGATGAATGTGAGAAACAGAAAAGGTGCCCTCCCCCTCGTGCTCCCCGCAGGCGGGAGCTGCTTCGGGCCACTCCTGAGGTTTGCAGAGCAGGAGCAGCAGTGCCAGGGGAGGGAGGCCCGTGGCTTCTGTCCCTGGCTGGCAGGAGGGAGCTGAGCGAGGGGTCCGAGCCTTGGAATAAACAACGGGAAGTTGTGGGGATGGTCGGGAAAGTGCTTTTTCCTTTGTACTCTGGGCAGCATGAAGGCCGGCCGTGCTTGGTGCCTTTTGGAAGTTAGAACACCAAGTTTGACAAGCCTCTTTGGACCTGCCATGTGTTAGTCCTTTCCAAATAGTTCCAGGTAACCAGGACCCGGCTGGAAAGGTGTATAAAACCTATGGAAGTCGCCTCCTTAACCAATGGGTTTGTTTTCCTCCTGCACAACAAGTGGTTGCAGGTGTGAAAATGCATTATGAGCAGTGTGCAAGTTCACCTGTCAGGCTGCCACACACACGGGGTGCCCCCACCTCCCCATAGCCTGCAAGGGAGTCTAAAAATTGAGCCTTATGTAACAGATTGGAGCCAACCTTTGGTGTTTGCCAGTGCTCTGACAAAGAATTGCTGCAAATTAGGGCAGGAGGCCTCCATGGGGAGCCCTCGCCGTGGCGGGATAGGCTTGGCTGCTGGGACGAACTTGCCAAAGATTTGTTGGTTTTGTTTTAATTTGGTGCTTTGCAGATAGGAAGTTGTTTGGTCAGTGTTTTGTTGCTCCTTGGCACCTTTGAGGCGTTGGGAGGGTTGTGGTCCTGTGGTGCAGATTGATCTGACCCCAGTGTACTCAACTCTGGGGGGGCATGAAGTTTGGGGAGCCCCCAGCTGGCAGGGTTTGTAGAGATGACTGCCCTCCCATGCCTCTGTCTCAGGGTTGGATCTTCTCCTCATTGGCTGACAGATCTATGAGGCCTTATAAATCACTTATAGATCATTTAAAGATTACTTGTGTAGTTCCTTTGCAAAAGCAGCTGCTGCCCGGGGTGCAGTTGGTGGTGGTTTGCAGGGGACACTTTCTGTCCAGCAGCTTCCCCAGGCACACTGGATGGAGCTCTGTGCCCTGCCCTCGCAACGTGGTGTGTGCTGGGTGCTCTTGGTGCAGCTCCTGCGAGGAGGAAGTTGGCCCTGGCAGCCGAGCAGGTTCCTGGGTGCTGCTCTCCCGGTGCCCCTTGTTTTGTATTCTGTGTCCGAGCTTCTGTGCAGCTCCGGAGGTTGTCAAAACTGTTAATATGGGAGTGACTCAGCGGATCGATGGGAATGACATGAGGGTTGTGCTCATGGACAATCGGTATTTTTTCCCCCCACCCCCTCCAGCCCCACTGGGCTGGAAGAGACCACGTCTGAGAGCAGCTGCCAATAAACATCTTTACTGGACTCAGGCCTGACTGTGCCCTGGAGCTGTCTACCCCACCTCCTACTCCCCCCTCCGTGGTTTTCCTAGCCAGGAGGAGCTGGGATGAGCTGTGCTGGAGCAACAGTCCTGTGCTTTGGCTTTGACTGGTCCATCCAGGTGTGTGCTCCGCCTCCAGTCTGGGGCACTGCTACAAGGCCCAGTCCCTGTATGAGCCAGTGTGGGTAGGAAGGCGTTCACCTTTTCGTTCAGACAGGAACTGCAGCTCTACAGGCACTGAAGGCTTAGTGGGAGAGGTGGGGGAGCCTCGGGTGAGCAGCAACCCTTGATGTGCTGTTGTGGGCTGTGCAAGAGAGTTGCAGCGCCAGGGCTGGGGAGGAGACCCTGCCCTCTCTCAGCAGGACCGGGCACTGTGAGATTTGGTACCAGCACACAGTGGCCTGGTTTGCCCTGTGCTGCTCCTCTGCCTTCTTCCAGCTGCAGTTGGGGGAGTCAAACCCTCTTCCCTCGTGGTGCTGCTGTGCGGGGACGGGCTTGGGTGCCAAGGCAGGAGCCTCTTTTGCGTGCTTGCCACGGCTTTTTGCTCAGAGCTCTTGGGAACAGCTCTGCCCACAGCCCTGTAATTGGGCTCTGCCTGGGCACACGTGGCTCGTTGCGGGCACAGTGAAAAGCTGTGAGCCTGAGCCTCCTTCCTGGCGCTGCCGTGGTGTGACCTGGAGCCTGCTTCTGTTTGGCTGCACCCTGCAAGCCAGGAGAGGAAGGAGGGGGATCAGGTCCCAGCAACTCTGGGATCCTACTGGCAAGCAAGTTATCTTCCTGCTAGAGAAACTGTGTGCCTGTGAATAGTTCTGGGTTTTTGCTGGAATGGCTGTTTCTACATCCTGCTGGCAGGTCTATCTCTGTAGAGAAGCAGCAGGTTTGGTATGAGGAAGGTGTAAAGGTGACTTTCCTCTGGGGCAGCTGAGTGTGGAGCATCGGGGCTCTCCATCAGGCTCCCCAGTTCACAGCAGCAACCCTCCATCTCCTAAATCCCTGCCCAGGCTGTAGCCCTGCAGCCCTTCCTGTGGGCAGCCCCTCCCTTGCCTATTACACTGCTGCTTTATTCCTAACAACTGGCTTTAAAACAGCAGCGAGTGCATCAGGAACTGTGATGACATGACAAGTGGGAATGGCTTCAAACTGAAAGAGAATAGGTTTGGATTACATGTTAGGGAAAAATTGTCACCCTGTGAGGGTGAGGAGGCCCTGGCACAGGTTGCCCAGACCAGCTGTGGCTGCCCCATCCCTGGCAGTGTCCAAGGCCAGCTTGGATCGAAGGAGCAACGTGGTCTAGTGGAAGGTGTTCCTGCCCATGGGAGGTGGGTGGAATGAGATGAACTTTGAGATCCCTTCCAACCCAGACCATTATATGTTTCCATGCATGGAGCTGAGGTGTTCCAGCACACTCGTGCCTTGTCTCTCCTACACTGTGAGGTGCTGGGGTGAGACACAGGGCTGCCCTGAACCTGAAGGGCTCAGAGCTGTCACCCCACCAGCTCACAGGCCCCCCCAGCCCGGCAGTGACAGGAGAGGGGTCATGCAGTGGGTGTAAACCCACAGGATGTCTCTCTTCCTTCCTCTCACTGTGCTCAGAGCATGGCAGCCAAGCTGTGTGGTTTAGGAAATGGCTCTCTAGGTAAGCTGAAACAGGGTGTTTTAAAATACCACATGGAGCAAGAAGTCCATGGTTTTCTCCACAGTCCAAAAAAAGGAAGAGTTTGGAGTAGAGGAGTTCAGTTAGTCCTATAAAGCATTTAAATTGGCTTCCTCCATTCCAAAGAGGATGGATGGGAGTTCTCCTGTGTCCAGGAAGGTGTCCCAGTGCCAGTGGAGTCTGTATCCCACTGGGAGGTTGGTGGCAGTGGTGTTTCCAAGCAGTGCCCTGCTGACATGGGCCTCCTCCTCTGTGTCAGGGCCCTGGCACTTGAAGTGTAGCGCCAGGAACATCCTCACTCACAGGAAATGCAGGTCTTGGTGTCTTGAAACCAAGTGTCAGCAAAACCAAGTCCTCTCACAGTCTCATCTGCTGAAGACTTGAGCCGAGGTGGTGGTGTAAGGGAAACCTGTCCAGCAGAGCTGACCTTAGGCTGGGGAAGGGTTCCCTGTGCCACAGGCTGAGGTCCTGCCTTCCTCCTGTATTTCTGTGAGGCAGCAGAAACACATCCACTGCTGTCTGGAGGAGACAATGCTCTGAGAGAGAGCTGGGAAGAGCTGTCTTGTTTAGTGTCTGCAGGGCAGAGGTGGCAATAAGTTGGATGTGAGAGTAGGATTTGGGATGAGCCAAGACACTGTTGCCTTGGAAATAAGGTACTAGTTGGGCTTCCAGGGTGTTGGAGACACTGAGAGGCTGGAGGAAAGCAGCATTAATTTTTGAGTCATTCATTTTTACTGTCCACCAAGCAAAGAATGTCCTGTAGCCCTTTGTTATTTAATGTTATGTAATGTTTTTTAATGAGACAGGCCCAGTCTTTGCTTTCCCAGTGGTGAATGAGACAGTTGGCAGGTGATGTGCAGGCTTTGTCAGCATGAAAGGGGTGTTCTTAAGTTAATAAACAGGGGTTAACCTTGGTCTTGAACTTGGATTTTGCGATGCTTTCCTTTGGAAGAGGTTTGCAGCCCTGCAGGTGAGCAGCCCTGAGCAGCAGGAGTGCTGGGCTGGATTTGGAGGTTCCCTGGGAGCACAGCCAGGTCTCTGGGGGCTCATTCCCCTTCCCAGGCTGGGGGCTGGAAAGTCTTGCTGAGAAGGGCTGCTCCCTGGGTGTGGGAGTTGAATGATGGGCTTGGAAAGGTCAGTGGAAATCCAATTTAGATCAGAACAGAGCTGGGATTGTGCTACAGAAGCTCCATCCTTACAGACTCCATCACGGCCTGATGTGTTCAGGTAAAAAGAATCTCACTGTTTTTGAGGTAGCACTGAGGTACAAACAACAAAGCAAGAATCCCTTTCTCTTTTCCTTTTTTTAGCGGGAGCTGTTGGCAGTGATGAAGTTCCTGCTCTGCCTGGTTTCCCCGGTTTGATGCGGGGAGAGGATGGTGCTTTCCAGCACCTTCTGTGCCATGTGTGTGGGCACGGGGCAGGCCGAGGCTCTCCCGGAATCCCCCCACCCACAGCTCTGCCGATCCCTCTGATCCCAAAGGCGATGCTGCTTTGAGTCAGAATCTAGCTTTTCTTTATTCCCAAGTCCAGGGAACGTTCAGGAGAGGACTGGGAGCAGGCTCTGGGGGCAGAGGCACAGCCCGTGTGCGGGCAGCAGGAGCTGAGAAGCAGCAGTCGGCTCTGGGGGCGCGGGGTCAGCGAGCCACGGGACGAGGCACCGGAGGTGTTGGTGCTGACAGGTACAGACCAGTCTCT
The DNA here is from genome assembly GCA_013399695.1 of Formicarius rufipectus. Classification (NCBI taxonomy): domain Eukaryota; kingdom Metazoa; phylum Chordata; class Aves; order Passeriformes; family Formicariidae; genus Formicarius; species Formicarius rufipectus. The sequence goes on along the minus strand of VXAU01003011.1, from coordinate 73,681 downwards.
GCCATGAGCCTTGGGAATTCCTGCACAGACTTGCTGGAGCTTGTCACTCCATGAGCTTTGGTGGCTGGGGAGGGAATAGGAAGCGCTTGGAGCTTTAACATTTCCTCCAGTGTAGCTTGCAGCTGATTTTAAACCCACTTTGTTTTCCTAGGGGTGTCTGCCCCATTGGAGGGTCTCACTCCGAGGCTGTCAGAGTGCCCAGCAGATTGCCCAGCCTGAAGGGCCGTAGTGGGTGTCTCAGGAAGGAAGTGGGGAGTGGAATTCCTGCACAGCAGACCATCAGGGCTCCATCTAGGGCGGCAGCAGGGGACGTTGCCAGGGAGCAGCTCTCCACTGCTCAGTCCCTCTCCTGCCTCTCAGACTCAGAGCGGGGAGAGCCCACCAATATGCAGGGTGCTGCTTACTGGGCTCACAGGCATCCTGTTCAGGAGCGTGAAAGGGAAGCTCATTTAACACACCCCATGCTGAATTTGGCTGGGTTAGAGAACAAGTCCTGTGAGTGTGAGTTAGCATGCAGTGTGCTGTTGGGGCACACCTGTGCCCTGCTGCAGTAACCTTTCTCTGTAACTGCTGTGGGCAGACCCCTTGTGTTGGGGCAGGCTGGTTTTGGGGTGATTTTGGCAGGGGCTCCTTTGGGATTTCCTTCAGTGAGGGATGACAGAACAGCCCCTCTGCTCAGTCTGGGATCAGCAGTGATGGGGCATCACAGGGCTGCTGCGGGGTGAGGTGTGCCCAGCTCTGCAGGGCTTTGGCTGCAGATTCATGACATCAGCTCTGCTCCCCTGATCCATGTGGAAAATGCCCATGGCATCCCAGAGCCCAGGTGCTGCCATGCTTCAAGTGCACTGACCTCACTGCAGGTTTCTTTTCCTTCCTCACCCTTCCCTCTCCTTTGATTGTGCTTGACATCTCTCTGACTGCTTGGGCTCCTACCTTGCTGGGGTGTTTTCGTACAACAATCAGCACGTCCTTCGGGAGCTGGGCTGCCTGCAGAGCAGGAACAGCCTGGAGCGCCTTCTGCACTCAACAGATCTGTTTGCTGGGCATGGCTGGGTGGAGAGGTGGGCACCTTTGGGAATGGTGGTGGTGCAGCAGAGGCAGGGAGGACAAGGCATGCAAATGCCCTGGATGGCACCCACAGTTCCCAGCAGGTCTTTTCTGGTGTCTCTCTGAGAATGTATAATGACAGACCTGGAAACCAGACTCAGACTAATCTTGTGCATGGTGCAGAGGATGCTCTGCAGCAGCTTGGCTCGGTGACAGCAGACACCCAAGGTGTGAGAAAGCACAGGGGACAGTTCCCACTGCTAGCTGTGGTCTTGGCAGGGGATTTGCAGAGCCTGAAATCTGACTTCTCCCAGGAGAAGACTGTAACGCTCAGTGCTTTGCTCCTAATTTTTGTTCAGAGCCAGAAATCAAAGTCCAGAGCTGTGCCTCTCCAACCAGAATCATTGAAAGGCACTTGCTGTTGTTTTAGGGCCAATATTTAACTTGTGCCTGCCATGAGGAATGCCTGCTATACTCCAAATATTTGCCTTAAGGAGATAGTTTGAGGGAAGAATGTCCACTGCTGGCAGGGAAGCAGAGGGATTCAGGAAGTGAGTTGGTCTCCGTAGGTCCAGGTCCATGTGGCACAGCCTGTGTTCCCTCTGGAACGGCCCTGGCAGGTACAAGGTGGCTCTGGCTGAGCCGCGGTGCAGGAACAGCCGGGAGGAAATGTTTGTGTGCTCCGGCACCGGAGCACAGGGTGTGTCTGCTCCCACAGCATCAGCCTGCGCTGCCAAGGGGATTTAAAGGCACAGGGTTGGAGCTGCTCTCTGGCTGGGGCTGCTGTGGGCAGCCAGGCTGAACTTCCCGATAAAAGCAGCTTATCGGGAAAGAAACGCTCCACTGCTTTAGCTTTCACTGTGGTCTGTGGTGGTGAGGGTTTCATTAGCTGTGAAATCCTCTGCACTGGATCCTGCTAAAGGCAGCATTTCCCATTCCCTGGACCTGCTTGATGAGGTGCTCGTGGCTTCTCTTGTCCCCTCTCACCTTTCAGTGTGATCTTTCCCCTTTCTGTGTGACCCTTCTCGCAGTGTGCCCGGAGCACTATCCTCTGGTAAAGCTGCTGCTGGGCAGTGCTGAGCTTGTCCCATGTTTGGGGCACGGGGAATGGGGCTGTGTGCTGGGGTACTGGATGTCAAAATTTATGTCAGGTTTTGCTGTCTGTATGTGCTGCTTGTGGTGTGTGAAGACTCGGTGATGGGAGAGGAGCCTGATGCTCTTCCTGTCTCCTCCAGCAGGGCAGGCAGCCCCTCTCTGCAGACAGGGCAAGTTAGGAATTCTGGGCCTGGATGGAGATTCTGGGCTTCCTTAGCTCCATGGAAGCCCTCTGCCCTGACTTGTCATGCTGTTGATTGGATGCTTTTGGCCATGCTTGACTATGCCTAGGTACAGAGAGAACATGTTTCCTCTTGAAGGAAAACCAAAGGCACACAGCTGTTGGCGAGGGGAAGGCTTTGCTTGGGCTTCTGTGGGCAGAGATAGGCCCAGCTCTGAAAGGCTGAGAACTTCCTTGTGCCTGTGTAGCAAAGAGCTTGCAGACAGCCCTCCGGCCCAGCCTGAAGCTATGCCAGGGAGAGCCAAGTCCAGGTGGAGCATGGCTCTGGCTCGTAGGGAGAGATTTGCTGCTGGTGAAGCAAAGATGAATCAGATTCATCCAGCTTGGGGGATGGGGGGATGCTGGAGTTCAGAGAGGATCAGAGGTTGCATAGGACAATGGCAAACTGACCTTCCCCCCATTTGCATGTTGTGCGGGCAGTTGGTACCCTCTGTGACAGTGGTGATACCTCAGTGGTGATAACTGAGTGTCCATCCAACCCAGAGGCTTTGGCAGAGTCTGCAGAATCACAGAATCATTTCAGCTGGAAAAGACCCCCAGAATCAGAGTCCAACCTGTCACAAGTCACCACCTTGTGAACCAGACCAGAGCCCTGACTGCCACATCCAGTCTTTTCTTAACTACCTCCAGGAATGGTGAATCCACCACCTCCCTGGGCAGCTCCTGCAGCACACCCCAGGGCCCTTCTGGTTGTGTTCCCAATTTGAAAGGCTGTAGAGAGGCTCATGTTCCACAGTGTGGCCAGCAGCCCCTCAGGGCACCAACAGCATTGAGCAGCTCTGGGAAGTCTTGGCCACTTTTCATAATGAGTGTTGATGGGTTTGGGCCCTCAAACTGGCTGTGTAATAAATGAGGGAGCCAGGGGAACTGTGTCCTGTCTGCGGGGGCTGGAAGAGGTGGTGAGAACTGGAAACATGAGTAATTAACTCCAAAAAAAAAAAAAAAAGAAATTGAGTTTTGGATGGAAGTGTGTACTAGAGGAGGGTGAACGTGTGTTGGCTGGGGTTTCTGGGACAGATCAGGGGAGTCAGAACCCAGAAACAAGGCAGAAAGGACAGTTTGTTTTTCAAATAATGTTCCAGGTATTAATAGCAATAAGGTGAAATGGGTGCTCCTACGGAGTGTATCCTACATGTTGCTTCATTGAAATGATCCCTCTGACTTTATAAATTGAGCCATTTAGTGGGGCCCAGAGAAACAGGTGAGGGGAGGGTAGGAACCAGCATGGTCACACTGGATCTACCTGTTTGAGAGAGTCTTTTGGGTGAGCCCTTTGAAAGTTTCCTTTCTCAGGTCACAGCAGCACCTTTTCCACTGCCAGTCCTGTGGTGTCCGTGTTTCAGTCCTGGCTTTCTCGTCCCATGCAAAATGCACACAGGTGAGGAATGAGGGAAGATGAGACGTAATCTCTGGAATGTGCCCTTCTGGTGGTGAGGCTGGAGACAAACCAGACCAAGTCCTTAATCACAAAGCTGTTCCAGGGCTTAATAGAGGGTTGTGATCCTCTGCATGAGCGATGGAGGAGTGAAAAGATTCTGAACAGCTTGCTGCCACCAAGAATGGGATGGAGTTTCCTAGTCCCTCTGCTTGGCAGTTTATCCCTCCCTGCAAGCCAGCAGACTGGGGTGCTTTTCCAGCTCTTAGGAGTTTGTCCCAGTTGGTTGGGAATGGCCCTTTTCCACCCCTCCGTTTGAGTTCACAGGTGCTTCCCTTCCCTGTCTGTGAAATAAGCAGGTCGCTTCCATACCTTTGAGAGGTTGCAAGAAAAACTGTAGTGGATTGAGCTGCTTGGTCCTGTAATAGAGGGGTTGGGAAGATAAACACCTCATGCATCGCTCACTGCTTCCCCGACGATGCTGCCGATGCCTGCACGTAAGCTGATGGATGTTGTCGTGCCACAGAGCTTCCCTCTGCCCCAGTTACTCTGCAGAGAAGATTTATTGCATGCTGCTGCTCTTTCCTCCTCATGATCCTCCACAGGTCCTGCCTGTGGCCCTGGAAGGCTGTGCCGGTTGTGTGACTGTCCCTGCTGGTCTGGAGAGCTGGCAGTGAATTGGCTTCTGTGTGACTCTGCAGCAGGGAAGTGGTTCTGACATCTCAGCACAAGGAGTTTGACAGCTCCTTTGGGAGAGGTTTCCCTGTGAGCACCCCTGGATGTTTTTCCTTCCCTCCCCCTCTTCTTCCCCCCCAGATTGGTAAGGTTTGGCAGTCATTTGAAGGGAAATATGTGGGGCTTTGAGCAGCCTGGGGAGGAAAGCAGAGGGGGAAATGTGGGACAGCTCAGAAATGGAAACAGCCTTGTCACTGGTGGGAATGACACCCCTCCCACCCACTGTGCTCCAGACTCTCCAGGGCAACGGGTCTGCTCTGGAGTGAAGGAACAGGGCTGGAACAGAGCAGAGCTGGTGGTGTTCCCCTCTTCCATGTCACCTTAGAGGAGGTGGGGAAGTTGCAAGTAACTGTAGTTTGGTGATAGAAGAGTTAACTTGGATCAAGGCACCCCTTTTTCCTGTGCCTTGCCTTGCAAAAGGCCACCATAGATCTGCTGGTGCAGCTGCTTCCTAACCTGGTTCTGTCAAGAGGATATGGGTTAAGGGGAAAAAAAAATCCTACTACTAAAAGTGTTTGTGCCAACCCAGACCCTGCTGACAGTAAAGGAGTTGGTAATGGTACACATGACAGGAGGCCAAGCAGATCTCTGCAGAATGACAGTCCCCAGATGGCTGAGGAGGGGGAACCCTGCTGTCACACACAACTCATTGTCTCAGCACTCAGGCCTTTGGCAGCCAGGCTCGAATGGCTTCAAACCTGCTGAGTTTAGTCCTGTTTCTCTCTTTAAACTGTGGCTGGGGTGTGAGTGGCTTGTTAGAAACCCCTTCTAGAGTGCTCAACTTGCCCCCATTCTCTGTGTGGGAGGAAAGGAAGTGAGGCACATGCGTCCAGGAATTTCTTCTGTTATAGGAAAGGAGTTGGGGGATTTTGCTTTTACTCTGGAGTAAGAATGTTGAGCCCTTAGGCCTAGCTGCAGTGATCCCTTACAGTGCTGGAAGGAAGCTCATGTGGGATTCAAGACTGTGGGATCTCTGACACCATCGAAAGGGTCATGTTCTTCCTCTGCTCTTGGATCTCTCCCACCACTTGAGAGCACTCCCCGTAAGGCACTGTCTGGATGGCTCCATCTTCCCATGTCCTCTGCTCCCTGTTGCTGCTCCTGGCCCATGGGATGTGCAGTGGTTCGTGCTGTGGCAGCAGAGCTGTGAGGAGCTCTCCCACGAGAGGGGATGTCTCACTCCACCATATGCTCAGACCTTCTGACTCCTGAGCACCGAAACACCTCCTCTTGGACTCCCTTTGGAGCCTCATTCTGCTGAGAGGCAGCGTAGATCACCCCATGGGCAGCATGGATCACCCTGCGGGCAGCGTCCCCCTCGAGCGATGCCCATGGCACCCATGTGGCAGCTCCCGTGGGAGAGGGGCTGGATGGGAGGCACAGGCTGGCAGTGGGAGGGCAGAGCTGCCCCTGGGAGCCCCGCTGGGCTGTCATACAGAGCAGGCCATAGCTTGGGGTGTTGGGGGCTCCCGGGGTGTTCCTTCCTCACTGTCTGGTTGAGGGCTGCTCACGCCCTTCCCATCCATAGGAATTGATAAAGGAACTGATGAAGCTCTCTCGGTAGGGAGCTGCTGTGTGGTTGAGGGTCTGAGGCTGCCGTGGGCTCAAGGGCACTCTGTGGCTTGTGACAAGAGGTGAAGATGTCTCTGCAGCCCCTCCTCAGTCACATGGGGCTTTCCCATTGTGAGGATTGCTGCTTTCAAATCCTGCCTCATTTTCTCCCCTCAGAGGCCTGTGGTTTCATAAACTGGAGTTCTTTGCTGTCGATCCTTTTCAGTGGGCTGTAGACCCAACTGTGGACCCTGCTGTGTCTTCAGTGGAGTGCAGAGGAGTGATGGCACTGTGCACAGCATTGTGTGTAATGAGCCTTTGTGATGGACTGGCCCTGTGGTGATGTGGCTGGGCTGTCCCACAGCTGGGAGAGCAGGACATCTTCCCATCTCCCTGCTTTGGTGGGAAGAACTGATTGCATGGGCTGGGATTCAGAGGTCTCTGGGAGTTTGCTGTTCCAGCCATCTGACTGTGTGTTAGTGTTTCAGTACAGCTGTGCTCTTGTGCACGACTGCAAATTTGGGGAGGGAAGACCCTGAAGTTCAACAACAAGCAGTGCAGGCCAGCCTGGATGCCAGGCTGGGAAATCAGCCCATCACAGTTGGTTGGGAAACAGGCAGCCTCTTGCCAGAACCAGCGCTGCTGTGCCCTGTGAGGCGTGTCAGCAGTGCCAGCTCTGTGTGGCTCTCCATGGGTTTCTGTGGCCACTGGCTCCAGGAAGTGCTGAGCAGATGGGCTCAGGATCAGCTCTTGCATGGGCACACTGTGGCCTCTCAGCAGCTGCAACATTCCCCTCTCTGCTTTGCTGGGCCATTGGTGTGTTCCTCTGATGTTCTCTCCTGCTGCTGCCTGTGTTTGTACCTGCTGTTCCTCTGGGCTGGTTGTCAAATCCTCTTGCAGCAGGTTGTCCCTAAGCCTTGTCCTTCAGCTGGGTAGGTCCTGCAGGGCTGCATGGCTGTGGCTGCAGAGCAAAGGTACAGCACATCTCTGGCTGCAGGAGAGGTGAGGAGAGACCATTCTGGTCTATCTGGGAAGCTGTGCCTGCTCTTCTTCCACATCCATTCCCTTGTGTGCTTCTGGAAGTGCATTAAGATCGCTTATCAAGGGAAAGGCAAGCAGCACTTCATCTTGTTTTTATGGAAAGTGCTGGCTTTTGAGGGCATGGGGGTATTCAGGGACAGGGTTGGTGAAGCAGCATGCTGGTAGAGATGGTCCTAGCCTTATTTCAGGCTACAGCAGCACAGGAGGAGGTGTTCCAGCCTCAATGGGAGATGTGAAATGGAAGTGGTTGTTCCAGCTGCTGGGTGAAAATTATCTGTTTGTCTAGGAGCCTTGTTTTCACCACTGCCAGGGGACTGTGAAGAAGACTGTGAGCTTGAGGGAGGGAGGGAGGTGGAAGGGAACCTTGCCTGCTGAGACACCTGACATCTGAATGCAGTGCTTTCCTGCCTGGTTCCTGGAGCATGGCCTGGCACAGGGACTGTCACAGCCGTGAGCTGAGTTGCGGCGAGTCTGTGTGTTTGTGGCACATGTAGGATCATCCCTTCCACAGAAAGGCTTTGCAGGGGGGTCTCACCACTGCCATGTGAACCACCTGGTTACCTGAAATTAAATCTGCTCTCAAAATTTATGTGGTTCTGGGAGAAGGAGTCAGAGGGCCCAGCAATGCCTGTTCCAGATGTGCTGATGCAGCTCCCATTCCTCATCTAGGGACACGGCATGGCTTTCACCCTTTGGCTGGATCCATGTGGTCCTGCAGGCCAGGCAGATGCTTGGAGCACATCTGGATCTGTCCTTGTTTGGCCTCCCAGGGCAGTAAAAGAGTGGCTTAGTTGTTGAGGTTGTTTTCCCCAGAGCTGAAGTAAAAATGATTTAAAAGGATCAGTGGCCCATGGCAGAGGTTGAAATACAGGGTAGGGCTGTCTGTCCTGGAGGCTCTGGCTCTGTAGTCTGTGTTGAGCAGCTATGTGAGCAGGAACTCTCTTTAGGCTTCTCTATTTCCCTTGGCACAGATGTGATTCAGTGATTGGGATACAGACAGTCCTCTGGATACCTGTTCACAGACACTGCCTGTTTTGTGGGGCATCACCAGGCGTGAAAGCAAACTCCAGGTCTTGCAGGTTAGCATTAGGGACTTGCCCTTTCCCAGTGTGTCAGTCAGATCTGACTGGATTGTTCTGCTCCAAAACTTCTCAGATTCATTGCTGGCTGTGCAGCTGAGTCTTGGACTTTTTGCTCTGGGCATGAGTGGATTACAGAGCAATGTTGGGTCTTGACTAGGAGCGAAACCTTTGCAGGCTCCCCCTAAGATGAGCATGTTTGTGGCAGTGAAATCCATGCAAGAATTGGGCAGGATGGGACTGGTTGGAAAGAGGCAGGTTGTGCTCTTACCTTGGTAAATGTGTGTATGAGGGAGCAAGAGAAGCAGGAGGCACAGGCCTAGTAAACACCTTTTTGCTGCAACTGCTGTGGACTTTTGGGAAGGCAGCTGGTTCCTTTGCAGCTCAGCCTTAAAGCAGCAGCAGCAACGTGGATTTAGTTAGTATCCAGTGTCTCTCTGGAGCTTGGGAATGTATTGTCTTGTTCAAATGGAAAACCCTCTGACAGAGCTGCCAGACCTGGCGTGTCCAGGGGGCCAACGGTGGCCGAGACCACTGGGTTGAGTGAGTGCCTGGGCATGAAAAACCTGATTGAACCCAGTTCCTACCGTGACAAGCAGGGGCTTGAAAGGCAACGTCATGTCTTGGCTGGTGCCTGTGTGTGTCCCACGGAAACGCTGGAGCATATGGGAAGGGCCGAAGAACCGGGAGCTGGACTCTGCTCTCTGTCCTTTTAAGGTCTCCCAGCCAGAGACTCGGCTTTGTCTGTCATGAACTTCCTTTCTTCCAGTGCTGCTAACCCTGTGTTGGTATAACCGAAACCACTTCGACATCATCATGGGCTTTTTCTGTGCTGAACTGTTGAGATGTGACAGGTTCTGCAGAACTGTTTAGGAGGAGGTTTCCTGCCCTGATTACCTGTCTGTCACCTGTACCCTTCCTCTTATGGTAAGAGCAAAGCAAGTTGCAGTTCCCCAGACAGAAATTGCCCTGTGTGAACAGGAACACCAGAGTGACACTGGCATAAGCAGCGGGGCTGGAGGTGCATTTGCTCATCTTGCCATCTTCCAGCTGTGTGCCAGAACCTCTCCTGGCCCAGCAACCCCAAAAAAACAGCTGTTACTGGTCGTCGAGAAGGAATACTGGGCTGGGAAATGCTGGTCACATCCCAGAGGTGTGATGGCAGGGCTGGATGGGAAGGGGGAATTAAGTATTAATTGCTCCCTAACTCCCTCCTGCAACCGGGAAGTTTGCATTTCTACCACCCTGCAGGGGTTTGACATTGCTGCTGTTTCCATGAGGTGTGAATCTGGCATGGGGACCATGGGAATGGCTCCCAAGAGGGACACAGCTCAAGAACTGGGAGCTGGCTCCCCTGGGCCTTCACCGGCACAGTCGTGTCAGAAAAGACATAAATCAAAACACAGACCCCTTTTGTGGGGTCTGTAAGGTCAACCAAAAAGCTGCTTCCCTTCAAGTTATTTCTGGTGAAGCTTCATTATATTTTCTGGTTATGAATTCTGTAGCTGGAAGTTTAGATTTGCAGCTGATGAGCCCAAAAAAGGCAAATTTACTCTTAGACACTTAGTTCATGGATGGATTTGTCTGATTTGGGTTGGGTTTGTTATTTCCAGTTTTCAGATCTGGTCTTATTTTAGCATGTATGTATTTACTGTTATTATTTTTCCTAGAGAAGTATTTTCAGCTTTTTGCTTGGTTCCTGTGCTGCTGCTGAAATTTCCATTGTGGTATTTCCAGCTCTTTGGTAGAGCACAGTTAATATTTTCCATCCAGGTGTAACTGCCTTTGATGGGGATCCAAGGAAAAGAGTGAAATTCTGCAGTGGGCTGGGAGCAGACTGGCAGCTTGCAGGAGTGGAGATGCTTCATGAGGTTTTCTTTGTGTCTGCTTTTACCAAGAGATTTAGTAGCTGCTTGTTGCTTCTGCCGGCTGGTTTGTGTTCATAAACATGGGGATCTGGGTTGGTCTGAGTTCGGACTGTCCAAAGCACACTGATTCCATTTCTGCTTATATGAGCAGGGAGCACACATGCATCCAATGGTCCCATTGCTGTTGGTTAAAGAGGGGTCTGGTTCCTCCTTAGGTATTTTTGGATGCAAAATAATTCTTGCTGAGCTGCTGCTGGGAAGCTGGTGCTGTACACACACATGCCTAGCTGCTCACCTGCTGCCAGGCAGGATCCTCCTCTCCCACCCTGAGCTGTGGTGTGAGTGCTGAGACTTCAGGGTGAAGTTCTGCAGCTGCTGCTCCAGGGGTGTTCTGGCATGTGGCTTGTACGGCCCTTCCAGGCTCACCTGAAAAGGAGGAAATTCCTTGGTTTAAAATCCCACCGGTGTAGGGAATTCACACCATCACGTGAGCTCCCACCAGCTCTTCAGTGGTGTCTTCTGGTTCTAGACTGAAGACTGTTGGTTTGCCCCCTCTTTTTACTTCTTATTTAGTTTCATTATGCTTAGAGAATAGTTTCACTTTTGCTTCCGCTCCCTTTGGGGACCTTCAGATCAGGGTGTGCTATGCATGGTCTGGGTTTGTGAGCACACCCAGCACGAGTCTGGGGTGCTTGGGCCCCACCACAAGCACTGCTAGACTTAAAGGGATGGCTGAGATTTTGCATTTAAAGCAAGCTGAATTGCTGGTGTCCTTTAAAGTTCTCAGTGAAACCATGTGTGAGTCATTACTGGGTTTGTGTTGTGAGAATGTGGTGTGGGTGAGACCCCTGAGGTGAGGAGCAGGACTGCCCTTCAGTATGAGCTGCCATGGTGAAACTCTGCTCTTCTCAGAGGGGATGATGTGGCTCAAACCTTTAAAAAAATCATTAAGAATAACTGGTAATCCATTAAAATCCATATTTGGGTTCAGAAGCTGAGAGAAAATAACATTGGAGCTTGATTTGTTGTAGGTTAAGAGCTCACCAGAGTTCACAGCATCTAAAAAATCTCCTGGGGAAGGGAATAGCCAGTAATAAGAGAACGCTTCTAATTCAGAGAAAAGTTCAATGGGCATGAGAGCTGGAAGAGGAAGCCAGAAAGAAAAACCCATCTTCTTCACAGCACAACTTAATTCTGGGAAGAGACCAAATGCTTTTAATATTTTGTTGATGAGTTTTTGGGTTTGTTTTTTTTTTTTTAATTCCTGGTGGTTTCTTTTGTGACTTGGATTTTTTTGGGACGTGGCTGAGAGCTACAGATGGATACCTGGATGTAACACTGAGGTGATGGGGGTGGGAGCAGTACAGCTACTGCACATGGTAAATTAGTGTCTGACAAAGGCTCAGCATGTTCCTGCTTCGTTTGCTAAAGCCATTTTTGTTTGTTCCATGGTAACTGTGTAGCTGGAGGTGATGGTGTGTCTGGTTGTTTGCTCTGGTGGTGGATTTATGCAGCTGAGAGCAGTGTTAGCTATGTATGTCCCTGCAGGGAGGGTGAGGGCACAGGCAAGAGGGCACTGCCAGACTGGAAGTGCCAGCAGTGCCCTGTGCCCCCTGCTCTGGGAGCAGGTGGAGTCCTCTCCCCTCCTTGAATGTGTTCTCAGGACAGAGCTGGGAAACTGGGAAGGGAGGGGAGGTTTGGAACAAGGATGGTGGTATCATGTTGACTTAAAAGCTTTACTGCTACAATTCAGGAGTTTTGTGGGTTGGTTGTTCTTGGATTTTTTTTTCCTCTGAGCACTAGAAGAAATTGTGGTAGAAACATTAGCTTTGGTTTTATTCCTTATTTGTATGGAAGAAAAAAAAAAAAAAAAAAAAAAAAAAAAAAAAAAAAAAAACCAAGACATTTTGGACAAACCACCCATGCAGATTTGTTAATGGTAAATATTGTGGGACCTAGAAACCCTGCTGAGGGGGTAAACTAGCCAGCACTGTTCTGAGTCGAAGGGAAAACTGTGCTTCAAACCCTCCTGAGCAGTGACCATGGTGACAGGATTCTGTCTGTGGTGTCATCGGTGACTCAGCCTGGTGCCACTGTACAGATGAGCTGTGTCCATGTTTGAGGGGTGAGGGCTGCAGCATCTTGTGAGGATGTTACTGAGGAGATGGGCTTTGGGCTGCCCTTTGGGACCAGCAGGCTGGTGGGCCTGACACGGGGATCCAAACAGTGGGGTTGTGACTTGGGGGTGTTCCCTGCCTGTGGGTGCCTGAGCCTTTGTGGGCAGCAGCAGGGCAGGTCCAGTGGGTGGGTTTCACAGGATTCTGTTCCTCTCAGCTGGAGGACTTTCTTCAGTCAGCCACTGGGTTCTTGTCTCTGAAGATGTCTTGGAGGAGGTGGGGGGAACGTTGCTGAGTTCTCAGCACCGTTCAAAAGCCGAGAAGGAGCCAAACATCTCTCCAGGGACCTCAAAAGGACGAGGCCAATGCAGGGGAGTTGAAGGGGATGTGATGGGCCAGGGAGTCAGTCAGTACAAGTCCAAGTCACCAGGGAGGTGTTGGCAGAGCCAAGAGCTCTCAAATCCCTGAGCTCCATCTGCGAGGCTCGCCCAGCTCCCAGAGTGCACCCGGGTTCTGCATCAGCAGTTAAGTAACAAACTATTTAACAAGAGCTTCCTGTTGTGCTGACACCAACACCAACCTACAAAGGAGGAAATGGAGTAAACAGAGCTGTGCTGGCTACAGAAACCTATGATGCTCCCACCTCGCTGGGAGCTGGAAAAGCATTGGAATCAGGAAGATCCCAGGCTCCATCCCTGCTGAGCCGCTGGGTCAGGGATGGTGCTCTTGTGGTTGCAGTCAGCACAAACTGCTGGGAAGGTGGCTGCTTCCAGGACTGCCTGGTGTTTAAGGGAATTTCTGGAGCAGGTAAAGGCCCCTTCACTCCTGCCCTGTCCTTGGTGAGATGCAGCTGGTCCTCCATCCTGACAGGGCTGCCACAGCTCTCCTGTGCCGTGGCTGGTGAGATGCTCACATCCAGAACTCCCCTCTCCACCAGGTTCCTGGTGCTCCTCAGTCACAGCACCAAATCTCCTTTCTTGAGGGATTCAGAGGAAATGGGGTCAGAACAAGACAGTCTACCTTTGCCATAAGGAATGTTCTGCAGCCCCAGTAGGTTTGGTTGGATCTCCTGTGACTAGAGCTGTCACTGGTGGAGGTTCAAGGTGGAGGGAGCTCTGAGTGCTGCACAGCCCTGTTGCCTTTCCATGCATGGCTCAGGATGAGTTTTCTTCAGACAGTACATCCCACAGATGTGTGCCAACTTCTTCATGTGTGCCAGCATGTCAGCTGTGGGAAGGAGCTCAACGGGAGCTGCTGTGCCCAGCTTGGGGCAGAGATGTGTGTCTCAGGGTGAAGGAAGCTCAGGAAATCTCTCTGGAACCCACTGGATCACCACAGCCTGGCAGCAAAACCAAGGAGAGGAGCTTATGCTTCCAATTTAGAACTTTCCTGTTGCCCAAGCAAAAGGCTGCTGTGAGCTGCCCAAGTCCAAGTCTTGGGAGGACTTTAAAAACAACAAAACCCCTCCTACCAGTTGCCTTGTTTCTCAAAAATGTGCCCAGTGTGGATTTTTCTTATAAATACTCAGTGTGGAGGGGCAGGGAGCTTGGCAGCTCACTTTGGAGCACAGTGCCATCTCTCTGGGGTGGCAGCAGGAGCAGGGCTGCTCCCAAATTTGGTGATTGCCTGTGTGGGGATTACAGCGTTGGTGGGTGAGGGAACATCTGACAGCATCTGCCTGGGCTTGGGCAAAGCATTTGTCACTGTCCTGCACAACATCCTCGTATCTCAGGTGGAGAGTCAGCGATTTGGTTGGGTGCCCTACTTGGTGGATAATTGTTTAGATGGTCACACCCAAGGAACTGTGGTCAACAGCTTTATGGCCAAGTGGAGACCAGTGACAAGCAGCGTCCTCAGGGGTCAATACTGGGACCAGCACTGTTTTACATCTCTGTTGGTGACAGAGACAGCGGGATTGAGGGCACCCTCAGCAAGTTTACCAGCAGCACTGAGCTGTGTGGTGTGGTCACACACTGGAGGGAAGGGCTGGGGCATCCACAGGGACCTGGACTGGCTGGAGAGCTGGAATCATGAGAATCTGGTGCTGGTCAACAAAAGCAAGTGCAAGATCATGCAGGTGGGTCAGGGCAGTCCCAAGCACAAACAGAGGCTGGATGAAAAAGTGTGGAGAGCAGCCCTGCAAAGAAGGACTTGGGGGTGTTGGTGGATGACAAGCTCGACATGACCGTGTGCCCTGGAAGCCTGGTGAGGCTTTCCATGACCCCACATTTGGGGAAAGCTCTGTGTCATGGCACAGCTTTCCCTGTTCTCTGAGGAGCAGGGCTGGCTGCCAGCACTGCAGCCTGGAGCACAGGTACAAACTGCTTAACTACAGCCCCTTGCAGGCATCATCTGGGACTGTCTGCAGCTTTGCTCTAAAGAGGTTTTAACACCTTAAGACTTGATCTCCTCTGGAAACTCAGACTTCATCAGCCTCTTTTAAAATTTATTGGGATTTGGTTTCAGCTGTGTAAGACCACTCGTTGCTTTTTGGTCTGGATTTTTGCATTGGGAGCCAGTTGATGGGTCATCCTTTGGGACATTGGGGTGTTTGTGATTATTTTTAGCCTTTAATTGGTAGTGATCTGTACTTGGAGCTGCAGAGTGTCAAGGGCTTTTCTCTTTTGTGCTCTCAAGAGGCTTTTCCTTTTTCTTTCATCTGGATGCAGCTGTGTTTCCCTGCTTGCAAAGCACAGAGTACAGGGAGAAACCAGCTCCAAGGAGCCATCCCAAAGCTTTGTGGGGATCAGGACTCATATGGTCAAGACTGTGGCAGGGAACATCAGTGACCCAGCCAGAGCTGCTCCAGGACACCTGGGCTCTGTTCCGAGGAGCACCACAGACCTGCTCCCCGACCTTCACCAACCACTTCCCTGCTCTGGACCACTAATTTGTCCTCTTCTCCTTCCCCTCTCGTCTTGCCCCATTTAGCTGTAACCTCTTTCAGGCAGGAACATGGTGTACAAAGGGCCAAGAACAATGTGCCCCAAATGGTTTGTACAAGCCCTCCTCAGCAACCTCGAGGTTTTGCTCTACAGGAAAGAAAATCTTAAAAAATACAACTTTTCAGCATTTTATACTTGCAAATGTGGGCAAGAACTTCCTAAGCCTTGATATTTTGGTCCAAGTCACTGGTCTGAGACAAGGGGTAGCACTAGAATTGCAGCTATTCGTCTTTTCAAAAGCAAACCAACCAACATCCTCCCCCACATCCCTTTTTCTCACCTTCATGTCTGCAGGGAGAAGCTCGTAAATGTGACTGGAGCAGCCCTGACCTGCTCAAAACCAGATGGAAAGAAAAAGGAACCAGTATTTCAACGAAACCATTATGAACCCCCTCTCTGGCTTTCAGAGAGGGCTTGCCCCCTTTGTGGCACTTGCAGTGTTTCTGAGGTTTTGTTTCGGGGGGTGCTGAAGCCACTTGCCTGCAGTTTGTTTTCCTTCCAGGATCCTGGCTCAGAGCACTGGCCCTGCAAACACTGCAGGGCAGTGCTTATTTGCTTTAAGACCACAGCTTGCTTTGGAATTTCTTCTGCCAAACTTCAGGCCAATTCTTGGAGGTTGTTTTTTTTTTTCCTTATTCGTTCCCCTCCCTCCCAAAGAGAGAAACAAGTTTTCTTGGTCTCATCTTGCATCAGATTTGATCCCAGGCCAAAAAATCCAGCACAGAAGGTGCTTTCCTGAGGCTGCTTTGCCTCGGTCTGACCTTTTGGGTGAGGGTTCCTGTGCAAAATGGAGGATGTGACATCAGTTTTATCCAGGGCATCTTCCCTGGGGGGGAGCACTGTGCTGTGTCTGGGGCAGGTCTGGATCCCTGTTACTCATCCAGAGGCTGCTGTGTTTTAACGAACACAGGTTTTGTTTGCTCCAGAGCTCTGGGAGTCCTGGGATTTTAGCAAAAGTTTCTGTTTCTAATTAGGTTGTTCTCAGTTTTAAAGGCCAGAGATCCCTTTGTGGCAGAGAGTGGAAAACCTGAGCAGTCACTGACACTGCACAGAGGTGGGTCCTGCTTTTGTCCCACGGTCCAGGGAACCCCTACATCTCCTTGGTGCTCTTGGGATATTAAAATAGATTCCTCCAAGCCCTTGGCTCATCCACAGGGAGGTTGGTGGGCAGAGAATGAGGGAGCATGCCTTGCCCTGGCCTGACTCACAAGGATGTGTTCCAGTGACTTTCTGCTGCTCTGTCTGCCGGGCTTTGGGTAAGGGGGCATTGCAGTGGAGGGGTCCAGGCCATGGCCTTGCCAGATGTTAACCTGGCCCAGCTGCCTGAAACTGGGCTTTGGAGCCAGGCCCTTCCAGGAGGGCTGCTCCCGGGGCTGGGGCTCGCTCTGCAGGCAGGACCAGTGTCGTGCTCCACTGCCCGCGTTTGTCTGGACTGGGGGAACGCAGCACAGTCTCCCAGTGCTCGCAGGAAACAGGATTTAATTTGCCCCTTCTGTCTCACTTCATTGTCTGAAATTCCCTTGCAGAGGCCGGCCGTAACTCTTCAAAGAAAATAATCCCAAGCGCGGGGGCTGGAGCTCCCTCGGCTCTGGCTGTCGACTGCCTGACTCTGTGAAAACAGTCTGGGCCTGAAATCCCCCAGGACTGAGCATAAAGGTCTGATTCAAAAGGAAAACCCGTGGAGCAGCCTGGCCTGTGCATCCCCAGCGTGTGGCTCGGGGCCGTGTCTGGCCGAGGGGCTCCGGGAGCGGGGCTGTGCTGTGGGAATGGCCCCGGGGGCGGCCAGGGGGGCACCGGCGTGTGCTGAACCCACAGAGGAAATTATGGGGGGGAGCAGAGAGTGAGCAGGATGTCACGTGTGGGGCCGTGCGCTGCAGGGCTGGAACAAAGCGCAGGGAAACCCCGCTCCTTGTGCTCCCACCCCGCTTCCTGCTGGCACAGGCGAGGGGAAGGGAGCGGCGGGGCAGGAGCTCGCCCACCCTTGGACGAGCTGGAGGGCTCTGCGTGCCTCAGTTTCCCTCTGCTGGGGTGTCCTGGGCGCAGCAAGGCGGTGCCGGGCTGCTGTGCAGGGAAGGACGGGGCTCCTGTCCCACGTGGCAGCTCAATTCCCCAGTCCCATGGATGGGCTTGTGGTTCCAGCACTCTGCGCCGTCAGAGCCCGCAGCTCTGGCCCCTCCTGGAGAACACCCAGGATGCTGTGTAGAATTTGGTGGGCCCTGGTGAGGGTTTGTTGTCAGGAGACGGCTGGGAGTGGGGCAGCCCCAAGGAGCAGCTCCCATGGACCTTCACACCTTCCTTCCCCTTGTTGAACTCTGGCTTTGGTCTATTTTTCCCTCTGTTGCTCTTAGAGACGCTCCCCCATTTCCCCCATGCACCCTTTAGCACAAGAAGCTTTTTTTTTTTCTTTTTTATTAATAGCTATTGAGAGCCAGTAAAAAGTTTTACAGGGTTTGGCCAAGCATCAGGCCTTGCAGTATGCTCATTTCCTGGAGCTGACACTGGAGGGGCGGGGATTTGCTTGGATAACTCACAGGGTTAACATGAGACTGAGGCAGTGGGGGCTCTTGGGGGGCATCTTGGGAGCTTTTAGTGGCATCACAGCAGCCTGGAGAGGAGTGGAGGAAGGTGGTGAGGGAGAGAGTGGGGCTGGGAGGGAGGACAGGGAGGGCGTGGGAGGCTGCCAAGGGTCAAGCTGGGAGCAGAACCAAAGATAGTGAATAGAGGGGGGAAGTGGGGGCGTGGGTGAGTGCCCTCCCAGTGTGCATCCAACTCCTGCTTGACCCGCTCTGTCCGTGTTTAGCTTCCTGACCATCCTTCCTGCCTCCTACACAGCATCTCTGTGAGGAGGGACTGAGCCTGACCTGCCCCCAAGCAGCTCCCATAGAAGTCCTGGAGGGACAGCTCAGCTTCCTTTTGGGAACCTGGTTCCCTGAGCATGGAGCTGGTCGATGGTTCTTGTCATCCCACCTCCCTGGAACGGAGTAAGGAGCTGGTTTGGCCTTGATGTTGAGCTGTACCCCTTTGAACAGAGGGCTGTGTGTGGAGCTATTGTAGAATCGTGGAACATTCAGGTTGGAAAGGACCTTTGAAGGTCCTCTAGTCCAACCCCTGCTTGAGCAGAGCTGTGCACTGGGGAAGGAGCTCTCTGGTTCAGCAGGCAGAGCTGAGTCTCACCTCCTGTTTGTGAGGAACGCCTCCAGCAACTCGGAGCTTCCCACCAGCCTCACTGGGCAGTGCTGGGATTTGCACATGTGAGGCAGAGGAGGTGCTGCACCTCCAAGCAGACAGGCCCCCATGGCCATGAGGTGCTCTCGGGTAGTGTCACAGCAGCCTTTTCCCAGGTGGCTGGCAGCAGCCCCAAAATCCAGGTTGGTGGGTAAGAGCAGAGGAAGAGGCAGCAAAGGGCGATGAGCAGCTGTCCAGGGAAGGGGACAGGGTGTTAGTAAGCCCTGGGTTCCTGTTTGCCTTCTGATGGGTCTGATCAGGTTGTCGTGGGAGCCCTGAGTGGGGTCATTCCACAGAAACTGCATCCTCTTCGCTGCACCCTGGGGAGGGTCCCTGGCAGGAGGGTCCCAGCCCACCACAGTGGGGGCTGGTGCTGGGGGGAAGTGCTCTGACTCAGCTGCCCACAGGGACCCTCCCGGCCAGGTGAAGATCCTCTTTTCACTTCCAGGAAAGTCCCATTCCTGACATGCTGTGCCCCATAATGCAGGGCTTATATGTGTCCTCTGTTCTTGGGTGCTCTTGGAGTCCTTGGCCTGGAGTGCCTGGGCTGGTGACTCCAGAGGTCTCTGAAGGCTGCCAGCAGCCCCTCCCCATGGGGACATTGTTGTCCCCACACCACTCTCAGCTGGCTCCAACATGGGGTCTGCTCATCGAGCATTTCACCTCCACGACCAGGCTTTCATTTATTTCTTTATGGCAGCATCTCGGGCGTGAGGGACCCCACAATGGTCCTGGTACTGCAGCTCCTCCCACCCCTCAGTTGTGGCACATCATTGCAGGGATTATCTGTGGTGCAGGGAAGGAGCTGGAGGGGCTCTGCGGAGCTGGGGGCAGGAGCCTGGAGCCCACAAACCCTCAGTTGTGCTCAGCCTCCTGGTACTAAATGTTCTTCTTCTTTTCCCACAGCTGGGAGACCGAGGAGCCACGCTGGGAGGACCCTCTCCACAGGATGTTCTCTCCACCAAAGAACTCCCTGTGACCAGCGATGATGACAGTCCCAGTGGGACCTCGGGAAGCACTAACATTTCAGTAGCCCAGCACCTGTGGGTGGCCGCTTTCCCCTCCTGCTCCACACCCTGCCCTCCCATCGCTCACCGGGATGGTGTATTAACCAAGAAGAATCCTGTTTCTGTCCTCCTCACCCTTCCATTTTCGGCAGCTCTGGGATTTGTATGGCAGCAGCGTAACCGTGGAGAGGCCGGGGTATCACAAACTTATGGATTTTGATAAGAGAGGAGGGAAAGGGGAGCTGGAGGAAGGTAAAAGGATGTCCAAGACAGGTGGAGGAAGGAGTGGTCATGGAAACCGGAGTACTGGCACCAACTCAGGAGTCTTAATGGTGGGTCCCAACTTCCGGGTCGGCAAGAAGATTGGATGCGGCAATTTCGGGGAGCTCCGTCTAGGTGAGAAGGGTCATCTTTGTCCTCGCTGTACCTGCCTGTGCTGGGATTGCCCTGGCATCCACCTCCTGCATGGGAGGAGCTGGTACAGGCCCATTGTCATCGGCACTGTGCTGTTGACCAGCCATGCGGTGTTGAGCCTGTTTCAGACAGCCCTTCCCCTCAGCCCCTTCACGCTGTGCTTCATCTTCCAAGGCCCAGCCCAGCCCGAAGGACCAATCACAGGGTTGTTTCCCATCTCCTCCCCATGCCTGTTACTCCATGGGTTTGTCAGGGAGAGTGTTACAGTTCATCCCTGCTTGTTGGACGTGGTGATGGCCCACACAGGTCTGGGTGTCCCCCCAGATCTGGGAGGAATGTTTCAGGAGACATCACTGTATGTTCATTAAATCTCACCCCAGGTGTGCTCAGGGTGCTGCCCTCCCACTGTGCTACGTCCCTCAGGAGAGGGAATGGAGCATGGGGGCCTGAGCGTGTTCACTCTGCTGGGACAAAGATCTGGGGAGGAGAGTCTGTGTTTTGTTCTGGGTAAATCCTCCAGTTGTTGAAACTAGTTGAGAGAACTCTCCTAAAATTTTATGCTGGGGAGAGGGAGGGAGGAATGAAACCCAAGCACCTTCGTGGTCACTTGCCATTTTGAACTGAGTTTATTGGGAAACTCTTCGAGCAAACTCCAGTGTGGAGGGTGGAGAGGTTGCTCCTCTCCTGCGACTGGGAATGTCCCAGGAGGCTTTCAGCAAGCTGCTAACCCTTCACTTGGCATCAGGCAGCTGGCAGAGGCCTGGCAGTGCCAGGCACGACTGCTCAGCACAGTCCGGGTGTCTCCAGGAATGTGCATTGGATGTGTAGATGGAATCCCTGCCAACCCAAGCATTGGCTTTGGTTGGGAGTGCTTTGGGAAGGGGCTTGTGCCCTGGGAAAGAGCCATTCTCTGGAGCTGTCTGGGAGCCTGGGACAGCCATAGGCCTTGTTGCTCTATTGTATTTTAAGCTGTGCCTTCTCAAACCGAGCTCTGAGCTAAACCTGCCCTGACTGTGGTCCCTGGGCAGGCTCTGTGTGTGAGGGAGGAGCCCTGGTTGGGGTGGGGTGAGTTCCCACCTCTCTGTGCTGCCTGTGGGGAGTTAATGTCAGCTCTTCCCAGCGTGACAGACTGGCTGGTGCCAGGCTCACCAGTCCTGTCCCTGAACTTCCCGACAGGATGACCCGTAATTGCAGAGCTGGGGAAAATGCCCTCTTTGAAATCCAGCCAGTCAGTGTCCATGTTCTGCAGAGAAGGATCTGTCTCTGCCCGTCGTGAAGAGCTCTGAGCCTTCCCAGTGGAAGGAAAGGTGTTTGGGGATTTTGCTGCACCAGCTGCTCCTTTCAGTTCCTGGGGGTATTTGGACGCTCCCGCTGCCGGTGCCTCCCATGCATGGCTGGCAGGGAGGAGGTGGATTGAGGGCTCTGAGTTTTACAGGGTCTACCCGTGTCCTTCCACCTCCTCTTCCCTGCTTGCCAGCAAGCATCCCACAGTGGATGTGGGGATCTGAGCTCTCTTCCCAGATCCTGCTCCAGGCAGGAGTCTGGAGCTGTGCCTGTTGCTTTGTGACCCCAGCCTTGGCCTCCCCCTCATTTTCCAGGGGCGGCACTGAGGGGACATGAATCTCACACAGGTCTGAGGGCTGTCAGTGGGACTGACAGTTGTACTGCAGGAACCTGGGAGCAGTTGAGCTCGCTTTGTTCGTGGCTGGAGGGACAAGCAGGGAGCTCTTGGTCTGGGGCACCACAGAGGTCGATCTCACTATGAGAGTTTGTCCTTGCTACCAGCAAGAGAAGCTTCCAGTCCCTTCAAGTGGTTTTCCTGCTCTGGCACACCCTGCAGGGCCTGGCCATAACACGGTAAGGGCCTGAGCACAGGATCTCATTGGGGCAGTGGAAGCCACAGTTATGTGGCTTTTCTCCTAAAATCACATCTCCCTTCCTGAGGTGTGCCTCCTTCTGCATCAGGGCTCAGGAATGCTTTCAGGACTTCACAGAAAGTAGGGATTCCTCTAACTGCAGATGAATGGCAAGAGACCAGAGGGATCCTGCTCTGAAGTGGTGGCATGATCGGGGATGTTCCCCAGCTGTTGCTGGGCACTCAGTTTTCCCCTGGGAATGGAAGATTCAGTACTGGAGACAGGCTTGAGGCCAAACTGTAGCTCAGTGTTAAAAACCTCCCAGATCTTCTCTGGACTTTGTCCTTTCTTACCAAAAGCCAGGACATCTTGCAAAAACATGCTCCTCCAGGTCCCAGCAGTGGGAATGGAGGAAGGTGATGTTGTCTTCCTAAAGCAGGTACCACTCTGCCCAGTTCCACCACCACACTGGCAGGCAACGTGGTGATCTGTCCTGATGGTGCCTCAGCTTTGCTCCCCCAGGTGAACTCAAGTGTCCTCCCGGGCACAGAGGTGTCCAAAATAAAAAGTGATTTGTTTAAAGACTAAATATTAAAAAAAAATTGGCATAAGGCATTTTTGGGAAGCCAGAAGGGGAATGACATGTGCAGGAGCTGTGGCTGCCAGGGCTGTGCATATGGATGCTGCCTCTCCATGTTCCTGCTGGCCTTGGCATCCTTGGCAATGCACAGATGTAGTGCCAGTCACTGTCCCAGCCCACCAGCACTGCTGACCTGTTCATCACTGGACCGGCATGACTGGAGAGCTGGGCTGGAGGCTGGAGTGGCATGGCTGCCCCAGTCCTGTGGCACAAGGGTGTAGATTTAGGTTATGCAGATGCTGGGTCCTGTTACCTTTGTATGTCGTGGTGCTTCACCCCGAGGTGGTGAGTGATTGTCCCTGCACCTGCCAGCCTGCAGCTGTGGTCCAGTGCCAGCCCAGCTCCTCCTGGGCCTTTCCACTTCCATCCCTGGGCAGTGCCTGCAGCCCCCTGAGCTCCTCCCTGCCCATCTGCTGCCCACAGGCAGGCCACCTCTGTGCCTGGTGGGATGCTGGCCTCTGAAACACAAGTAAACAGCAGAAAGCTGGTGACAGTGGGGTGACTAGAGTGTGGCTGGTGGCTTGTGTGTCCTGGCATTGGGACCTGCACCCCTTGGCCTCTGCCAGCTCCCTGTGCCCAGGCCAGGCACATCCTGCTCCCAGTAAGGGTTTGTTGGAGCAGGGCCCCCTTAGAAGCTCCTCAAGGGTGCTTTGGGCTGGACTGGGATGAGTGGAAAGGCAGAAAACTCAGACATTAACCAGAAAGGTCAAAAATGAGCACAGAGGACCAGGGTGCTGTGCAGGCCCCTTCCCTGAGCTCTGCCTGGTGCTGAGCTGTCTCAGCCAGGAGCTGTTGTTAGTCCTGCTGTCAGTCCTGCCCTGCTGCCTGGCAAGTGGCTACCTGATGACGCTCTCTGAGCCTGGCCTAGGGCCAGTGCTTCAGCCAGGTTGTGCCATGGACCTGCCCCAGGGCAGCCTCAACCGTGAGTGGGCTCCAGGGAAAGGTGAGGGCCTGGCAGCAGCTGCTGCTTCTGTTCTTACTGCAATAAACTCCTGCAAATGTGCTTTGTGCAGGTTTTCTGGTTTCACCCTACTCCCCCAGCCTGCTGCATGCGTTTCTGCTGGCAGCTTGGAACCACAGCAGCTGTTTTCCTTCAAAGTGAACTTATTTTTAAAAGTAAACCCAGGATTTTGGAGGGAGGAACACAGGGGTGGGTCTCTGTGTGGTGTGTGAGCCAGGAGCAGGTCACACATCCCAGCTGAAGGCTCATGTGTGAATCCTGGGGACACTGCCAAGCTTCCCTGAGCTGTGGCTCTTGCGCCTGTCCTGCAGCATCCCAGGTACTCATGATGGGTTACTCAGGGACCACAAAAGGTACCTTCAGAAAACATGACTGGGTCAGTGCACTGCCCATGACACCCTTCTGTCCTGGGCTCTGCAGAGTTCTCCCTCCAAAATCCCACACATGTGGCCAAAGGCTCAGCCACTTCCCAGGGTTTGAAGCCACAGACCCAGCACATGCTGGAGATGGCTCATGAGTGTCTTTGGAATCAGCTGTGGAAGAGAGGAGCTCAGGCCCTTCCTGCTGCTCCTACCTCTTACTGATGGTTCAGGCTTGATTTTCCTCCTGGTCCTTCAGAACCTCCTCTGGAGAAAGGTCAAACTCTTAAAATAGATCTGGTTTTTTTCTCTTGGGGTTAAACCCCTGTGCTCCACGGAGCTGTCATTGCTCGGCCTGGTGCAGCTCTGGATGTCACGGGGGCTGCAGTGCTGGCAGTGTTGGGCTGGTGCCTGGCTGCCTTCACATGGAGCTGCCTTACCGTGCACTCCTCCTTCACATCACCTGGCATTGGGGAAGGCAATTTCCCATCCCAGTGCCCAGGCACAGCTCCCTGCTGCTGCAGGCAGGGCCGTGGCACAAAGGTTCCCAGCACAGTCGACAGACAGTGCCAGGCAGAGCACAGGGGAAGCCTCACTACTGCTCACTGTTCCCCTCGTGACAAGAGGGACACTGAAGTGCTGGAGCAGGTCCAGAGTAGGTAATAGAGCTGGGAGAGGGTCTGGAGCACAAGTCTTACAAGCTGACTGGAGCTGTGGGGGCTCGACCTGGAGAACAGGAGACTCAGGAGGGACCTTCTGGCTCTCGGCAACTCCCTGACAGGATGGGGAAGGGAGTCAGGCTCTGCTCCCAGGCACCAGAGACGGGATGAGAGGAAATGGCCTCAACTTGCAGCAGCAGAGGTTTAGGTTGGAGATGAGGGAAAATTTCCTCACTGAAAGGGCTATGAAACATTGGAACAGACTACTCAGAGCAGTGGTGGAGTCATCATCCCTTAAATTATTCAGAAAATGTGGATGTGGCACTTGAGGACATGGTTTAGAGGTGAAGGTGATGGTAGTGCTGGGTTGACAGTTGGATCTTGACTTTAGAGGGCATTTCCCTTCTTAACCACTCTGTGATTCCATGATTCCAAGCTGCCCAGGGCAAAGCCCGGCTCCTCCTCGGGTTGCTGTGATGTGCAGGAGCAGGTGCTGGAGCCCAGAGCTACCAGATCCCTTTGGAGGGGGCACCCTGTCTGGTGTTC
This sequence comes from Formicarius rufipectus, assembly GCA_013399695.1. NCBI lineage: Eukaryota > Metazoa > Chordata > Aves > Passeriformes > Formicariidae > Formicarius > Formicarius rufipectus. Next base: position 48,920 of record VXAU01003011.1, on the reverse strand, counting down.
AACTGCAGCACAGACCCAGGCCTGGCTCCACTTTGATCCCACAAGCCATGTCCTGCAGGTGCTGGCAGATGGATTCGGAGGCATCTCCAGCACTGAGCAGGGCAAAGGCCTCTGCAATGCAAATATTTGCATTCTGCTGCCAATCTTGCTGCTTTTCTCTTCTGTTTCCTTTCAAAAGCACCATCTGTGCTGTCGGTCCTGCAGTGCTGCCTCCTCGAGTCCTCCGGGGCACTCTGAGGGCTCCAGCACATTTTAGGGGTTAAAGTGACCCTGTTGTGAGTGCTGGGCGGGGCAGGCAGGCTGGGGGCTGCTCCAGGAGCTGGAGTGGGGAGTTCCTCAGCATGGAAGGACCCTGCAATTCTTCTTCCTTGCTCTTTTTCTTTCCTGTTTTTTTTTTTTTTTTTTGATTCTTGTGACAGGCTGGTTCTGCTCTTTGACCTTTATTTAATTTGGGAAAGGGAAGCAGAGGGTGGTGGTTTGACAGTCCATGCTCTCACTGCTCTCCACCTTGTCCATCAATTGTGTCCACATGTCCCAAGCATCACAGGAAGGGATGAACCAGAGGGGTATCAGATGATTTGAACTTTTTTTGAGGGGCTGGGAGAATGCTACCAGCTCCCAGAGCAGTTCTGTGGGTGGCTTTCTGTGCCAGAGAGCCACAGAGGAGGGCACAGTGTAGCCAGGACAGGACAGATGACACCTCACAGGAATAGGGTGGATCTGTCCAAGCCCAGCCCTGCTGGGGACGCTCCTGCCTCCATCCCTTCTACCTCCCTGCTGTGCTGACTCCTTTTGCAGGTATCCTGACGTTTTTTTTCCCTTCAGTGATTTTCCCCACTTCAGACCCAGCCTACGCTCAGGGAAAATCCAGCTGTGGCTTTTCGGGTTGCATGAAGGCAGCAGTCATTATTTTGGACTCTACAGCCCTGTGGGCTCTCTGGAACCATTCACAGGTCTGGGGGCTGTCCCACCTGCTCCCCAGAAATTGTCAGTCCATAATGGGCCAGACCTCCTGGATTCCAAACCACCTACTCCATAATTACTGTGAAGGGATTTGGTTTATGCAGAGGCAGGAGACAAAGTGGCTTGGCCAAGGTCCCCTGGGATGGGAGAGGGTCAGGGAGGCAGCAGGATTGAGCCCCTTCTTGGCTGCAGAGCCCGTTCCCGGGAGGAGCCACTCCATTAATATCTCCCATTCAACCCTCTTCCCCTAATCCTGCCTCCGACTCTGGCTCTCAGCAGCTGGCTCTGATGTCACCCTGCAAGGATTTATTGCTGCTTCAGGTGGAGAGCAGCAGTAGGAGCAGATGAAATCTTATGCCAGGAGGAGCTTGTTCCCTAAGCAAATTGCTTGGAGAAAATCCGAGGAGACAGATGCAGTTCCATCAGATGCACGCAGGGATCGCGTGTCTGCTGGCTCTGAAGGGAACCTGCTGCCATTAACTCCCACCTCCCCGGGGTCCTGCAGGCCCTGGCAGAGGAAACACTTAGATCTGCTCCTGCAAACCTCTCAGCCTTTTTGGGTCTGGGCAGAGGTTGTAGTGATGCTTCCCAGGTGTGACCCCTTCCTCAGTCACCCCTGGTTTCCGGGTGATGGGCAGACACTTCGAGCTCAACGCTTCTGTGGTTATAGGTGTGAAAAGCCCAGTGTGGGTGTGGAACTCTCGAGGAGGTCATGTGCAGGGTGCTGCCCCTTCAGCATCCGTAGGCACTCAGAGCCAGGCTCCTGACCCTCCTAGCAGCTCTTTGTGCAGTCTGGGTCGTGCCGTGGATCTGCTCCTGGCTACACCTGCACCCTCGACTGGGTGGGAGCATCCCCAGGGGTGAGGTTGATACACACACTTGTGCCATTCCCAGGAGCAACTCCAGCCCTGGGGAGGAGATTTCCACCTGCCTGCAGTGCCCTCAGACCACTGCCACCTGCCCCAGTGCTCCTGGGGGTCCTTCCTCCTGGCCACCCTCTGTGGGGTCGTCCCACCCACAAGGCAGTGTCCCCGGGCTCTGGCCACCCCTCCCAAAGCCCCTCTCCATGGGGGCTGTAGCTGGAAGAAGCACCAAGTCCCAGCCACGTTCCTGCCTTGCCCAGTCACATCCCTGCAGGCCCGGACTGGGATGCTGCCCCCTCCCAGGAGCCTTGCACCGACCCTCCACAATCCCTCCCATCCCACAGGAACCCACATACCCCACCCTGGGGGTAATTACCAGGCATGCTGCAACTCCCCACAGTGGGTTCTGCTCTGCCTTGAGGCTTGTTCAGGTGTTGTGGAAGCTGTCGAACCTGTTGAGGATGTTTTTGAGCCCAGGAGCCCTCAGGGACTGTGGTGGGGGTGTGCAGTGGGGGTGGTGCAGGGACTGCTTTCCATGGCCTTCTCGTGTCTCTCCTTGCAGGAAAGAACCTCTATACCAATGAATACGTAGCGATCAAATTGGTGAGTAGCAGTTGAAGTGGGCAGTGCCTGAGTGGTCGGGGCAGGGGATGTTCAGACCCTTGGGAAGGAGGTTCCTCCCTCTCCTCCTGTGTTAGGGTGGGTGGAGCAAGCAAGTTGGGATGTGATGGATGGCAGTGGGTTGGGATGAGGTGGATGGGAGCGCGGTGGGATGTGATGGATGGGTGGCTGCTGTGGAATTGAGGGCAGGCCGGGAACACACATCATTGCTGGTGGGGTGATCTGGCACTGGGGAGGGAGGAGCTGAGTTTTGTCTTCTCCCAGCCCTGTCTGTGGCCTGTGCTGTGCTTAGCCAGTGCCAGCAGCAGAGAGACCTCAGGGAGAGTGGTTCCACTGGTACCTGCTCCCATTAACGTCTACCCCAGCATCTGGATCTCTCTGGACAGGGTGGATCTGGCTCCCATATGGGCTGATTTTCTCTCATCATCCCCTGAGACTTCATCTCTGTTGTTCTCATCCCCAAATACTCTCAATCCAGCTGCTGCCTGCATGTGAAGGTGGCGTCTGACACCCAGACCCCCTGAGCATCCTGCTCCCTACTTACGTGTACTCCTTTTCTTCTCCAAGGAACCTATAAAATCCCGAGCCCCCCAGCTGCACCTGGAGTACCGGTTCTACAAACAGCTCGGCAATGCAGGTATGGGGCCAGGCTGAGCTGGAAGAGAGGCTTCCCCTCCATGTGACTCTGCAACTTCACTCCCAGCCCAAGCAGCTCCTTCCCATCTGCTCGGTGGGGAGAGGCTGGTTTACACAGAGTCTAATCTTTGATCTCCTTTGATTTAGTTCTTTCCCCCACACACACCCCCGCAGCAGAGGCAGGGATGCAGATGGAGCTGCCTCCTTCCCCCTGCTGCCAAGAGCAGAGCCAGGCTGTCTGCAGCACGGAGGGAGGGTAGTCCAGGGACACCCGCCCTCTGCCGCCCCTGTCCCTCCCTGTCAGTGACAGCAGGGCCCTGTTGCAGCCCCACACAGCCCCTGCTCTGTCTCTTGCAGAAGGAATTCCTCAGGTTTACTACTTTGGCCCCTGCGGGAAGTACAACGCCATGGTGTTAGAGCTGCTGGGACCCAGCCTAGAAGATCTCTTTGATCTGTGCGATCGGACCTTCACGCTCAAGACCGTCCTGATGATCGCAATCCAGCTGGTGAGCACAGCTCCTCCTGCGCTTCCCCTGGGACCCTGCACAACCCCCCAGGCCCACCTGGCTGCCCGGGGGGAGCAGGGTGGGGTATGGGCACAGAGGTCAGGCAGGGTGGGCACCCCACGGGGAGTTAGAGGGGTGAGCCAGTGCCCGGCAGGAGAGGCACATCCCAGACTGTTCCTCCTGTTCCTCACCACCTCCCTGGTGCAGGAAGGTCCTCCTCACCCCCACACAACCCCTCTCTGAGCCCGCATGACCATCTCACTCTGTGTCCAAGATGCATCTCGCTGTGTGTCCCAGCTGGCCTGGGGTTGTCTCCCAGACCTAGTGTCCCACTCCTTTCGGCCTGGAGGGAGCAGGGCAGCTGGCTAGGGTGAGGTGGCTAGAGCAGGGCCCAGGGGATGTGCAGAACACAGGGTGTCTCTGCCTTGACACTGACATCTCCTTGTGCCCCAGATCACACGGATGGAGTACGTCCACACCAAAAGCCTGATCTACAGAGATGTCAAGCCAGAGAACTTCCTGGTGGGGCGGCCAGGCAGCAAGCGGCAGCACACCATCCACATCATCGATTTTGGCCTGGCCAAAGAGTATATTGACCCCGAGACCAAAAAACACATCCCCTACCGAGAGCACAAGAGCCTGACAGGGACAGCACGTTATATGAGCATCAACACCCACCTGGGGAAAGGTGTGTGGGAACGGGTGCGTGGCCCTGCATCGTGTCACAGGGGAGGGGCTGTGGGGCACAAGATTCCCCATGCTACAGGTGGGGCTGGGGACAAACTGCCTCTCCTGCTCTTCAGGGTGTTGGCAGGACATTTGGGGTGCTGCAGGGTCTGGGGAGGGGCAGGTACAGTGTCTGTAGTGGGAACGTGCCCGTGTCTCTTTTCTCTGAGCAGAACAAAGCCGCAGGGATGACCTGGAAGCATTAGGGCACATGTTTATGTACTTCCTCCGTGGGAGCCTTCCTTGGCAAGGCCTCAAGGTAACTGCCAGCTCCTGCTGCCTCTGGGCATGGCTGCCCATGGGTCTGGCCCTGTTCTGACACGGGCAGCATCAAGGAGGGGGGAAAGCTTTGGCTCTCGGGGTGTTGGAGGGTTGGCACCCCACTAGAGCTGAGCTCCATGCCAGGCCCTTGCTGTGCTGGGCAACTGTAGGTCCATGTCCCTTCTCTTTGCGGGGGTCTCACAGTGGCTGCCCTGGAACTGCACTCGCTGGTGTTTGTCCTCCAGACCTGCCCTGGTGAGGGAATTCCCTGGGAATGATCTCCTGTTACCTGGGAGAGGGAATCAAAGAAACCACGTATGGTGTGGCAGCGCCCAGCGCCTTCCCCTCCCCTGGGAGGTGCCTGGCCCTGGTGCTGACCCTCCTTGTCCCTGCCAGGCCGACACGCTAAAGGAGAGGTACCAGAAGATCGGCGACACCAAAAGAGCCACCCCAGTGGAGGTGCTCTGTGAGAACTTCCCAGGTGAGAGCCCTACCCGGCCTGGCGCTGTCCCCAGCCCCCGGGCCTGTCCCCAGCCCTCTGACCCTGTGTCCCCGCAGAGGAGATGGCCACATACCTGCGCTACGTGCGGCGGCTGGATTTCTTTGAGAAGCCCGACTACGACTACCTGAGGAAGCTCTTCACAGACTTGTTTGAGAGGAATGGTTACGTGTTCGACTACGAATACGACTGGGCAGGGAAACCTCTGGTGAGTGGTGAGGGAGGGGGGCACAGAGGGGCCCCCGGGGGGCAGCAGCGTTGGAGGCAGCAGGGAGGCGGCAGATCCCGGCCGTCCCTGTGCTCCACCCATCCTCACCAGGCACCAGCTCCAGGCTGGGGCTGTTGTGCCAGCGGGTCAAAGCTGTGACACAGGAGTGGGAGGCTCTTGGAGCAAAGGGGACCCCAGCAGCCAGCCTGGCACCTCGCTTTCTGCCATGGGCTCCCTCCATGGGCTCACTGCAGCCAGATAGCACATGTGGAGCTGCTGGGGAGGGGGTAGGGACTGGGGTCAGGCCCCAGTTCTGGGGTGGTTTTGTGTGTTTGAGCAGAGTTTGGATCCGGGATGCAGGGCAACAGGAGGGCTCTGTGCTGCTGCTGACATTTGTCCTTGTGTCCCCAGCCCACCCCCATTGGCACGATGCACAGCGAGGTGCAGGTGCAGCCCCCGAACAGAGACAAAGCACAGCCACACACCAAACACCAGGTGAGCAGCAGCGGGGCCCAGCTGGGGTGTGGGATCAGGGGCATGGGCAGCTCGGGCTGCAGCTCCATGGACATGGAGGAGCCTGGGATGGAGACAGTGCTGTCTGTGGGAGAGCTCCCCTCCTGCAGTTCTGGCTCTGTGGCTCACAGGGGTGCAGGGCTGTGTCTCTGTGGCCTGGCAGAAGCAGGAAGAAGCTCTTTGTGGGGCTGTGGTTGGGCTGGGCGGCTCCAGACCTGGGCATCAACCACTGACCTGTAGTGGCCAGCCTGGAGTGGTGGGTGAGGGCACAGTGCAGACTGAGCCACCTCTGCCAAGGACCATGGGCGTAACTTGCTGCTCTGCTTGTGGTGCCGCTTCCATTGATGGGACGGTGACATGGGATAAGGGAGGGCAGGATTGCTGGGGCAGCTTGGCAGCATTTTGCCCCGTGCTGGGGCTGCTTCTGCCCTGTGAATGGGCAGGGCACAGGGAGCAGCCCTGGGCAGGGATCGGGCAGAGCTGTGCTGGCAGTGCCCTGCCTGGGTGGCCGTGGGAAAGGGGCCGGACTGCCCCACCCTTCTCTGGGGCCAGCGCCGAGGCCTGTCCCGCCCTGGTGCAGGACTCGGGACTCTGGGAGGGCTGGCACTGAGAGCAAACCCCACGCCTTTCCCAGCAGTCCTGTATGGACCCTCATCCTCTTGAAGCTCCATGGGCAGCAGAGCATCTGCAAAGGGGTTTGGAGCCAGGAGTGCAGTACCTTGTTCTCCTCTACCCACGACCTGGCCCATCAGTGCCCCAGGCTGCTCCTGGAGCCTGGCACAGCCCTAGCTCTCGCTGGGGACTGGCAAGCACTTCCTTAGGGAGAGGGAAATATCTTCAAATCAGTTCTGGCTCATTCCCGGGAACTCATTCCCAGTAAGGTCTGCTCTCTCCCACCCGGGGGAAATGCCACGTTCGACATCCCTTCTCCAGAGCAGTGGGAAAAGCGAAGCACGGAACTCCTGGAGCGTGGGAGCAGTGTCCAGCCTGGGGACATGGGGTGTCCCCCCAGCCGTGGGGCCATGCCGTGCTCACCAGGGTGGGATTGGCTGTGGGAACATCCCCTGCCCTGGAGCAGCAGCACCATTCTCTCCACGCAGGCCCCACTGACTCTGCGCCGTCCCAGGGACGCGGCACTCGCGGGAGAGCGGCCGTGGCTCCACCAGGGCCCGGCTCTGCTGCCCTCAAACACGACCACCGGCTGTGCCTGGGGCTGACCTTGCTCTGCAGGGTGGCCCTGCCCGGGGGTGGCCTGGGGGGCGTGTGTGGGTGGCAGGGGGACGCAGAGCCCCGGTGTCAGCGCAGGGACTGCTCTGGGAACCACCGGGTTGGTGCTGCACCAGGTGCCCTCCGCAACCACGAACGCGAGCTGCTCCAGTCATGTTTTTGCTTTTGCATGTCTTATTTTCTTGACTCCCTTTGCCACTTCTCCTGCTCTCTTCCCTCCACTTCTCCCTCCTCTTCCCCATTCTTCCTGTTTTTCTTTTGTTTCTTTTCCTCCTATTTCTCCTGCCTGTCGCGAGCAGCTGCCCGAGGGGACGGAGTTGTGGGATCCTCAGGCCGGTGGGCAGCCCGCCGAGGAGCCTGTGGGAGCTCAGCTGGCAGCCGCCAGGCTCGGGGGGTCCGTCCAGGTACATGAAACCACGCGCCGGGGGCGAGTGCGGGAGGGAGCGGAGCCACCCTGGGCCGCGTGGCCGCCCGCCAAGCCGGGATCAGCCCCGCTCCCCCGCCCCGGGGCCGTGCATCCCAGGATCCTGCCTCATCCCGGGGTCCTGCCTCATCCCGCGATCCTGCCTCATCCTGGAATCCTGCCTCATCCCTGGGTCCTGCGTCATCCCGGGATCCTGCCTCATCCCGGGGTCCTGCCTCAACTGCAGCACGTGCTGCCTGTCCCTGGTGTGTGACATGATGGTCACAGCTCGCAGACGAGGCTGGTGCTGCTTCCCAGGGGCTGCCAGACTCCCTTGGTGCTGCTGAGAGGACTTGGAGGGCAGTTGGAGGTGGATGGACGGATGGATGGATGGATGGATGGATGGATGGATGGATGGATGGATGGATGGATGGATGGATGGATGGGGCACTGGCTCTGTTCCACACAGCAGCGTGGCAGTTGGGTGGGCATCACTCTGCCCTCAGTGCTGCTTGTCCCAGGAGTGCCCGACGAGCAGGGACTTCCCTGCGCCCCATGCCAGGAGTGCCAGCTCCGAGCCCCGCTTCTCCTCCCTCCCCAGGCTCTCCTGGCCGCGTCTCCTGTCCCGCACTAGCGCCGTCAGCCCCGTGCTCGCCGCTCGCAGCCTCCCCTCCTGCTGCCGCTCGGCGCCGCCTGGCCTGGGGGTCCATCCCACATGGATGGAGGGGCGTCCGTGCCGAGTCCCCCCGGCCGGGCCCGCGCTGGCCCCTCATCTCCGCTCCCATGTGCACCGCTGTCGCTCGTTCCTACCGCTCTGCGGTGGCACTGCTGGTGCTCGGTCCCGACCGCGGGGCCGGGCAGGCCGTGGGACAGAGTGTGGGGCTCGTGCCCTGCCCCACAAATGCTGTCTCACGTCCCCTGCCCGCACTGCTGCTCTGCGCTCCTGTCTCCCGCTCGGCAAACCCTCCCGCTCCGCCTGCGCCCGGCACTGTGGAGGGGACGCTCGGGGGTCTCCAGGCTGGTTTCGGGGAGCTCTGGCCCGACGTGGCCCTGCTGGCTGGGCACTGGCTGTAGGGTGGCAGCTCCTTGTGGGTCTGGGAGAGGCTGAGGCTCCCTGGCAGGGCCGAGAGACCTGGGGAGCCTCGCCGTGCTTTGCCCGTGGGCAGCAGGCGCAGGATGGGGGTTCAGGCACCTCCCAGCTGCCTATGCCAGGCCTGTCCTTGCTTTGCTGGCTCAGATGTCCCCCTGACCCTGCTGCCCTGGCGAGTGGGCTCAGGGACCCCTCAGGGCCGGTGGGATCTGCAGGATGACCACTGGGCTGAGTCCCACAGGTCCCAGTGGTGCTGGGTTGTGGGAGCAGCAGCCGTGTCCAGTTGCTCAGTAGTGGGAAGGTCTCCTTGGAGCTCGGGCTCCCCAAGGGCGGGATCCTGCACACCCTGGAGCAGCCTGCCAGCAAGCCCCTCTGCTGCTGGGCTGTGCAGGGGCTCCCAGGCACCACGATCCTCCCAGAGGCGCTGGGATCAGACCTGTTCGTGTGATGGTGCTGCTGGGGAGAGCTCAGCACTGAGGCTGAGCGCTGTGGTCAGGGCCAGGGCACAGTCCTGCTGTCTGCAGGGACCTTGGTGGTCTCCGGGACTGTGCCCCCTGCTAGGGGACGGGGCGGGGCTGTGGCCCCCAGGAATGCCTCTGCTGACACTCGTCTCTCTGCAGGTGATGAGCTCCACTAACGGCGAGCTGAACACAGACGACCCGACGGCAGGACACTCGAACGCCCCCATCACAGCCCCCACCGAGGTGGAGGTGACAGACGATACAAAGTAAGGCCGGGCTGGAGGCGGGTCCAGCAGCTGCCCCACCGTGCCTTGCCCGGTTCCCTCCAGGAGGGAACAGCCCAGCTTTCCCCTGGGGTTGTCCCCCAGGGTCACTGCCATCTCAGCCCTGCCCACCTCGCCCTGTCCACCTCGCCCTGCCCGAGGCTCACACACAGATCTGGGGTTTTCCTTCTCCGGACCCCCTGCCCGGCCCTGGCTCTGGACCACCTGGGTGGCACCGGGTGCCGTGCTCAGTGTCACTCCCTCCGGTCGGTTGCAAGTGTCACTTGCCGTGGCCACCGTGGTGTCCCCAGTCCAGCCCCTGCCATGTGCTAGGGGCACTTCCCAGAGCAGCTCTACCCACGTGGGGGTCTCACCAAGGTGCCAAGGGATCTCTGTCTCCCCCTGACCGCGGGGCTGTCCGGCCCAGGCACTGACGGGTCCCCTCTGTCCCCCAGGTGCTGCTGTTTCTTCAAGAGAAGGAAGAGGAAAACCACCAAGCGTCGCAAGTGAGCGGCCGGGGCCGGGCGGAGCCGCGGCGGCTCCTCTCCCTCTGGCAGTGGCTGATGTTGACCCGCGATGCCGGCGGCTCCTCGGGCTGGCCGCGGCCGGGGGGGCCGGGCCGGACGGGCTCCCCCAGCGCCCCCCGCGCAGATGGGGAGCGGGGCCTCCCCAAACTGCTTGTCCTTTCCTCCGCCCCTCGCCCGGCGCATGGCCGGTTACTCGAACCAAGCCCAACTTCGCCGAAGTTCCTGCGTCCGTCAAACAGAAAAAAAAAGAAAATAGAAGAAAAAAAGGAAACCGAAACAAATCCACAGCGTCACTTGCTTTGAGTCTCGAACTAGTCAGAAATGGGGATCAACTACAGACTCTGACCTGTCGCTGTCAGAAGAAGACGAAGACAATTTCGAGAGCAGTGGGCTAAGGAGGAATTTTTTTTCTGTTGCTTCTTTGTCTCTTAAGTTAATTTAAAGTGAGTCTCGGTGCAGAGTGCTGAGTCGTCAGTCTTTGACCGTCTTCAGTGTTACCGAATTCTGCTCTTCCCTCGGGCCCCGCCCCGCGCCCCCCACCGGGTCCCCCCTCGGTCAGGCCGTCGGTGACAGCGCTTTGGGCTCCGCCGGGGCCGCGCGGGGCAGGGAGAGGAAACGCGTTTACAGTTCATTTACGATGCACTTTTGTGAGCAATACAAGCGCCGTCCGGTGCTGCCGGGAGCAGGTCAGAGGCTCCCGGGGGCTGGGGGACACAGAGACAGGGACGGCCGAGACCAAAGGGACCCATGAATGGCGGTGGCAGAGCAGGGAGGGGAAGCAAAGCAGCCTCGTGCCTCGGTTTTCTTGGATCGGCCTCGGTGGTGCTACAGTCTGCGCCCTTCGAGGCTCCACGGCGGGGCTGGAGGGTGTTGAGGTGCCAGCATGGCAGCTCTGCCAGCATGGAATCCCCCCGCCATGGCATCCTCCTGCCGTGGCATCCTCTCGCCATGGAGCCCTCCAGTGGTGCCAGGGCGCAGCCTGCTCCTGGGGCGGGGGGAACTGGAGTTTTTGGAACACACACACACACCCCCCCACACACACCCCACTTGCTCCTCCTGCCACCCCCAGGGCACTGCAGCTCCCCACGTGACTGACCCGTGCGCTGTTGTGTGTATTGATTGTGACACATTATGGGGGGGGACACGCACTTATCTTTACCAAAACCCTGTTCTGCCCCAAGAGGGGCTGAGGCTGTGCCGGGCGGGGGGGCAGGGGAGGGATGGGACCATCTGTGGCTGCTTCGAAACATTTGTCCAAACTGACCATCTCCGGCAGGCTGGGGAGACCCCGGGTCGAGGAGGGGCTGGTGGGGAACGGGACGGGGAGAACTGCACCGGGGCCCCTCTTTCTCCTAAATTTGCGATTGACCCCAACTTTGGCTTCTCCGGGCAGGGCAGCCCCAGCTGCCGATGTGTCTCTCTGGCCACGGCGCGGAGGGGACGTGGACGTGCAACGTTTGACCTCGTGTCCCCAGCGAGGCGAACAAAACAAATCTTAAAAATCGCCTTAAATTTTCACTGGAAGTGGCCCCTTCTCAGCACGTCGGCTCGGAGCAGCCCCGGCAGAGGCCCCGGAGGAGCCGCGGAGGGGAAGGGCCGTGCCATGGGGGTGTGCCCGGCCCTCCCCACGGCCGCGACTCTCAGTCCTTCCAGCGAGGAGTCCAAATACTGCGATTGTACGTGAGAGCGTTTGTTCCATTGCGAGTTTAGTTACTGCTTTAAAAAAAAAAAAGTGTACAGAAACGGCATTTCAATTTCTCTGATGCTTCCTGGAAGCCATAGAATTTAGGGGCTTTTTTTTTTATAATAAAAATAAAAAATAATTTAAAAAAATCTTTAAAACCCAATGCATTGTTCTGTGCTTGATTGTGTGGGGTGCTCAAGCACCCTGTTTTCACCAGATGCTCCACCAGGCTCCATGTGTGGTGGGAGCAGCCCCAGGTCCTCGCAGGGGCTTCTTGCCCGAGGGCTTTTCCTGCTGCTGAACCACGTGGAGCTACAACTGTATCCCCTTCTTTTTCCGTGGGAGGCACCGGGAGGAAGGGCTGGGAGGTGGGACCAGGGGAGCGGCAGTGAAGTGAATGGCTCTGGGCACCTCCCTGTCCAGGCCTGACCCTCCCAGGCTCCTGGTGGATGCTCCTGTAAAGCCCAGGAGTGGGAAAGGTGATGGTGCAGGAAGGCAGTTCCCAGCTGGAGCCCAAGTCAGGGTTCAGAATGGGGGTCCGGGTGGAGATCTGGGTATTTAATTGCATTTATTTGTCAAAAAACTTCAGTTAAGGTTAAAGAAATTCAATATGCCAACGGGCTAAACCCACCTCAGAGAGACCAGAGAGTGCCCTCGCAGCACCATCCCGCTCCTCTCCCCACAGAAACACAGGATCCACCCTAAACTGGAACCCAGATGGTCTGGGCTCCCCTCATCAGTGACTGCCTGGTTTTGGGATGCCGAAGGATCCGGCTCATCCCACACCCTAGGCTGGGGGAAAAGGACTGGGAGCTAGCTCAGCATAGACTGCCCCCTCCATCTTCCCTGTGCAATTCCAGAGGCCAGCAGCTCTCTCCAAACCACACAGAAACCTCGTAAAGACAACCTGGATGTCTTTATTGTTTCCTATTTACAAATCACAAAGCTGGCCAAAAGCAGAGTGTGAACACGGAACGAGAGCATGGGATACATTCATCATAAAGCACAGGACGGGGACGGCCCCGCTCTGTTCACAAGGTGACGTGGAACACCAGGATGGCTCATACTCTTGGGAACAGGCATGTCCAACAGGGAATTACATTCATCTATCTACAAAAGCCAGGACTGCAGCAAACTGCGGGAAAGCTGTAAGAACAGACTGCTCAGGTGTAGTTCAGAGTTTGACTCCTGCCCCTCCACTGCAAGAGCTGCCCCAGGGGGTGAGGGCAGCAAGGGGGGATTCGGGATGAGAATTCACGTAACAAAAGAAGAGAACAGATGTTTCCACAGAAGAGCAGCAGTGAGGGCACCCGCCACGGCTGGGCAGAGCCAGCCCCACCCTGCTCTTCCCAGAGCCAAGAGTGCAGCTTTGCTTCTCTCAAATTCCATCATTCCACCATTTCCATCTGCAGCAGATGCCCCAAGGAAGGGGTGACCCCAGCAGTGACGATGCCACCACCCCCGGGAGAGGGGCAGCACAGCAGCAGGAGCAGCTATGTACATCCCGAGGGACAGAGAGATCCCAGGCTGTGAATCCATCTCACAACACTGTTTGCATTGCACAGTCAGGTTCAGTCATGAAGTCATGGACCTACTTTTGTTTGGTTTTTTTCGTTGTTTTTTTTTGTTTGTTTGGTTTGGGGTTTTTTTCTTTTTTTTTCCTATTATTTTTCAGTACTGGCCATATCAGAACCATCCCACTGGAATCAGGCTGACAATACACAGCTTACACCACTTACACCACTTTCTGTGGAGAACAGGACACACTTTGGACATCTCTGCAGGGGAGGAGGTGCAGGGAGTTCCCACGTTGCTGCTGGAAGAGGAGCCACGGGTCAGCACAGCCCCAGGACCAAGCTCTGATCCCGGTGCAGGAGGACGAGCAGATTCCCTTTCCCAGCAAAGGAGCAACCAGGTTTCAACTTCCAGCAGTGAAATTCTGAGGCAGCAACTGCCTAGCAGGTGAAGAGGGCTCCAAGTGCCTCCAAGAGGAGGTCCATGAGGGGAACCTCAGTTCTGAGACAGCACCACCCCGGCCAGTCCCACAGCCAAGCTGAGCTCAATTTCAGCTTCCTCTGCAGAGGAGGGGAGGAAGAAGCCTCGTGGCCTTTACCAGCAGTGACTGTGGGGCTGGTCAGGCAGCCCCAGGAAGAGCACCCACTCCTGCCCCACTCAGAGGGGAAAAGCCCTGAACAGGTCCAAAAGGGGCATCTTCAAGGTCACCGAGCTCAAGAGGTGATGGTTTTGAGGCTGCCTCTCCCACCTGGGCCTGGCCACAGGCACTGTGCACACACACACCAGCACAGAGAATGTTCCAGGTTCTCCTGAACTGTTTGATAAATCCTTGTCCAAGGTAACAGGCTGGTGCACATTAAGCCTCTCTTCCTGCTTCCCACAGGACAGGTCAGCAATGCACAGGAGCAGAGGAAATGCATGGAAAATGTCAGGAATGCCCAGGAAGAGGGAGCAGGTGAGGCAGGTGCCCTTCTGCTTCAGCTGCCAAACCCGGCTGGCTCTGCAAAGGACCAGCACAGCAATGACCAGTAACGACCAGTACAGGTGCCCTGTGCTGGGGCTGCTCGGGGGTGAGCTGAGCATCACCCAGTGTCACGGAATCAGCACCACGAGGCCTCAGAATGCAGGAGGGCCTGTCCAGCCAGGCCACTGCCCCTTCCTGCTCCATGGGGAGGTCACCTCGCTATCACCAACTCATTGTCACAGATCAGTAAGAAGAGCAGGAAAACGCTGTGGTCCCTCCGCATGTGCTGGGATTTGAGGTCTCCCTCAAGACTAAGTAGTGCTGGAACAGAAGAGCCTCAGGGGAAAGGCCACTTTCCCTAACTTTTGAAGGGTGGCTGTGTGTGCTGAGGCTGGAGGGAGGGAGGGAGGTGCTGGGCACGGGCTGGCCAAGCCCCGTGGTCTGGCCTGAACTGCTGAGCTGGAGCAGATGATGGGCCCCTCAGCCCTGCCAGTGTCTGCCTGCAGGATGATCTCACGGCAAGCGAAACCACAACCAGAGCCACTCGTTTCCTTGCTTTGACTGGTGGAAGAGCATCTACATTCATTACAGTCCAAAAAAACACACGTTGTTAGAGGGTTAATCAGGAGGTGAGAAACAAGCCACAGACAACCTACAAATGGGACTGGGACACCAGCTCGCCTGGCACTGGGACACCAGCTCGCCTGGCACCTGAGAGCAGCAGCAGCACTAGCACAAGGCAGAACATGAGCTTTGAAATGATTTCACTGAGACCTTTGGCTAGTGTAGCTCCAATTGGTGTGGTCAAACTCAGCCAGAGATTCAGTCTGGGAAGGGCCGGGGCAGCCAGTCCAGGCCCGGCTGGCAGCAGCACTATGTGTAGAAGATGATCTCTGGGATCTGTCCGTCCTCCACAGAGGTGCCGTTGTTGTTCCCGGCCGCGTAGCAGAACGTGAAGCAGGTCTTGGCTCCCGTCGTCGGGGACTCGTGGATCACTTTGCGCAGCCCTTTGGTTCCATAGTGGGAATCTGGACCCTGCGGCGGCCATGGAAGACAAGAACGGGTCAGGGCTCTGCCCAAGGCTCTCTGGGGGTTTGGCCTCACAGCCGGCCTGAGGCAAAGAGCTTTGGAGACTTCAGTTCCTCCCTTTTCCTCCTGGATTTGCACTTCATGTACTCTGAGCTCCATTCTCATCTCTACCAGAACTTACCACTGATTTAACGAGAACCCAACAGCTGAATATGAACTCTTTGAGGCCACTGCAGCAGGCCCTGGATTACAGCCCCACAGAACCGACAGCTCGGGGGACACACACCAAAAAATACTCCTATCCCCTTCTCAGTGAAACTCCTGTTCAGAGCTGTGAGACCAGCCAAGAACCAGCTCTGAAGGGTGGTGGTGAACAGGCTCACAGCAGCACCAGGTGAAGGATCACACAGACACCTCTCAGGTTGTCCTGCAGGCCTCAACGAAGGCAGAGCAAGGCCTGAGTTGCACTGAAGGCCTAGAGCAGCTGCCCCGAGTGTCCCTCCCCCTGCCCCCCCAGCCCCTGAGGTACCTTCAGAGTAGCACAGGCTGTGTAGTTGACGTTGGGTAAAATCTCCACCGGCTCCTTGAACATGACGCGGAAGGTGTTGGAGGACCCGTCGCAGCTGAAGCCGGTGTCGTTCTGCCCCAGGACCGTGTTACTGTCTGTGTGGATGATCTGGAACACACAGGGCAGCCTTTCACTGCAGGGGCACGGCACCAGCACCAGCGTTCCCCTGAACTGGACTGAGCATGAGGGGCTCCTACTTTGACCAGCCCTGTTCCACTGCACTATCTGTTATTTATGGCCCTCGTCAGTGCTGTGATCCTGCAATGGTTTGGGTTAAAAGGGACCTTAAAGCCTATCCAGTTCCACCACCTGCCATGGGCAGGGACACCTTCCACAATCCCAGGTTGCTCTATGCCCCATCCAAGCTGGCCTTGGAGACTTCCAGGGATGGAGCGGCCACAGCTTCCCCAATCTCACCACATGGCTGTGGGCTCAGGTCCCAGACAGCCCAAGCCTGGCAGGGCACTGCAGGGGTCCCAGACAGCCCAAGACACCCCCTCCTCACCCCTAAACCTGCAGAACAACACTCCACTTGGATCTTTCTCCCCCAAGAGCTCAGGGCACCAGGATGAGCTCCTGAGAATGCAGGTTGAAATGCTGACAGACTGAGCTGGAGTGATTCTCCTTGGACAGCTCTTCCCCGGTGACCCACACTGGGATGACACACGTGAACCCAGAGACCCCCGTGACCCACCCAGTCTCTGGGAAAGACCATGATGGACTTCAGACAACTGAGTACCCCTCAGCTCTGTTCATCATCCCAAACAGGATCCTGGTGACCTGGGCCTGCACATACCCCAGCACAGGCCCAGCACAGCAATTCCCTTGTGCTCTTCCCTTGTGGAATTGTGGCTGATCCACTGCCTTTGTACAGCTTGGAGCCACGTATCACTGCAGCAGCCACCTACAGCAGCATCAGCCCAGCCTGCCCTGGGTGGGAAATCACGCACAGCTCCCTTCCAAAATGCCTCCCAGTTCCCCGAGTATTTCCAAAGCTGGGAGCAGACCTGGGGAGATGCTGCAGTGATGTGGGAAACAGGAGCTGCATAAAAATCGAGCACAATAATCCCTCTGATCCCCAGTGCCCCATCTGGTCCTTGCTGCACCTGCCACCCCCCTGCCCAGAAACATTCACAGCCCCTCTGAACTTCAGATTTTGTTGTGTGTTCACTAAAATGTGTTTGCCAGTCCCTAAAACAGTGAGGATTTTTAAGGTAGGAGAGAGAGAATTACCTGTATATTTACTTGATAATCCGTTGGCCCATGTATGGATCCGTATAATCCAAACCCAACTACAAATATCCTTTTGTTTACTGAGAACCTGCAGGAACAGAGCAGGGAAGTCAGCCCAAACTTGCCACTCCCGTAATTGCTTCAGTAAAAGGTTGATACACAAATATCTCACTTGTGTTGATTTTACACCTATGATTTAATCAAACCTATTACAGATTTAAGTGCAACTCCTACCAAGGGCTGAAACCATCACCTGTAAACTCACACCTCTGGCCCAGTGGGCCAGCAATCATTTTGTTGGCTCACGTGGAACACAGACCTGCACGAACCCATCACCAAACTTCAGGGTCCAGGCTCAGAAAGCATTGTGGTAAAACATCAGCATCCCAAAATGCCAGCCAGGCACAGGCAGAGCAGCCTGGGTGTGTGGAATGGCGCCCACCCTCACAGTGGTCAGTCCAGCAAACACCACTGAAGTGGCACTGGGCATTTTAGTGCTGAGCACTGGAGAATTGTTTGTGTGATGCTGGGTGTTTGCTGCATTCCAGATCTATCAAGAGTCAAAATTAAGATCCAGTTGCTCCCACGTGCAGGAATCCCCACTGCCCAAGGCAGCACAGGCAAGGACATTCACCCACTGCTGCTCCACCTCCTCAGGGACCAGAAGACTCACTGCCTGCCAAGCTGCCAACAGCATTTCTTCAGCCATCCACCAACTCCTGCCCTGTGTGTTTCCAGAACAAACACCTGGCACAGGCTGGAGCCTCTGCTCTGCAGCCAGCATGGAATATTGTGTGGGAACTGACCCTGATGCTGCAGAGGCTGAACTTAAAGTCAAACATAAGCTCCAAAAGGTCTCTGAGCATTAGGTCTGAGAGCGGGAAGTGTTTGGAGGTGGCAGCAGTTCCAAACACCATCTCCTGCCAGGGGGTGAACGCACCAGAGGATCCAACCAACAGCTCCAGTGATGTGCAACAGAACCATCAATGAAAAGGCTTAAAACCTCGAAAGAACTACATTACTGGGAGGCCCCTTCCACCCAAGACAAAGGTGGATCAGGAAAGAACCAAGGCTTTCTGATCCATTCCTGTCTTGTCATTCCTTAGCCACACAAAGAGCAGCCTTTGCCAGCCACACCTGTCAGTCCCTGTCCCCACGACTGGGCTCTGCTGGTTCCCCACAAGCTGAGGGCTAAACAAACTGGGTATCAACAGAAAGCAGGCACAGCAGCACTTTATCCCAAACCCTCCCTTAAGCAGGAGACATTAAGGGGCTTCAACAAGCCACACTGACACTTCTAACAGAGCAGGGACAGATCTGATGGAGCACTGGTTCCGTGTCCCAGTTCAGGCACAGAGGGAAGCCTGATGACTCTGCATGTGCCCCTACAGCTGCAGAAAACCTCGGGGGGTTGTTTCTCTCCTTTTCCAGAGGCCCCAGGGTCAACATTTGCCAGAAACCTTTGCCAACAGAGATGCCAAGTGGCACCAACAGGCAGGTCAGTGCACCAGGGGATGCTTTTGCCCAGCAAAACACTTTCCCTTCACATGTACACGGTGAAAGTCAGAGTCTAGCATGGACCCCCAAAGGTTTAGGGCTGGGGCAGGGTGAGAGCTCAGGAACACGACTCTGAGGGTGCTGACCTGATCCTGTCACTAGTCCCACTGTACCCCCAGCGGCTCTCGACCTGCTGGAAGCGGCTGATGCTGCACTCCTTGCCCCGCAGGCAGCACCGCGGCCGGTCGATGAACTCCACGCGCGGCTTCGGGTTGACGGTGAAGTGCAGGAAGAGGCTCACCACCTCGCGGTCCGTCAGGATCCCCGACTGCGCCGGCCCTGCAGGGGAGGGAGGCAGGGATGCCGTCAGCCCCATGGAAACATGGAATCATGGAATGTCCTGAGCTGGGAGGGACCCACAGGGATCATCCAGTCCAGCTCTTGGCCTTGCACAGACATCCCAACAACCCTACCCTGTCCCCCAGAGTGTTGCCCAAACACTCCTGGAGCTCTGGCAGCCTCGGGGCCGTGCCCACTGCCCTGGGCAGCCTGCTCAGTGCCCACCACTCTCTGGGGGCAGAACCTTTCCCTGAGCTCCATCCCAGCTCCCCTGGCACAGCTCCAGCCCTTCCCTGGTCCTGTCCCTGCTCCCAGAGCAGAGCTCAGCTCTGCCCCTCCGCCTCCCCTCGGGAGGAGCTGCAGCCCCCGAGGAGTCTCCCCTCGGTGTCCTCTGCTCCAGCTGGACAAGCCAAGTGCCCTCAGCTGCTCCTCACGCCCTTCCCCAGCTCCATGTGCCTCCTTTGGACATTCTCGAACTGCTCTACATCCTGCTTATATCATGGTGCCCAAAACTGCACAACCAGAGAAGAGATTCCCCTTGGGATTTGCATGGGATTTACAAGCCCAATTTGCAGCTGGGAGTGAGCCAAAGCCCCAACACAGATGGAATTCCACTGGTGCATCAGGGCATTAAACCTCAGACAAACATGCTGCCTGCCCTTTATCCACATGGCAGTCATGGACCATGGAGCCTCCATATGGAACAGGGACATGGAACAGCAACTGAGGGTCCAGCTCTGGGCAGCCCAAGTGCCTTGGGCTGCTAGGACTGGATTAAGAACCTAAAGCATGCAGCTAATCCTTGCTCCACCCTCTCTGAAGATGATAACACAGGCAATAGCTGGGGATTTCCACACATCCACACTGATGGTTAAGACACGATGGAAGCCCATGACGAGCAGTGAGAGAGAATGTCACCCAGGTCCTATCAACTCAAAAAGTTTACGAGTGTTTTTACTCAAGATAAAGGTGGTTCAGCTCATGCCCTGCTTTGAGTGCCCCCTTCCTTCAGGCATTTAATGCATGTTTTGCATTTGTTTATTGTAGAACCCAGGGAAAAGGGCTCTGGTGGATTTTAGCAAGAGTTGAAACATTTTCTCAACTCTGCTCCAGCAACAAGATGTTTCTCCCAAGTTATCCACAACGGTTTGGCTTGGAAGGGACCTTAAAGCTCATCTCATTCCATCCCTGCCATGGGCAGGAACACTTTAGCCCTGTCCAACCTGGCCTTGGACACTTCCAGGGATGGGGCAGCCACAGCTTCCCTGAGCAACCACCTCAGTGATTCTAAACTCAAGCTTTGCAAACTACTTCAAATACTTTCAGAAGTGAAACTAGCTAAAAATTAGTCTTTTAGCCTAAGATTTAAAAGCCTCTCTGCACCTCTATTTGCACGAGGTTCTGAACAGAAACAAGATCATCATGTACTGAAAGCAACAACAGTATTAAATGCTCCTCAATGTGGGCAGTAAATGCCCAGCTACTTGTTGGTCCAAACTACTTGTAGTGGGTTAAATCCAAACTTGATGTTACCAGACATAACATGGTCCAAGGCTGCAACGGGTAGAGATGAGAGAAATCAAGAAAGTCAACTATTCACAGGGAAATGAGCTTTTGTGTATTTTGCTCACCAAAAAAAAAAAAAAATCAGCCTCACTGATCGTGTCTGAACTTATCCTGTGTTGCTGCAACTCCTCCAATGTTTCAAGTTGCTGCACTGAGGGAAGGGAGGGACACATTTGACAGTTAAAACATCATGCAAAACCTCATGTTTGATACAAGAGTAAAAAATAAACAGGTGAAATCACTGCTGTAAAATTCCTCTTTATTTTGGCTTTTGGGACAGAAGGAGGTAGAGGGAAGAGGTTTCCCCCTCCTGCCTCTGCTGTGATCACCACAGGAATAAATCACCCAAACTCAGAAAGAGGACAAAGCTGAAGGAACTCCAAGGAGTCCCTTGTTTAAGGAACAGCTGATCAGCAGAGCCTGCCAGGTCTGGGGGTTCTGTTCATCTTTGAGGTTAAAGTGGATGAAGGAAACTTCAGAGTTTCTCTTAGAGCACAAAGACCCACGTGGCATATGCAATTTGCGAGAGACAGCATGGGGCAGAGTATTGGCATCCCCAGCTCTGAGGCGTCAACCCAAAGATACCAAAATCAACACATTCCTGCCAGGGAGAGAATGATACAAGATCAGAAAGGCTGACGGAAATGGTGTCTATAAAAAATGCAAAGATCTGCCTCCCTGACCAGGCTGTTTCTGAGGAGATCCACATCCCTAAGGCCACTCTGCAGCCGTGGCAGGCCCAAGGGAAAGCGGGGACTAAGTTTTAACACAGATTTACTTCTTGCTGACATCCCTCCTCCTCTGGGAACAGGGACATTAAGGACTGAGCAGCTGATGCCATGTCGCAGTTCATCCCTGGCCGAAGGCAAATATCCAAAGGCCCCAACACAACAGCTCCCCCCCCTGCAACCGCAGGGGGAAACGGAGGGGAAAAAAAAAACAACACACTAGGGGAAAAGTGGATTCTAATACTACTGAAGCAGTATGACTTTACACAAATATATATATATACAGAGAAGAGAAAGGAACTTATTACTATATGCACACACACACAAACAATAAAGAACAAGTAAACAAGGTCTACTTCCCAGAGAGAGATGCAGCTCTCCCCGAAGAGACAGCAGGTCCCCGACGGATGCCCTTCACCGCCAGAAAAGGACTGACTCAAAACTTCCATCTATCCCTTCTTATATCTAAGCTGACGTAAAATAGGATGGAATACTTCATTTGGATACAGCAAACCATGTGATCTGTCCCCCAGGAAAGCCTAAAATCAAACCACCACACTCTATCACTGCCCTGAGAAGTGACCCTGTTTGATTCTTTGTACACAGCGCTGTTGCCTAAACCAAGTTGCAGTTTTGAAAATGGCTCCACTGTGTCTTTTAGCATGAAAACTATTTCAGCCAATTGCCAGCTGCCAGCCCCTGGAGATTCACCAGAGGATGGAGTCAGAGACAACAGGCAGTGAAAACAAAACAAAGCAGTCTTTAATCCAAACTGTTAAATGATTTAGACATCTTTGTAGATGAAGATTCTAATGTAAACTTGAAAAATGCTTTGGGACACAGATTAAACAACACCAAACCTTCAGCTCAAAGAACATTTTGCATGTTTTTCTGATGGAGGGCTCTGCTCTGAATGGCACTGGCAAGACAGGACCAACACCAGCACTGGATTAGAGGCAGAGGATAGGGAGACACATTCCCATTTCTCTTTGGAAGCATGCTACAATCAGCACCAGTTATTTGCAACTCCTTTAGCTTTGTGTAGTTTAAATATCTGGAGTGGTTAGAAGCGGAAGCAGGTGACCCCCAGTTTGCTCCCAGCTGAATGGGACAGTAACCACCTAACCATGCCATGAGGACAAACAGCCAGCTGGGATCCCTCTGCTCCTCCCAAGGGAGCACCACAAGCTTTAAAATGAGGGAATGGTCATGGATGAAAACAGCATTTACACGGCAAATTTGTAAATCTGTAGTAATGAATCACAGAATCCCAGACTGGTTTGGGTTGGAATGCACCTTAAAGCCCATCCAAGTCCCACCCCTGCCATGGGCAGGGGCACCTTCCACCAGCCCAGGTTGCTCCAAGGGCCATCCAACCTGGCCTTGAACACTCCCAGGGCTGGGGCAGCCACAGCTTCTCTGCCCAACCCGTGCCAGGGCCTGCCCATCCTCACAGGGAAAGATTTCTTTCTAATACCTGATCTAAACCTGCCCTCCCACAGCTTAAGGCCATTCCGCCTTGTCCTTTCCCTCTAGGCCCTTGTCCAAAGTCCCTCTACAGACTTTTTGCAAGCCCCCTTTAGAGAGAGTAATGCAGGGGGCGGATGAAGAACATGGCAAAATGGAGGATAATGGGGGGAATGGGGGCCAGTGGGGGATAATTTCCTATTTAATTTACTCCAGGATACGCAGAGAAAAATCCCCTTTCACGTCAGTTGACACTCTGCAGCTGAGAGCAAGCAAAGACCAGGATTGCCAAACACGCCTCTGTTGGGTTACCTGCTGCAAACTCCTCAATAGTCATCAGTGGGAAGCGGATAAGGGAGAGAGCTTTGCCCAGAACCTTCCGCTTGTTCTCCGGCATCACCTGGAGCTGCTGCCGCTGGCACTCGGCCTCCGACCAGCGAACCACGGCGTTGAACAGGCGAACCTCCCGGATGCCCAGCGTGTCCCTCTCCAGCACTGCCACCAGGGTGTCTGCAAGGCAGGACAGACAGGGACTCCCCATCACCCCTCATCCCCTCGCCAGAAGCACCCTATGTACGGCCAAGGGAACGCAGGCACGATGGAATCCATGGCGCTCCCAACAGTGCCACCCGCAGCCTCCTGAGATCCCTCCTGAGATCCCTCTGAGCTGCAGAGGGGGATTTATCTGCATATTCCATCAGCAAGGAACTCACTGGAGCAGCACACAGAGCCCATTTCATTGGCATGTTAATGCAAGTGCAGTAGGATGAATTGCAACTTACTTGACGTCAGATTTGGATGAAACAAGCAGCATGAGAGCCAGAAGGTGACCTGTGCCTTACCTCCACAGTCCATCTCATTACAGGAAGGTTGAAGTCTGAATTTTAATGCTCATTAACTGTGCCCAGCAAGTTTGGAAACTACATAGGATAATTAAAATAGCCAGGTCTTGTTTCCAAAAATGCAACACCTTTTTAACTCCAAAACCTGACGAAGATTCGGCAAACAAAGCCAACTCCACAGAACAGAAAAGGCAAGTTACACCCACCAAAAATCTGCCAACATCAACACAGGAAATGGGCTTTGTGTCATGTCCAGAAAACTCAAGTTGCACCAAAGCAAGCTGATTCCACGGTATTTCCGCAGGCAAGCCAGGAAGCTTTTTGGCACATGCCTTGTCTCCAGCCACTTCATGCCAGAGACTGTTCAACAGATTGCTCCAGAACAGGAAAGCCACAGAGTGCCAAGTATTAACCTGTAACAACTTTGGAGACAGGCTGGTTATGAAAGCAGGGACAGAGAGGAGGGGAGAAGAGCTTACCCAGATCAATGTCTGTGAACCCCTCTGCATTGATGGCATCTGAAGTGTTCTTGTCTATGTTCTCCAGGCACAGACTGGCCAGCTGAGGCTCATCAAACAGCCGGGCCTGCTCAGGAGAGACCAGTCATTAACAGAGAAGGTATTTTCAAGTTTACATGAAGGAGCCCCCTCCCTTCCCATGCCAGAGCCCATCTTCATTAGCAATACCATGCCTGACTGTATCAGGAATCCACTGGGCCTTTCACAAGCACTTAAGCATGACAAGGCAAACACTACAAAATTCTGCATTTGGCAGTAGCTCTGACTCAGCTGTGCACGTCTTCAGGCACATCTTTGTCTCAACACTGCATCAGTGCAGGTACCAATTGTGCTTCCTAGCACCATACTGACCATGTCAGCTGAGCATGGGCAGTTTTAATCTGGGAGAAAGCTCTGCCCCATGACTCCAAGCCTGCTCACTCTAGGAACATGCAGAGACATCTTATTCTGCGAGAACTGCCACGCTGATCTCATGTAATAGCAAAGATGCCTTGGCAGCAGTGTCTGTGTCCCAGGGAGACCTGCAGCCCTGGGGCTACACAGCCCGCTTAGTGCATTTCTATGTTTTGCACAAAAACAGCTACTCTAATCTAGTTACCTTAAAGAATTCTCCCCAGAATAGGTTACTATTCCACTCAAAGCCTGCACGCAGCTTGGAGAGTGGTTCAGGATTTCTCTGCACATCCCAAGTGCAGTCTTTTAACAACTTTGCTGCCACTCCAGATCATCCTGGACTGCCAAGTGTTATCAACTTTGTGGCCAGCATAAGCAGAAATTATGTAGAACACACAAAAATCACTAAATGAGCTCCTACTTGCAGTGTTTTGGTTTTGCTAGGTAGGAAGGAGCTGCCTTGACATCCCACCTAACAAGAATACACTGGGACTTGAGCTCACTGCCCCAGGTAAGGGTTAAAACCCATGCTTTGGGCTGGGAATTCCATCACTCAGGAGGCACCTTTGAGCATCTTCTGCTGGACCCTTGCTCATGGGCTGCAGAGCTCAGTCAGGCCAGCCTCTGGTGCCGAGATCTCAAGAGCAGAGAGCTGAGAAAACAATTTTCTCAGGGCCCAGGGAAGCTTTAGCAGCCATCAGCTGCTCCTGTGGCTGGAGCACTGCCAGTGCCTTACACTTGGCACCAGGAGCTGTGACTGACTCAGACTTTACTACTGTAGTGGCTCTCCTGACACGTGAGGACTTACATTACGCCCACAGCTCTCCCCCACAGCAGCTTCAGGCAAGTTGCGTTTCCTTGCTGATCAAAGTGACATTGGGATGTACCTCTGGCATGGAAGAGGATCACTGTTCACTACGAGGCACAGATAATTAGGAAGGCTTTCTGATGCTTCTGCCAAGGATCAGCAGTTGCTTGAGATGATGTTGGTGACACAGTTGCTGGACCAGCAGAATGGGCAGTGATAGACTCAGAGGATGTCTGGAGCTCCACCATGCCACGTCCATGATCTCAAGGCTGTCAGGCAATGCCTTGTAGAAGATCTGTCTCAGGTCTGTAATTTACTGCACAGGTTGTTGATTTGATGCAGTAAAAGCAAAGAAGAGACCAATTTTCATGCTGAAGGTCCAGACCCAAAAGCAGTGAGAACAGACCTGTTTAGTGCAGTGGCTTGTGCAGCCAGTCATCAAGATACTGACACATCTGCCAAAGCACACCAGTCTCAAAAACTTACCAGAGATTTGATTTAGAGAAACAGTGAGCATAGACTAGATGGGAATCACCACTAATCATCAATCATAATGGGCAAGTCACAAACAAAAGGAATAAGAAAAGCCTTTCCCAATCTGGCATTTCAGTTGCCTCAGTGCCAGGCAGTATCTTGGTTTTGGTACCTGAAAAACAAGGACACCTTCCTCCTGTGCCAAAGAAGGACCTTTGTGACCTCTAAGGAAGGAATCTAAGTATTACCTTGCCAAAGCTCCAAACTTGGGTGCAGAGACTTAGCAAGCCACAAAAAATCCCTACAGAAAGAACAAGAGTTGACACCTCTAACCCTCACGAGGCAATGGCCACTGTAAAGGGTCTCCTCTAAACTGCAGCCTACAGGGAAGAGCTCTTCCCAGCTCTTGGTTAACAGCTCCTGATCCTTCAGATTTCAGCTGCTAAACCCAAAGAACAGGAGAGCTGCAGGCAAGGAGTTACAATTGCCCTAACACACATCAGATGGGAGCACAGATTTGGCTCACATTGCCCAAGCAAGAGCTTTTAAGAGCTGAATCTTCCTCTGGGAAGTGCAGCGTGGATTCCCCCCACATCCTGGAGGCTGCCTCACCTGTTTATGGCATGTGGAAAAGGGCCAAGTTAAAGAGGACGTGTAAAGAGAGACATGGTGTGATGCAGCAGTAGCTGAATCCAAGCAGTAACAACAGCAATGCGACGTGGAACTACTTTAAGAACTTGATCCAAATATTTAAACTCAAATAAAATCCCAGCCTAATCCCCAGCAAAGAGCTCAGCAGTGATTGCTTCAGGCCAACACTGCTTCAGTATCTGCAAAAATGCTGATGTAGCCACTGCCACCAACACATACAGCCAGAGCCTCAGACACCTGTACTCCTGACAGGGGGTAGAAATCCAACAGACAGGAACGCTGAGCAAGTCAGGGCAATCCCTCAGATCCAGATCAGCTCAGTGTGCTGGCTCCCAGCTCAGGGCAGCTGGGAAAACAATTCTGCAAGGTTTGTTTCACATCAGACATCAGAGCAGCTTTCCCAAGCTGGCTGATCAGAAGAAATACCCCTCCAGAGCTAGTCCAGTCGGCCCATTCCCAAAAGGAAAGAAGCATGCACACAACGCCTGTGTGTCTCTTATTCCTACAGCACCCACAACAGGCTGCAACGCCACAGACACTGCCACACAGGTGACAGCACTGTGGGTGTCACCAACATGCCATCAGCTGTCAGCAGAGAGGGTGGCAGGGACCAGAGGGAAAAGGTGGGGCTGGGAAATGGGAAGGACGCTCTTTGAATCAACTTGCATGCAAAGGCTGATCTTCCCCAAAATAAGAACTTGTAAATGCTGTTTTCTAGTTTGCTGCTTTAAGAGTCACATGGAAGATGGAGGAGCCCAATCCTCACAGGGGCACAAGGATGCACCGCTGGCCTCATAAGGAGTCAGTGAACAGCTGCTCTGACACTCCAGGGCTCTGTGCCTTCAGTGCATGAGGGGGAGCTGGGACAGGCTAAGGAACAGAGGCCCTTGCTCCTCTCCTAGAAAACAAACCAAAGCACTCATGGAAAAACTTGCTTTTACTTTCACCCCCATTTCAGGGTTGCACAAAAGCCCTTCCAGGAATGGCTGAGGAGCCATACACAGCACACAGAGCAGGGAAAGCTCAGCACGCCAGGCCCGAACCTGTGAGACACAGAAATCCTCTCATTCCACCTTCTTTTCCTGGCAGATGAAATCTTTCCACCCTGTTAACTCCATCCCCAGCTTACACTCTGGAAGAAATCACCTCTCACAGCCAAAAAAGACTTGAAACTGAGCAACATTTGCTGTATTTTATTGTTCTTTGTAAGAACCTGCTCATCAGTGCTGGATTCCTGTGAGGAAGAATTCAAAATGACCCAGAACTGCTCCATTTTGAGTGACCATCTCCACAACACTCCTGTCTTCCTGCTGTGCTGGACCTTGCTCAAGGCAAACAATCACAAACTCACCTGTGTTAACAGCATGAAGGCATTGTCTGCTCGGAGGTTTTTTTTAAGAAACTCCACACAATGAGCTTCAAGGGCTGGAACTGCATATTTTTTAGCTGTGTAAAGTGTTGTCATAACAGTCTCTGGTCCAATCTGAACTTCGTCTGAATAAAGAAACCTGAAGACACACAAACAAACATTACTGCGGTAAACTGAGGTAACAGAGAAAAACCCCTGCAACCTCACAAAAAACACGTTTGTGCCTCTGCCTGTCATCCTGGCCACACTTCCTGTACTGGAGACGGAAGGGTTTTCACATCCTTTTCACTGACTCTGGTTTAACAAGGAGAACCTTTTTTTCAGAAAAAAGGAACCTTTATCCTTTTTTTTGGGAGACACTTTACAGTCTAACTTTTAATAGCTGGGACACCCATTGAAGCACCTTGAACTGCCTGTAAGCTCTGACCCTCCATTTACACCAGACTAGAACAATCTCTGGCCAACTGCACCCCTTAAAATTCAGGTTCTTGGCTGTTCAATTAGAATAAGGAAGGACAAAAATTCAAACCATCCTTCAGAAGAGAAGCTCCATTTCACAGTACTGAATCAGCAGTGCTCAGAAGCACTCAAACCATACACATCCCACTGCACAGGAGGTGCTTTTTCCACACTCTACTTTCTCTTCATAACTGTATAGATCCAGCTGTTCCATTCCATCACACAGATCTAAGTACAGCTCACAAAGTAAGCTCAGCATAAAGCAAGAGTTAATTGCAATGAAACACAAGGGCTGCCACGCTGCAGCAAAGTACCAGCTTTCAGTGCTAGGCCAAAACAAGGAAGTACATTCACAGCCCACGGAAAAACAAAGGAAACGTGATCAAGTCCCCTCATACCTGAGCACACTGACCAGAGAGAGCAGGAACCAACAGGCTGAGCTCAATAAAACCAGTGACCCACTGGTGCTAGTCCTTATCAGAAAACCCCAGACTGGTTTGGGCTGGAAGGGACCTGAAAGCCCATCCAGTCCCACCCCATGCCATGGGCAGGGACACCTCCCACCAGCCCAGGGTGCTCCAAGCCCTGTCCAACCTGGCCTTGGACACTCCCAGGGATGGGGCAGCCACAGCTTCTCTGCCCAACCTGTGCCAGGGCCTGCCCACCCTCCCAGCCAAGAATTCCTTCCCAACGTCCCATCCATCCCTGGCCTCTGGCAGTGGGAAGCCATTCCCCTTGTCCTGTCCCGCCATCCCTTGTCCCAAGTGCCTCTCCAGCTCTCCTGGAGCCCCTTTAGGCACTGGAAGGGGCTCTCAGGTCTCCCCAGAGCCTTCTCTTCTCCAGGCTGAACAGCCCATGCAGTTTTTATTTACTGTTTTCCCCTTCACCAGGGGAGCATTTGCCAATTGGGATCTCAAAGGCACAAAGCACAGAGATGTATTAAGTGTGTTAACTGTGCTTGGCATTCGTGTTCCATGGGATATTTTGGAATATCCTGCATTTCTCTGAAGGGGACACACAGCAGCAGAGCTTTTTAAGGGGGATGCCAGGCAGCATTCCCATCTGCAGCTGTGGAACTCCTGCTCCAACAGCTCGAGAGGGCCAGGATGGCATTCAGGGAAGCATAAACATCGGGATTCACAGGAAGGGGAGTGCTCTCAATGCTGAAAGCAGGCTTTTGTGCTGCTCCAGAGCATCTGTCAATAGCAGCATCAGGTTCATCAATGTATTTTGCACACATCCCTTCCCAGCCTCACTTGCACTGAGCAATCCCTTTTATTCTGGGATTAAAAGAACACAGTGGATCTAAAGTCAGCTATTTATTTACTGCAATGATTATGTTAGTATTTCTTTTTACACTATGTTAGTAGTTCTGTCTACAGTAGTCCAAACAGTGGGTGCAGAAAGGAACAATAAGACAGGCCTAAATTGTGAGAGAGTGGACTATCAATTTAAAAGAGCATTTAGATTATAACCCCAATCAAAAGTGTTCTTATTGTTAGGTCAACATGAAAATAATAATAATGGATCTCTTCCACACTTACAGCAGACCTGTTAAAAGCCACTAACCTACAAACACCATCACAATCCAGCATCCTGATGGAATCTTCTGCAGAACATTCAGGACAGGCACTATGTCCCTAGATAAGCTCCTGATCCTACAGCATTAAATCATGGCTGGGACCAAGTCCAGAGACATATGTAAAGATCAGTTGCCATTCCATATCAGTGTTTGGAGGGACTGGTTTTACTCTAGGAAGGTTCACACTGTGTACTCAGTCAGATTTCTCCTGGAATGCAGCTCCCAAACTTCCTCTGGCACATTTAAGCTCTGAGCATTTTAA
Organism: Formicarius rufipectus; assembly: GCA_013399695.1. Taxonomy (NCBI): domain Eukaryota; kingdom Metazoa; phylum Chordata; class Aves; order Passeriformes; family Formicariidae; genus Formicarius; species Formicarius rufipectus. The sequence continues at coordinate 19,205 of VXAU01003011.1, read as the reverse complement.
ACCCAACAGTTCCAGCTCTGGATCTGAGCATCCAGGATATCACTGGAGCATGGACACAGCTATAGCAGCACAACTGCAAGATCAGAGGCACTGAGGCAACCCACACACGATTTCTCTTGAAACCCACCCAAACTCACCACTTTGGCTTTTCAGATGATGGGGCCTCTTCTGAAATCAGTTTAATCAAGTGCTGAAATCTCAGGGAAACAATGTGACTGTTGCCTCTAAATCACTTGATATTTGAGCCTCATTTAGATTTAAAGATAGTTACTCTGCACTCCAGAGAGATCCACCTGCCTGACAGTCACACACCAATTAGAGGGATTCCCCATGTGCTAGTGCCTGGTTTAAAGTGAGCCAAAGGGGAGGGGGCTTGGGGCTCTCAATTATTTCTGGCCTTTCATTCTAGCCAAGATCAATGTTAAAATATTCTAAAACAGCACAGGCATGAGCAAACCACTGTCTGAAGGTAAAGCAGAAAGTGTGTCAGAGCTATATACAGCCACTGCTCCCAATAGGAAGCAAGTGGGGAACATGTCAAGAGCACAGGACTGGAAAGCCCTGGAAGTAGGTTACAGAAATCCTATAGAACCAGGGCAATGACTTTCCAGCATCCATTCAGGATTGCTGCTGGATGTTGTGCAGCACCAGCCAAGCTTAAAGAAATCAGTGAATAGGATGTTACAGCCCCTTATTCTTCCTGCTTTCCCAGTATTCAGAATTCCAACACACACTGGAAATGTAAATTCTAATCCAGCTCTCCAAAAGAGGAATAAATCCTACACAAAGGGTGAAACCACAGGGAATGGCTGACATTTATTTCATACTCCTGCTTACCTGTTAGAACTTGCTCATAACCTAAACAGGCTGCAAGTATTTGCAACTCACAGAGCTTTCAGAGGATCACTTTTCCCCTCTAAAACAGCATTTGGTTCAAACCAATGGCCACTGTTTTTTATATATATATATATATACACATATTTGTGCAGTAGCACAAAAATAGCGGAAGTCTCATGACTTTTACCCAGAAAAGTGAGATTTAACACCAGCACTGACCCTTGAACACATCAAAGGGGCATTTTATTCAGGAAGTTAACCATCTTGACTCTACAAAAGAGTTCTCGCTCTCATTAGAAATATGCTTTTCTACAATAATTCCATGCATGCCAGTCATCCTGTACTTTAGAAGCAGCTTACTTGAGCAGAGCTAGGAAGGCAGCAGGCTCCACATCAGGCAGCTCAATCTCTGTAGAGGTTGTGGCCATCCCACCATTGAACATGGCATCGAAGACTGCACTGCCCACAGCCAGCACAAACCTAGGGAGGAAAAACAAAGAAACAAAAACCTTCTGTTAAATCATAGTTATTTTCCAAAGAAAATCTCAGGCTTGTTGCTAATCCCCAAAGCCACCCTTGGGGAAAGCAAACTGTTCCTAGAGTTAAAGCAAAAGTGTTTTGCAACAGCAGGTAGTGCCAGGCTGGCTGTTCCCTCACTGCAAAGCACCGAACCTCCAAGGAACTTCCTTCTGAGCCCTGTCCTGGGATAAAGGTTCTCCAAAGGCCAGATTTTGGGCATGATGGACAAAATACACATGGTTGCTTTGCAAAGTCCGTGCAGGAGCCTACAGACCACTCAGAGGTTGAGAGGGTAAGTAACAATGAAGTTCAGGAACTCAAGTTCTTCCAGTGAACAGGGCCCAAGTCTTGGTAAAATGCCCCACAGTCAACTCCCTGAAAACTTGTCACTGCACATTCTCCATCCTCCTTCCTCGTCCTCCTTGGTGACAGCAGAACAAGCTCCCAAAACACTCATATGGTACTGGCAGCAGCACTGGGAACTGTGGGCCCCAGAACCTGGCACAGGAGCTGCCTTCCCTGGACATGTTGCTGCCTCCAGCCATGCAAAACCTGCTCCAGGCTTAGTCCAGAAGGCAGAGCAAAGCCCCACCCTGAGGGGCACATAAACCCTTTCACACTGCTGGGAGTTCACTGGTGAGACATGTTATGGGCCCTACAGAAACTGGATGCAAGAATTTCTACAAACCAGGTTTGAGACAAAAAACTATTCCAGCACTCCCATGAAAACAAGATGATTCCCCTCTGATGAACACCAACTCCTGCTTTAGGAGGAGGACCAGACCTGGGCTGCTGCGGTGGGGGCTGTGTATGTTTAAGCTGCTGTACCTGCCTTTGGACTGAGAAAAGCCATTCTGGGAACCTTCACTGTTTGAAAATGCAGAGATGAGTTTTTCCCCCAGTAAATTATTCTTGTTCCTAGTGTCTGAAATCACACAGCTCCCGGATGGTAAAGCCAGCCCTGGCCATGAAGGTATGGGGAAGCAGAGCAGTCCAGGGTACAGAAGGCGACTGCAGCCACTTCTCCAACTAAGAAAAGGAGGCAGCTGAAACATTCCTGGCTCTTGCTGCAGCAGTTTGATCCTTCCACAGAGAAGGATCAAGAACTGTGGGCAGAAATCCATACAGGACAGCAGGCCTGTAGCAGGCCTATGTAGAAACCTCCAGGACTTGTAGCCCAAGGAAAGTCCAACACTAAAGGGGAATTTCCATCAGATTTAATAAGAAACGACCTTTTAAAAGTAGGAAGTTTCCACGTAAAATTTTTCTTTTTCTTGCTTTTCATTCCCCTCCTATCCAGAGGAGGCTTCCCAGGGACACAATGGAGTGAAGCTCTATGGAAGTGCCAGACTTGTGTGCTGTGACAGTTTGGCTGATGAGGCGGTTGTATTGTTCCTGATCAGCTCAGGGAGTTCGGGACAAACCACAGCGGTTTCAAACAAGTACACACACGCATATTTCCGTCAGACAATTCCCCAAGGAAAACGTCAAGAACAAATAAAAGCCTTCCTCACAAGACCAGAACTGCCAGATGAAACAAAAATCCTTGTTCCTCCACGAGCAGCGATGGTGGCAGGACAATCGAGGGCTTTGTTTGCTAACTAAAAATGAACATATATTAATTGAACTCTTAAATTTTCATTCTCACAGCCAGGACAGTAGAGGTCCTCCATGAGCATGAGCTTTCAGAAGCTATTGGAAAAGGGCATTCATTTAAGAAAAAAAACTCTCAAATGTTTGCTTTCATTTCACTCAGGGACAAATCAGTCTGATTTTGTAAACCAGTGAGCCCTAACAGAATCCCAGGAGGTGCCAGAGAAACACAGGACTCCACATCTGAAGTTCTCTCAAACATCAAGAGAACACAACTAATCTAAGAAAATCCCTCTCTCTACACACTGTTTTCTAAATCTCCCTAAAATGAACATTTAAAGCTGCTCTGAAGACACTCCAGGAAAAGCAGGGATGCACAATCCAACAGCCTTCCCCAACCACACAGGTCTACAGAAGTGAGAGATAAGGTTTCAGATGGGAGAATTCAACAGAGGGTCATTTTTAAAGACTTTGGTGGCCAAAACAAAGTGGACTGCTGAAAGGATGCAGAGAAATCAGCAGAACACAACACAAGAACTAAGAAAGTAACACCTGATCTCTCATCATTCCCTCTGCATGTGGAAGAATCAAAGCAAACTGACTGTCAGCAAAAAGTCAGAGGAACTTCCATGACCTTAATAATTTGATTTGTCTTCACAAGAATCCACAGTTGACTTAACAGGTTTGTTAAAGACCTGCAAGAAATGTTCTGTTATTTGATTCCTACCCAAAACTTTAATTGCTTTGTGTTCACCTTGGCCACTCTACGTGGTTTGATCTACACACCCACCAGTCCTGTTCCCTTCCTATGGAACACCAAGAGTACAATAAACCACTCAAGAACCACAACCACCCCACTGGTTTTGTACCACCTCCCTCCTCCATCCACTCCTCTGCAGAGAAACCTTAAAGCATCAATTCCAGAAGAGCTGGCAGGGGAACAGAGCCACACGTGACATGCTGGAGTTCGGCAAGGCCATGGGTGATAGGAAGTTAATGAATGATGACTGTGTGCTGGCTGCAGAGGATGGAGAGCCCAGGGAAAAGGTTGCTGTGAATTAATAAGGGTCCAAGAAAAGGCAAGGTAAGCCCAGAAGAGACTCCTGGAAACAGCAGCCAGAATCCTGCTGACGCTGCAGATCCCCCAGGTTGGAACACATACAGGGTGCTCACCCCAGTCCCTTTCGAGCCCTGTTTCCTGGACAATTAACAAACTCAATTATGACACCCATGCAGCTCCTGGCTGATGAGGTTTAGACATTTCTAATCTCATTGATGTTGTGCTTGATGAAGCAGACCTGGAAAAAGACAGAAAACCCTTCCCCTCTTACTGCTGGGTCTAATCAATGCACTGACCTTGGTCACATCGGCGCCGTGAGGCTTCAAGGCAGCTGTTCGGCCTGGCCTTGACAGCGGAAAAAAATTAAGGCCATTCCACCTTCTTCATGGCTGATTCAGCAGGAAGAGGGAATGAGCTCAAGGCTCAGAGATAAGAGCCCGTGCCATGGCAGGCAAGGAACTTCCACACGGTCTGGAGTCTCCTGAAGATGGAAAATGTCTCATCTCCTTAGGGCTGCAGATGCTCAGACAGATGAACCTTCAGTCCAAGCCAGCAGATTTATCCATACACCACTTATCTATAAATTGGGCTTTCACACACAAAATGAATGCTTGCTCTTAGATGCTCTGCAAGGTCTCCACTGCCTGGCTTTGGAGCTTGATAAGAACTGCTGAGCCATAGGATCCCAGACTGGTTTGGGTTGGAAGGGACCTTAAAGCCCACCTTATTCCACGCCCTGCCACAGGCAGGGACACTTTCCACTAGCACAGGTTTCTCCAAGCCCCATCCAACCTGGCCTGGGACACTGCCAGGGATGCGGCAGCCACAGCTTCTCTGCTCAACCTGTGCCAGGGTCTCCCCACCCTCACAGACAAGAATTTTTTCCCTGATATCTAATCTAAATCTCCCCTCCTTCAGCTTAAGGCCATTAACTGAACTTGCCAGGCTCACTCAGAAACACACCAGAACCTCCAGCTATGTCAGAAACCTCCTCCCTGCACCACCATGTGCAGACATCACCTGTGCCAGCTCAGCACACACCACTTGAATACCTCAACCTACAAACACTCCACTCTGCTGTTGGAACACACTTTTTGCAGGTTTTCAGACTAAGGAGGCAGAAGCAGCTTCCAAGACAGAGGCCTCAATGATAACAATGGAATCTGCAAAATGACCTTGGCTAACAGTGGCCTGAGAGAAGAAGCCTGCTAATATTCTGTGGAATGATACAATTGAAGGGCTCTATAAATAAAGATAGATAAGGACTGTAGGAATTCACCAATTTTATAAAATATATCTTAGTTGATACTTAGCTATTACTGTGTGTTGTTAGATAGTTTTGATGAAGTGTATTAGTTTTAGAAATATGCATAATTGTTTGTGAAGTTAGTTCCTTCTTGTACTTTTGAAATCCCTGTACAGTGGAACATAAAGATGCAAGAATGTAAACACTGAGAAGGAGAAAGAAAGCCTTTTCTGATTCTCTGCCATTCCTGAGTAGAACTGTAACTTTAGACAAAGAGGAATAAACTCTCATTTTTGTTTATTTTTGACGCAGTCATGTTGCCTTATTAACAACTAAGGTTTATATGACTCTTACTAAGACACTAAAACTGTGTCTGTGCAAAAGGCTACACTCTCTCCACCCTGGAGGAGCCTGGCCAGGAAGCACCTGCACCATCACCTCCGGTTCCCACAGGACTGTGCCTCTCAGATGATCTGCACTGCCCAGCCTGCTGCCAAAGCCATTCCTAACACCCTGTGCAGCCGTATCGGAGGTGACAGGTACAGTGCTGCAGGCCCTTTCTCAAAGCGCCACGAGAGGCTGACCAAGAACCCTATTTCGTCTGAAAATTTACATAGTAAAACCAGACTGTAACAATACTTACCTGAGAGCTGAGCACTATTGTGCCAGAGGAGGTTTGGATTGGATATTATGTAAAATTTTTTCACAGAAAGGGTTGTGGTGGTCTTCAAAAGATCCTGTGGATGTGGCACCTGGGGACATGGCTTAGTGGTGAACATAGCACTGTGCTGACAGTTGGACTGGATGATCTTAAACACCTTTTCCAACATGAACAACTCTGTGATCCCATGATTTTAGACACCCAACACCAAAGTACTAACAGCTGCCCTGGTCACTGAATCCAAACTGTGCCCCTCAAATTAAATTCACCGTTGCTCTGCAACTCAATTCCAGTGCAAAATATCTTCTGCTGTTGGGCTGCTGTGGGAGAACTGAGCACAGAAGAGGTCTGGGTGGTTTTATTTTAAGCTCTCTTGTTTCTGAAATAACCACAGTACTTCATGAATCACCAGGATCTCCCAACTGTAACATCACACAGGCAAGTTTCACTAAAATCCACAGAATCCTTAGGTGGGATGGCACGGTGTGACACAGTCCGTTCTATCTTTATCATCCAGAGCACCAGATGGATTTCAGAGCAATTAAGCAGCATCTCACTTTGGGGCCATAATTTTGTATTTTTTTTTTTAATTTTAAAGCTTCATTTATTTTCCACTTATTTCTGGGCTGAACATCGCCCCTCCCCACCCAGTAAGCCTAGTCCTCGGGACAGGAGCAAGCTTACTCAAATACTAATTAAGCTTCAAATTATAAGAGAGCAGAGCCAACACCCTGAACGCTCAAACCACCCGGGAACAAGAGTGGTTTGTTCTGAAAGCAAAAGAAAAGGGGAAATCTGAAGTGGGAACTTCAAGGAAGGGGAGCACTTACATGAACTGCAGTAGTTTGAAAATGTTTGGAGTGAGGCTGCCTTTGCCAAGCAGCAGTTCCAGGTACACCACGGATCCTCCCTCACCCCAATTAAAGGAGGCCCTGGCTCGGAGCAAAGGGCTCTCACTCGGGAGGCCCTTCCTGGGGCAGGGAGGAGTGGGTGGCACACATGGATGCTCCAGAGCTTCCTCAAGGAATCAGCCACATCAGTTCTGCATCATCCAGGTGGAGGCGACTCCCAGTTCCTCTGAGCTGCAAACCCTTACACGGCAGCTGGGCCTTAAGCGTTAACCTCTGTGGGTTACTCAGGCTCAGGTGTCATTCTCAACATGGCTCTTTACAGCAGTTGAATTAACCCCCACAGAACACAGGGCTTCAGGAAAGATTCAGTAAAGGTTATTTTAAAAATAAAGCATTGCAGCAGAAATTTGGGTTCTCAAGTCATTGTTCTACCTTTCCACCCCCAGCGCTCTCACTCATACATTTCTGTCAGCAGGGATCAGGCAGTCTGGGAGATTCTCCATCCTCGCCTCCACTGCCCACAAACCCAGGGATCACTTCCAGGCGAGATCCAGGGATCTGGGGCTCTCTGTGCTGTGCCTGCCCCACTTCCCTCCAGGAAAAACACTCTCACCCCAACGCCGGACCCATCTCACCACACTGGGAGGGATTTGGGGCAGAGCCTCCTCTCAGGGTGCTGCAGAGCAAACAGGGGGGTCCCACATGCCAGACCCTGCTGTGTGACCCTGAGCAGGGGGATAAAATGTGGGATGCAGTTACCCAACCCCACTTTCTCCCCTCAAGAGGGAGGCACAGCAGCCAAAACTCTGCACCCCAATACCTCCCTCCCTGCCAGAGCATCACCACCAAGGATGCAGGGCAGCCCCCACAGCCCACCCATGGCCCTCCTGGGGCACCTCTGAGGGGCAGCTTGGGGGGTGAGAGGCGATCCCTAAGGGAGAGAAAGGGGGGGATCCCTGAGGAGGATGAGAGGCCATGCCTGAAGGATAGTTTTGAGGATAAGGATGCATTTTCCTGAGAAGTAACGGGGTGGGGAGGGAGCGGGGCAAGAGGAGCAATCTGTGAGAGGCAGTTTGGGGTGGCAAGGGAGCAATGCCCTGAGGAGCAATGTGGGGGAGTGACAGGAACAATCCCTGAGCAGCAGTTCTGGGAGACAAGGGGGCACTTCCCTGGGGAGCAATGTGGTGGGGAGGGGGGCAAGAGGAGCCATCCTGAGGGGCAGTTTGGGGGATGAGCGGGTGATCCCCGAGGGGCAATCCCTGAAGAGGAGCAAGGGGGTGATCCCTGAGGTGTTTTGGGATATAAGGGGGCACTTCCATGGGGAGCAATGGGGGGGACAGGGGGCCAATCCCTGAGGAGCAGTTTTGGGAGATAAGGGGGCATTTCCATGGGGAGAAATGTGGCTGGGGGGGCACCAAGAGGAGCAATCCCTGAGGGGCAGAGCTGGA
>VXAU01003010.1:51689-69657 GCA_013399695.1 Formicarius rufipectus | reverse complement strand
TCCAGGCTGTCTCCTCTTGCTGTATTGCTGCTCTTATGCAACTAATGATGAAAAATAGAAGTCAGAAGTGTGGAATACAGACACAAGGATTAGTGTTCCTCCAGTTTTGGCATGGCTGGGCAAAGGCTGGGCAAAGGTGCTGCTCTGCAGGGGCTTACTGGGCTTTTTGTTAGGGAAGGAAATGTTGTGTGATACAGGTTCTAGCTACGGCAAGGTGACCTTTGGCTCAGGGACCAGACTGTCCATCCAGCCCAGTGAGTGTGCAGCTTTCCTGTGTCTCAATTTCATAAATCTTTGAGTGCCCAATGGGACACACCATAGAATTTTTTGGATCTGGGTCACATTACAGATGAGAAGACCTTGGATGCTGTTTCAAGATACTCCTCTGCCTGTAATCCTCCAGTGGGAGGATTTTTTCTCTTTAGAAAATAATCTGTGGACATGGGAATGATATTCTGATAGTGCAGTAGTCCAAAGGTAGGACAGAGAGGCAGATTGATAGAACTGTGATCAGTACTTGTGTGTGACTGTGGAAAGGGACACCTTTGGGTTTTTGTCAAGTGCTCTGCTGTTCTGACAACAGCCTCCAATTCACCTTTGTCTCAGGTACTCAAGTCACCATCTTGCCAAGTAGGTGGGTCAATGCCTGAGTGTTGCAATCTCATCCAATAATTCTGACCTGGGGGTGTCCTGTGGCTTGACACTAAAAAGTATTGCCAACTTGAAATGTAGAACAATGATTTAAATAGAGGAGCACTTCTGGTATTGCCAAGATGCCTCCAGTAGTTGGAAGTCCGGTCTGCCGGTGAGGTGGACTGCATCAGTGACCCTGAGCCTAGGCTGGGTTCAGGTTCTTATTCCCATCCTTTTGCCATTCCAGTACAACCAGTCTTTTGGGCAGGGATGATAAAATGTTCCCTGAACTGAGGAGTGAGTTCTTCCAACTCTGACACATTTAGTTCCCTTAATCAAATCTTGTTGTTCCCAGGGTTTTCAACAGAGTAAAAGGTGTTTGGCAAAGAGAGCTTAGAGGAGATGTATGGAATTGTGTTGGGGTGTTTGTAACCTCTTTCAGAAGTAGATACAGGATGACATATATCCCAGCTCTCCAACAACCCCTGGGCAGGCTGCATGAAGAGGCCCATTTTGTAATGAGCTGTCACACTGTGCTGATTCTGGAGCGTGGGGAAAACTCACTTGGGGGAGTGGAACCAAACTTCTTATTATCCCAGGTGAGTTGTCTCTCGTCTGAGTCAAGGGGGACTCAGTGTAGACAATGCTGTACTTCAGCTGCAGAAATAACAGTGGAGTGGCTTTGTGGAGCAATTTGGAGTGGGTTTAGTATTCCCCAGAAAGAAGTCGTAGACTTTCTGCTTAGCCACTGTGCACTAGAAATGTGTCCATGCTGGGGAAAGGAAGCAGGGGAAAAGTGACAACCAATAAGTGAAATTCAAGAGTAGAGATGTGTAGGAAAAAGATGTAAGAAAATGTGCATGTTTTCTGATATTTGGGACATTGAGCCCAGTGGAAAACTTGAATCCACTCAAATCCAAGGTTAATGTCTGCAAACCAGTAGCAAAATGCAGTTCAGGCTGTTGCCAAGAAGCAATAACAGTGATCTGTATTTTACTGGTGTGTCTGCTGGGAACTGTAGAGCAGGAGTCATGATCCACGGAGCAGTGATGGTAATGAGATGAACTTGGAGCTTTCCTATGAGTTATGGGCACTCCAAGTTACTCAGTTACTTGATTTAGGGGTGAATATGGTGGTGTTGGGTTAAGGGTTGTACTTGATGACTTAGAGGCCTTTTCTAACCTAAACAATTCTGATTCTATGGTCCTAAGTAAGGATTATTACAACCTGAAGTTCAACCTGCAATGGAGGGAGGACACTGCAAGGGAAGAAAGCAGAAAGGTAGCACAGACTGGTGAAACTCAACAGTAGCAGTCAGTAAGTTCTACAGAGACTCGTGAAAGTTGTATTTGCGCATGGACAAATGCTGCTGCTGTGTGGAGACAGAGGAAGCAATAAACAGATTATGAATTAACCAGGCAGAAGAATGTGGCTGAAGAAAATGTTTGTTTCACTGTAGGTGCTGAGGAGGTGGCTAGTAATGTTGGTTAGATGCTTCCAAAAAAAATCTTGCATTGCCGTGTTCTGACATCTTCATCCAGCACAGATACATCCCAGTGCACCATTTTGCAAAGCACTGTGTCATAGTGCAATACTGCAACATATGGCAAACCTACATTTGGAGCTGGAACTAAACTCATGGTTTCTCCAGGTATGCCTGAGTTCTCAGATGGGATTTCCCTTGGCAGTACTTCTATCAGTTTACAAGTTATTTTGCCTATTTTGTCACCTCAAATTGTATTAGCAACAGGACTATAAATTTCTAACTGGTATGAAAGCAAGCGATTTCCATGGCTGCATACATATTTTCCCCTCCCTTTTCCCAATGATGAACTAGCTGTAGCAGAAGTTTTACATGCAAAGGAGCATTTTTCTTGGAGAGACAACAGAAAGTGGGCTCTTAAATCAAACTCCTCAAGTAGAGGAGAACCGAAGGGAAATGGTGAAAGCCACCATGGACCAACAAAATGCAGAATGATGAGACTGGTGTCATCAAGCTACAGCAGGTAAAAAGACTTTGAGATACAGGTACTTTGAGATAACTAGACTTATAACTGTATGTAGATGCGAAAAAATACACTTTGGGTTTCTGGAGATCTGAAAACTGTAATGGAGGAGCTGGGTTTCTGTCACTGTGAGACATTATATAAATAGAGCACACTCAGGAAGCTCAGGAAACAAGCTTAGCCTTGAGAATGATACCAAGTTTATAATCGCAGCCAGGTAGTGTTGAGTACTGGGAATTCACTTTGTCCTTCAATATCCAGGTGTAATTTGAGCACATTAAAAGTGAGGATCTGAAACTGTTCAAAAACACTGTAAAAGCCTTAAAACTGGGAATGAAATAGATGTCTGGACAGAGGGGAAAGAGGGCAAGAAACAAAGTTAGTTACTGAATGACTTTGGTGAAAGGATGGAAAAGTGATCCTGACAACAAAATTTTTTTTCTGAACAAAAAGCATGATAAAAAAAATGTGTGCTTTGACAGCTGCTGCCACAAATTTATGAAAAAAAGCACCTCACACCTTGTCTCTTGTCTGAAACTCTTTGTAAAAGGGAAAGTAAGACAGATTCCAAGATATCAATATCTTTAGTAAATTTATCATCTTCAAATTTCTTAAGAATAAGTTTAGGATTATTTAATATATAACACTTTAGGTTTACTCTCAAAAAGCGATTTTTCAATTTTTAAAAATTTTAACGATTGTTAAGATAATTTCAACATGATTTAATTCTGAAAGTTTAAAAAAAAGTGTCAGCATATAGAAAGTGTTCATTCTGAAAGCCCCTGGGGAAATTGCTGTTATTTCGAATGACCCTCCTGACCCTGTTAAAAACATCCAAGAGAAATGAGAATCCCAAGTTTATATGAAACCATCAGCAAGCTGAAGGAGCTATAAATCAAACTATTTACATGTCTACAGAATTATCACTATGGTCATACCTGTGTGTAGTGCTCCAGATCTTGCTCTGGTTACACTGTTGGAGCTTCCCTAAAGCATCCTGAAACCTCACTGTTTAATGGCAGAATAAGCAATGGTCTCCCTGCCACAAGGAAATTATACACCACAAAGTTTTTTCTACTGGAAAACTAAATGGCAAATTTGCTCTGGAATCACTTTTGACTAATTCAGATGGGAAGTTCAAGAGAATGGGATGATGGAGGTTGTGCAGCAGCATCAATCCCTAGGCTGTGAAGTACAGTAAATAAATTTTTGAGAGAGGAATCTGACTGGCAGATTAAACAGATGAGGAATAAAATGAAGAAGAGAAGCTGTAGGGCAGGTGTTCTTCTGGAAACAATGGGACAAATATGATGGAGAGGAACATTAAGGAACAGGTGTTTGGGTGTGTGAAAGACACAAAATGCCACATAACAAGAAAATCAGTAGGAAGAAAAGTCCTACATAAATGTATCTGTCTAATCAGAGAGAAAGAGGATTCCTTCTGGTGTAGTACTTATTTGTTGAAGGCTCCATTCAGTATTGCTCTACATATTGTAGAGGCTTGTGCTACTGTGCAACTATGGAGGTAATTACAAACTCACATTTGGATCTGGGACAAGACTTCTGGTTTTGCCAGGTACATTTATCCTGATTTTTTTTTACTAATTTGCAAGTTTATTGTGAATAGACACCAAGATCTGGGGAATGGCAGCTGTCAATAGCATTGTAGACCACCTTACCATTGGATTTAGGTGAGGCAGGTGTCCAATCAGCTCTTCCTGGAGGCAGCTGCAGGTGGGATGTACTTTCAGTGCTCCTCCATCCATTACAGTCCTGGAATCAGCTAATACAAAGCCTGGTTTTGCTGATCACCAAATCAGTCATGTGGATTTGTTCTTCCCTAAGGGATCTATCCATGCCACTTCCACTGGCCTCAAGAAAAGTCATAGATTATATGTCAGGTGGAAATGCACTGAAACACAAGAATGTTTTTAGTATTTACATTGCTTGACATGAGGCAGAGATGTGAATTCACAGCCCAGAAAGCCAACTCTGTCCTGGGCTGCAACCCCAGCAGTGTGTCCAGAAGGCTGAGGGAACTGATTCTCATCTGCTCTGCCCTGGTTAGACCCCATCTGCAGCACTGCCTCCAGCTCTGGAGTCCCCAACGCAGGAAAGACATGGACCTGTGGGGGTGGATGCAGGGCCACAAAAATAATCAGGGAGATGGGGCAGCTCTCCTGTGAAGGCAGGCAGAGAGAGATGGGGCTGTTCAGCCTGGAGAAGGCTCCGGGGAGACCTTATTTTAGCCTTTCAGTACTAATAAGTACTTTCAGGCTTGCAGAAAAGATGGGGACAGGCTTTCATACACAACTTGTAGCAAGAGAATGGGGAATAATGATTCTAAATTGAAAGTGGGTAGATTCAGACTAGAGTTAAAGAAGAAATTTTTTTACTATGAGAGTGGTGAAACATCAGCACAGGTTGTCAAGAGAGGTGGTGGATGCCCCATTCCTGGAAACATTCAAAGTCAGATTGGGTGGGACTCTGAGAAATCTAGTTGAAGATGTCCCTGGTCTTTGCAGGAGAGTTGTACCCGATGACCTTTAAAGGTCTTTTACAACCCAAACTGCTCTATGGGTTCCTTGATTTAGAAAATACCCACTTACAGTGATTATCGTTTTGCTCGTATCAGAGTCACACCAAGGAACCTTGCACTATAACATTTCGCTATTACTACTGGAATGAGAACTGCACTGCCCTTTACCTGGCCTGTCTGATGTACAGACACTGTATTATCCACAAATATTGCAAGTGGATTTTGTTTGTGACTGGGACTTGAATCCAGATTTGCCGAGCTGTCATATTTGCAAGGCCAGGTGTAAATACTTGCTCTGGCTACTGAAGAGCTCAGTGACAGTAGGTGAATCCCCAAGTAGGAGAGTTAGAAGGCACTGATTGCTTTTGCAACCAACTGTGAAGGTCTAAGATCTGGACAGGGTCACAGTGTACCACTGAAATTTGTAAGGAGAGAAGTATAACCAAGATCAAAAGGAGGCCTTGCAAAGGTTTTCTGGATCATGTGAATTATGAGGGTGGAGAAGAACTCAAGCTGGGAAAATTGGGGAAAAGAACTTTGCTGGTAATCAAGGGTAGTTAATATTCAGGAGAAAACATGGAAGGCCTTTAACTGTGGTCTTTAACTAAATGGCTTAGGGAACTGGAGTTTAATGTAATGTTGTAGATGGCAAAGCGGATTGTTCTTTGTATTGCCCCAAAATCTGTAACACACAATTGTAACCAGTGAAGGAATTAACATCTTTTATTTGATCTCTGTGTTTCAGATGCTGATAATTTTCTAGTACATTTATTTGGTACTTTGACAGTCTCTTAAAATCAGTGTGTTTCATCATTGTTCCCTTAAGTTACCCCTGCTCTGGATTGTCTGCTGCCCTGGGTGTCACTATGCATTGAGAAAACTTGCCCACATTTTTGTAGAGGTTGACACCAGTGTGCCAACCAGGGATACCAGAAACCCACATTTGGAAGTGGGACCAAATTGGTTGTTACCCCAAGTAAGTTTGAGTTTTTTTAATTACATATTATAAATATGCAGCATCTTCTGCACATCTGCCAGCTCATTAAGACAGAAAAATAGGTCACAGTATTGTGGTTATAATAGCTGGTATGTACCAAAACTATCTGCAAACTTTCATAACAGTGTGAAGATACACAAAGGAACTTATTGGGACTAGACACAGCACCAGAGCAAGGCCACCACTAGTCTGAGTAAGAATGAGAAATTAATATTTTGCAGAGCAGGTACTCATGAAGCTTCCTGTGAAAAACAGACTTTATCGTTCTATCTGCTTGAGATCAAAGCATTGCATAGATTGAAAGGGAGAAAAACACCCTAATTTGGAGAGATTTGTAGTTCTTCAGAAAGCTTGATGCTGGTGATGAGAGGGAAATAGAACCAGCTTGAGCAATTCCTCCTCTTTCCTTTAATTTCCATGTATCCCATGGCAGTGATACACCCTGGTTCATCATGTACCCTGATGGACCCTGGTTCATCTGTATTTCATAAGGAGCTTTCACCTTTCCTAACAAAACAATGACTGAAACCTATTTCCAAAACAAAACTGGGAGATGGGAAACAGGGTTGAAGTAGTCAGAACATACATTGGACTGTATTTCTGCAGTTTGGAAAGAGTCTCATGAGGTTCTTCAAAGGCAGGGTGAAGACATGGCAGATGAACAGTAATTTAGAAGAAGGGCTTTGTAGATTAGTTTTTTCCTGAGATGTTACTAATAGAGAACTATGGCTGTTTCTCTGTAGTGTTGACACCTGGCAACTGAACAGATGAAGAGCATTTATTTCTGTAACAGATAAGATTTTGAGACAGTTTCTAGAAGCCAAGATTTATTCCAAACTTCTTCCACGGGGAGAAAATAAAAATTCTTCATCTGAGAGCTAAGCTGTCTTGAACATTTCTAAAATATTTATCAGTGAGGTGTGTGAACAGGGAGAAAGCAAAGATTAATCTAAACTCTTAGTCCTACACAGTAGCACTTTATCAGTTTACAAATATGAACTGAAGCTCTGGTTCAAACTTGCGGAGGCCAATGGAAAATACAGCCAGAGGGTTGCTGAGAGCCCCAAATCTTGGCTGCAGTATGTTTTTAATAATATTTCATTTAGTCATCATGAGAGCATTGGAACACTTTTACTGTAAGCCATGAACAAAGGTTTAGGAAAGTACCTTCTCATAAAATAAGATGAAATGCTTAGAGGACTAGTTTACAAAGCTAAATGTGCAAAAAAGAGTTTAACCACAGGTTGTGTTTTGATGTGTATGGAAAATCCCAGTCTGACTGGCTAGCAGAATTTAAAGCAAGAAAACAGTAATGAACCCCAGGTGTCTTATGTCTGCACCTTTATTTCCTCAAACCTCTCTTGCGCAGGACAAAATTTTGTGAAAAATTTTGGCACTGCACTGTCAGGTGGTGGAACAAGATGGAACATTTGCTTGGTTCATCCATCTCTCCCTGAATATAGCCGTGCGTTTCTGCTTCACAGTGCCTTCCCTACCTTTCTGCTGTAGGAGCATCATTAGTGAGACTCGTGGTAAATGATCTAGATTATTTAGATTTAGTGGTTTATCCGTGGTCCCATAGGACATGAAGAGGAAAGGGGACTTCAGTGGTGGATTTAACTAAACATTTGCAGAACAGACAGAATGGCCCTGGGCTGCTCAGCTATCCCCAGATACATTATATGTCATAGCAGTTAAAAAAGAATCACAGAACAGTTTGGGTTGAGAGGGATCTTAACAACCATGTTCCAACCATGAGCAGGGGCACCTTCCACTAGCCCAGGTTGCTCAGGTGCCCTCTCCACTTGTACACATTCCTGAGTGCACTCAGGTTGCAGAGCAGTGTTGAGTGAGTTGTCCCAGAGGGGGACATCCAGGGTGTGGATGTCCACAAGTACTTTTTGGGATGCTTCAGGGGTCCTACCTGACCACTCTCTGTTTCTCCTACACTACCTAAGTCAATAGAAGTAGCTCCTGCATCATCTGCAATAGAAGCTTTGGTTCTCTAAAGGGATCCTAGCACAAGAGGCCTATGATCAGGTAACTTCCCACTGGAAAAATGGAAAAACTTGCATTTCTAAGGGTCTGTATGTTAAGGCTGAAGAAACAGTAAATGTGTACTCTCATCTAATGACTCCTATTTTCTCCACTTTCAGAAGTTACTCCATCTCCTTCAGCCTACAGGCTCACCTCTAAAGATGATGAGGATTTGGAAATGTGCCTTATCACAGATTACTCTCCTGAAAGTGTCACTTTTTACTCCGATGAGAAGCCCATGTCTGCCATTGTGGAGGTGACAACAGCTGAGAACAGTGCAGAATCGAGCTACCTATCAACCTACTGGGCCAGGAGTGACAAAATGCAGTGTGGTGCCAATCACGAGGGCTTTGGACATCTGGAGGGCGAGGACCCCAAAAGTGGTAATGGCATTGCTGGGGGTGTGTTCAGGGTCAGAGGTGCTAGGGGCTCTGTGCTGTTTGTGTGAGCAGGACTAGTTCACATCTCCTAGCTGTGCAAATAATGCTCCATTACCTCCCACAGTCCAGAGGAAGGTTGCCTTCTTGCTGGTTTTCTTTCTCCTTCCTCCTTGGTGGAAATAAGATTACGGGTCAGTAGACTGGTACAGCCACAACAGAAGGATCTTAAAAACACACTGGGGGAGGGAAAAAAAAGAAAGCCTGACATTCCTTTGCGAGTGGTACACTGAAGTTTCATTGGCTCATATCTTACCCTTTCACTGAGAATAGCAGAAAAGAGAGCTTATGGGAGGGTTTGATGACCATAAACTCTAATTTAGCCTTTCTAAGCAGAGCTATATTTATAAGCTTCTGAAGAAATCTGTTTTTGTAATTCATTAAATTTGTCTTCACTCTCTTGCAGGTGCCGACACTGTCTGTGTTACAGGGCTGTCCCCAAACTTCAGGACAGGTATGTACACAGCATTTTAGCAGTAAAGGTTGGCCTGATTAAAGGAAACGTCTTCCCAAATTTTTGCTGATATTCCCTGCTTACAGAGTTGTTGTTGACCCAAAAACCTCAGGCTGGAAATTTCCAAAAGGGCCGCACAGGCTTTAAACATCAAGGCTGGGAGTCATGGGGTTAAATGTAGCCTTCCAGATCCAAGCTGGTAATTTTATGCAACCAGCATATCCAGTGCCCATATGTTCCTGCAATGACTCACCAAACACCTACAGCCCATCACTGAGTGATTCAAGGTTCTGATAAGAATCAGCCTCACTGTCTGCTGCCTTTCAGATTTCAGAAGAGTCAGGTTTATTTTTGGGTGCACAAACAACTAATGAACCAATAGCTAAGCAGGCGTTATCTGCTCTGTGTGCTCAGGGTTGCACTAAAGTTGTGGTGCATCTGAGCAAGCTGTGCTCCAGCTCAGTACTGCAGCCCAAGGAACTGCTCTTCCTGCCAGTTCAAAGGAGCTGAGCCTTCCCCTGAGCTTGGTGTGCTCACACAACAGCTATACTTTAGCAAATCTTTCCAAAACACTGTTTCAGGAAAACACTCATCAGTAAATGGGCTGATTTGATCAGGCTTTCAGAGTGAGGTTGTCAGTGATAAACATAAGAGTTTTGGATGACAGCTCTCTACTTCTCTAGAACAGAATAATATATTTTCAAACTTCAGATTAATAGAAAATGCAAACACAACTGTGTTCTATGAATTAAATTTGTTTCCCTGCTACCCAGCTTTAAAAAATTTTAGAGAGGAAGGAGGCATGCCTCCAGCATCCTGGATTCATAATACCCAGTATTTAAAACCAGTTAGATGGTTGGAAGATTTGCATATTGGATAATTAAGTGATCATTGAATAGAAGAAATGAAAGTTTCTCAGTCCTGTTCCCTGTCCTACCAGCTGAGTCCACCACCCAAATAAGCACCTCCATCAGAAAGTGTTTTTAATCTGTCTGGAAGGAGGACGTCTCAGTGCTCTTGTGACTCTCATTTTCTGTTACTTTTTCAGATGAACACCTGAACACACTCTCTGCATCACAGCTGGGCCTGAAAATAATCTTAATGAAAGGAATAATTTTTAATGTGATGATGACAATGCTCCTATGGGGGAAAAAAGTGAGTATGGATGGTGGGGTCTGAAATCATCTGTCAAAAAATATTTGGATAATTTTATCAGCTCTGAATGCTCCTCTCTGGAACAGCTGTTTATGCAGTCTATCCATACACCTCTTGTCTACTAACAGTGAACTCTCTTCACTCCTCTGGCCAGATCATTTTCACCCACCCCTCAAGTACTTTTCCTTGTCCATATGCAATTTTCTTTTTCTTTCAAGACATCTCTCCCTTTTATTTCCACATCATCTCTTCCCTTGCCTGCATTCATCCATTACATTTATCCCCTGACCAGTCTCCAGCTGGAAAAGTTTGATGGTCATTTGACTTCGGTGTAAGACCCAATACACTAGTTTTGGCCCCGTGTCTCTTTCTTCTCTTTCTCCTCTTTCTCTTGCTTTGACACTTCAGTAGCTGTGACTGTAACCTAAATAATGATTAACATACCTTTATTTTTGTTACAGGATTGATAGTAAACAGATGGTGCAGTCCTGAAGTACCAAAAAAATCTGCTGAATAATTTTTGAGAGACCACTGTGAACAAGAGTGAACATCGGGATATTCCTGGTGCAAGAGACATCACTTGCTGTTCTTATATAACACACCAGCTATTCTGGTCTAAATTGCTTTATTTGCATTGATATAAAACTACTCAAAACCAAGCTTAAAATTTGCAGCTTTCTGCCTCCCAGAATGGTTCGTTCAGCTATTTCACACGCAGTAGAATTTGCTATAACTGTACATTGCCAAACTTCACTGTTACTTGCATTAAAATGACAATTTCTGCCTGCAACAGTGCTGTTTGTTGAAAACTGCAAGCTAAATATCACCTGAATGTGATTTTTTCATATTTTGGTAGCTTTACGTATCCCCTAAAGGAAATGCTGTGAGATGACCCAGAAGTCCTAAAATCAGTGAAATTGTCACTCTACTACCACAGGAAAAACACACAATAAAATCATTTTTCATTACTTTTTAAAGTCTATCTGGCCTTAGCATTTTCTGAATTTAAACCAGCTTGAGATTTGGCTTTGTGTTTAGTAAAAATAGAAACCACTTTTGTTCTTTTTGTTTAGCTCTAACAACCTGAGATTTCCTAACTTCTTTTTATAATCATTGCATAAAAATTTACTGCAATATTTACCTGTCCACGTGTGCCCACCTTGGGACAGTGCATGCCCATGACATCCCCACACTGCTAATTCATGAACTATACTGGCACCCACATGATGTCTTTGACTTTTTATTAAATGATTCTTACCAAAATGAGAAACTTGTTTGTCTTTTGTATTTGTTTTTTGAGGAATTCCTTCAGCCTTCAGCTGGGTTTTAGGAATGAGCCTGACCTTTGGGGTGAAGGAGGGAAGGTATTGGATCCACCAGAGAGCGTGGGAACAGCTACAAATTCCCCCTCCAGGATATCTGTGCTGTGTCCTGTGCTGTGTCAGTGTGAGAACAGTGTGGCTGGGGAGGGAGGAGAGCAGGAGAGCCCTTCTCCAAGAGCAGACTCTGCCGGTAAAATATGCTTGGTCAGTGAGAGAGGACTAGTCCTGGGTCCACGTTCCTGGAGGAAGATGCCTGCTGCTGTGGGGGTCACAGGAGCCTGAAGTGTCCTTTCTCTAAGAGCCCCCCACTCATGAGTGTCACTGCAGGATAAGGCAGCTGCTTTGCAGTGATGACACCAATCGACTGCTCTCTTCCTCCAGGCTGTGTCTGTCCGTGGCAAGACTGGAGAGGAGTTTTTCTCCTTTTGTCACATCCATTTCTCCATCTTCTTCTGAAGTCCCAGAGATTCCTCTGGAGGGAGAAATGAAAAGCGTGTTCTGACATAAACACACTCTTCCTGCAAAGCTTGAGACTTGCCTGTACCTCATACCAGCTCCCAAAGAGAGTGGTGGGAAAAGCCTTGATGGACTTGTGGGCATGATTCCCCCTCACAGGATATTTTTCACCAGTCTGGATTCACAGCCTTCACAAGGAACTGATTTCAGAAAGGCTCAAACAGTGTTCCATGTGGGAGGACCATGCCATGATCTGACCCTGCAGTGCTGAGCAGCAACACAACAAAGTCTCCCTGGTCTCTTGCCATGGTGACCATTTATCCTGGTGACAATCCCTGACCATTTAGCACCTGGCCTATCACAGGCTGACAGAGTTACTGACCCCTCTTGCCAAGGAACAACCTTAAACTTCCTGTGCCTATTGCCCTGATTATTTTATAGTGGGCATGTTCAAGAATTTTGTCTGTTGCATTTCCCTTGATACAACAGTCACTTTTATATCTCTCCAGCTGTAAGAAGCTCGTGGCTGGATTCTAGGCAGCTCTTGAAGCTTACATTCTGCTAATGATGAGATCTGCCAAGTCACTCGAAGTTGCCTAAACCATATTTGAACTATGAAACAAGTAATTGCATTTCACAAATTTCTGACTGATTAACTTCATCCCAGAAACTTTCAGGGATGTGGAAGAAAACTTTCCATACTTATTTACCTTTGGCATCATTTTTTAAAAATTAATATCTATCTTAAATTTTTTATGTTGCACTTCAAACCCACTCCCAGCTGTAAGAGCAAGGGTTAAGGTCTGTGCTCTGATTCCACATATCAGTCTTTCCTTTTCCAGGTTAAATGACAGGATTTGCCAAGTGGGGGCTGGGTTAAATATTTTTACTAAAGTGGCTCTCAGCATGTGACCTGCAAAACACTGAGTTTTCAGGTCTAGTTCAAAGACACTTTCAGATATCAGGCTGCCAATTCCCACCATCAGAATGTGCCCCTGACCCTCTTGATGTTTTCTTGTTTATTTTGAGAAACAAAAACCACAGAGCAAAGCAAAGGCAGGAAATAACACAACACAACAGGAGGCAGAAAGCGGCTCATGACCCAGATGGGGCAGGAAGAGGCCACAGCACCAGTTCCATGACGCCACAACCGAGATCTAGGTCACCTTTTGATGCTTGTCTACACCCGACTACAGAAACCACTTCCTTTGGAAAGTGGAGCACAAAGTGGGTGGGGGTGTAGGGCTGGGGTGGCACGTGGCAGGGAGGCAGAGAAGCTGTGGAAAAGAACAGCAGACGTTAAACCACAAGCCAAAGTGGAATGAGGTTAATACATCCTCCCTCCACACCCTCTCACCACAGCCCGCACTTGGGAAGGAGGTGGGGGCAGGGAGGGGGTTGTTTTGGGTATAGCAGGAGGGACTGAGCTATGAGTAGAGTGGGCAGAAAAAGGAGGGGAGAAAATGCACTATAAAGTGTGGTGGGTGGTGGGCAGAGATATTAAAATTGTGTCAGATTTCTGAATTTGCTGATAGGTCTCTGTACTCTTTATACAGACTGATTCCATGCAGAAAAATCCTTCCACTTCTCCTGACCCAGATAAGAAGGAAGGATGAAGGGCCAGTTTGGAGTCCTGCCACGTTGGCAGGGAAGGACATGTTGCATGGTCCATCTTTAGCACCCTCTCCCCTGCACCAGCTTCTGTCCCCAAAACTTGCCTGTGGGTAGGAGATGAATTTACATATTTTCTAATGGTTTTGTTGGACAAAATACCCTGCCTGACATTTGTCATCTCTCATCAAACACAGCCCTGTGCACAAATCAGCCTCTCCTCATTGTGTGACCAAGAACCCAAGCATGGACTTTATGAGCAGCAGAGCTTGCAGGTATTGATGGAGTTGTTGAAGCTTATTCTGATGTAGCAGTAGCTCTGAGAGGACTTGAATTCATCATGGAATGACAGAATCACAGAATTCCTTGGGTTGGAAAGGACATGAAAGCTCATCTCTTTCCAACACCCTGCCACAGGCAAGGATACCTTCCACTAGATCAGGTTGCTCCAATCCCTGTCTAACCTGGCCTTGAGCACTTCCACAAGGATGGAACAGCCACAGCTGCTCTGGACAACCTGTGCTAGGGCCTCCCCATGCTCACAGGGAGGAATTTTGTCCCAGTATCCCATTTAACCCTTCCCTCTGACAGTTTGAAGCCACTGCCCCTTGTCCTGTCACTAAATACCTTCTGAAAAGTCCTTCTGCAATTCTACTCTTCCTCAAGAATTCTGCTCGAATTTATGGTAACTGCAGGCACTGCAAGCAAGTAAAAAGCAGGGAAAAGAGAAAAAGCCCCCCTCAGCAAACCCTCGTGTTGCCCTTTGGCTCAGGCCCCTGTGCAGTTCTGAGCAGCAGCCACACGAGAGTCCCAGCCCAGGGCTCATCAACCGCAGCAGCTCCGGGCAGAGGCAGAGTCTGAGCTGAGCATCCCCCATGGACCTGCTGCTCTGGCTGCCCAGGCACAGCTCAGGGGGCACTTCCCATGAGAAAGATGAGCTGAGTGGATCATATACCACCCCTGCAGCCTGTGAGTCCCTGCCTGCCCTTCCAATGTTGCTGCCATAGCAAACAAATGCAAGAGGTGGTGGCATCCAAGTTGTCTGTTCCTAACACAAATCCAGACTCCATCCTTAGGGACAGTGGAGACCCTGCTCCCTCACACCTCACAGCCTGCATTAGGCAAGAGACTTGGGAGCCCCAGGTTACACAGTTTTGCAGGTTTTAATGGCTGCAGCACTGCTGGAAATGCTCAAAATACAGTAAACAGGAACCAGAAAGGAATTCTGAGAGGTTGAAGCTGTAAGAGACCCAAATTTCCATCTACTCAGTTCAGCACTCAAATATTTCTGCACCACGAAGCCTCAAGGCAGTTCTACATTTCCAGAGTTTCAGCTACAGAGAAACCCAGAGCACGAAGCAGGATCAGTGCAAGGACAGAACGCCTACCAAGAGACCTGGACAGACTCGGTCAGCGGCTGAGGACAAGGCCGTGAGGCTCAGTAAAGCAAAGTGCTGGGTCCTGCACTTGGGTCACAACAACCCCAGGGCACGTTACAGGCTGGGGGGGAAGAGGGGCTTGAGAGCTGTTCCGCAGAAAAGACACTTGGGGGTGCTGGTTGACTGCCCGCTCAATACGAGTCAACAGCGTGCCCAGGTGGCCAGGGAGACCAATGGCATCCTGGGCTGTAGCAGGAATGGTGTGGCCAGCGGGACCAAAGTGATAGTTCCCCTGTAGTCGGCACGGGTGAAGTTCCACCCCGAATGTTGAGTTCAGTTCCGAGCCCCTCACTTAAAAAATGACACTGGGCAGCTGCAGCGTGTGCAGAGAGGGAACAAGGTTCATCAACAGGCTTAGAAAAATATGTCTTATGAGGGATGGCTGAGGGAGCTGGGTTTGTTTAGTCTCGAGGAGGCTCAAGGGGACATCATTGCCCTCTATAACCACCTGAAAGCAGTGTGTAGTGAGGTGGGGTTGAACTCTTCTACTGTGCCTGCAGTGAGAGGACCAAGGGAAATGGCCTTAAGCTGAATCAGGGGAGATTCAGACTAGATATTAGAAGAAAATGTTTCCAGTGTTAGGATGGCCAGGCATTGGACTAGGTTGCCCAGGGAAGTAGTGGTCACCATTCCTCAGGGTGCTCAAGAGACACCTGGATCTGGTGCTGGGTGATGGGGTTTAGGGGTCACAGCAGGTGGAGTGTTGGACTGAAGGCCTTTTCCAACCTTGATGATCCTTTGATTCTGAGAGGAGTGCCTCTTCTACAAGAGCAGCTCAAGTGCAGCTCGGAGGCCCTGACATCTTGGCAGCTCCTTACAACATACCTGTGTACATCAGCACATCAGAGTGCAGGGACCCTGACACTGAGGCAGGGGGGCTGTAACCACTCACAGGCCTTAGTGAGCCTCTAAGTCCAGAAGGGACATTCAGTTGTGGCCTACATCCCTCTGAGGTAAGTGGGAGGGTCTGTGGGAAGGTGGGTACACCTGGGGGAATGCTGGAGGACACCCACCAGTTCCTTCTTTTCATGACCAATAACCACAGCCTAACCCAAATTTTCCACAGCTTTGAAGCCCAGAGGCACATTGCCAACAGACTCCGTAAGGAAAGTGGCAGTAGAGGGAGAGATGAAAAGGGTGGACTGCGTTTCCATGACAACTTGTTTCCTGCTTCCCTCCAAAGCTGAGGCACGGAAAAAAAAAAAGCCTGCCAGGTAAAAAGGGAGAGAGAGGGGTAACACCAGGGAGTTAAACCAGACAGAGAACTCGTGTGTGTGAGAAACCCTATATTTGGTACCAACATGAAAAAAGCCGCTGTGTCATAAAAGGTTTTATTGATGGAAAGGATCACAATTATATAATGAGGCTGCAGATCCCTCCATAGGACCAAAAATTTGAGACCCTTCCTCCCTCAGAAGGAAGAAGGCGAGAGTCTGCTGAGGAACTGCACTTCCCTTTGCCAGGCTCTGCCATCAGAGCTCAGGAGCAGTTCAAGACCTGGAAAGAGAAAAGGCAACAGGAGCAATGTTGGTGCAAACATGTGGGACATTCCCCCAAGCTCTAGTGATCCTATGGCCCCTTATAACAGTAACACTTCCAACACACAACTCTCCCGTGCCAAACTGCCCCATCTGTGGAGAAACCAGCCACACCATGGCCTCCAGGAAGGACAACTCTCACAGAGCCCAGGAGTTCCAGCTCCCAAAGCCCCTTCTGCAAAGAGGAACAGGGAATATCTCCGATGAGAGAGGAATGTGAGCAGCTATCTGGAACACTCCTAGTTGAACATCCCTTTAAATTACACAAAAGCCAAAAAATACAGGATCAAAACCAGAAATCCTCAGCCTGTGCCCAGAGAACAACAGCTTGTGCTTGGCCCAGAGGCAGCTGGGAGTTGGGAAGACTCCTGGATTCACTTTGGTTGTACTTACTCCCCAAAAGCACTGAAACCCTGTGGCTGCCCGCTTCGTGACCTCACAGATCAGTACCTGGAAGTCTCTCCCAGCTCAGCCAACGAAGTTGATGACAACGAGGTGAAGGATGGTGTTGGCAAAGAGGAAATCAGCAAACGCCCGTTCTGGGGAGATGCCCTGGAACTCACCCTTGTTCTGGGGGTTGATCTGGATCCGGAGGCAAACTGCACAGCAGAGAGAGAATGAGAGAGCAGTGAGCATAGAAGGAAAGAGTGGTGGGAAGCATAGCCTTCCTGGGGCAGGGCAGCCCAGCCGAGCCTGCATTACTGTTCTACCAGGGAAAAGTTACTCCATTGTTACAGATGAGCAGGACACTGGCAGAGGATTTGCACAGGGCTGTCATGGAGTCACCACACACACTCACACCACAGGAGTGCCCAAGAGAGCTCTGAGAGGAACAGGATCAGAGCAATATGGGACTCACAAAGAAGTGTGGATACTCCTATGTCCTCCACTGGACATTTTAGAAACACGGAATCAGAGAATGGTTTGGGTTGGAAATGACCTGAAAGGTCGCCCAGTTCCACCACTTTCCACAGACAGGGACACTTTCCATTAGGGCAGGTTCCTCCAAGCCCCGTCCAACCTGGCCTTAGACACAGATGGGGCAACCACAGCTTCTCTGGCCAACCCGTGTCACGGCCTCACCACCCTTACAAGGAAAAAGTCTTTCCCAGTACCCCATCCTTCCCTGCCCTCTGGCAGTGGGAAGCCATTCCCTCTTGTCCTGTCACTCCGGGCCCTTGTCCCAAGTCTCTCCAGCTTTTCTGGAGCCCCTTTAAGCACCAGAAAGAGCTCTGAGGGTCTGCCCAGAGCCTTCTCTTCTCCAGATGAACACCCCCAGCCTGTCAGCCCCTGTGCTGAGGGTCTGCAGCGGAACAGAGTAAGTTTGGGGGTGCCTGGGGAGAG
>VXAU01003010.1:17136-51180 GCA_013399695.1 Formicarius rufipectus | reverse complement strand
CGGACGGTTGGGGCAGGGAGGGGGTGCTGGAGGTGCTGGGGTGGGGGGGCCCGGCGAGTCCCTCGGGAGCGGCTGTGGCTGCCCCGGGACACCCGCTGGGGGCTGAGCCTGTCCCGCTGTCCGCGGCTCCGGCCAAACCCGGCCCGCACTGACCGCCCAGGATGAAGCTGCCGACGGCGGAGATGAAGCCGCTGAGGAATGAGTTGAAGGGGAAGGTGCCGACGCCGAGGCAGTAGCCGAACTGCAGTGCGCCCGTGAGCAGCACGTAGAGCAGGAAGGCGTCCAGCGCCTTGAGGCGTCCGGCGGTACCGCCGCCGTACTCGGACAGGACCCGCCGCGCCACGGCCCGCAGCGCTCCCGCCATGGCCGCCGCCGCCGCACCGCGCACGCGCCAGCGGCGTCAGCGCGACGGAGCGACGTGTCCTCGGCCCGCGCATGCTCCGAGCGCTCCGCGCAGTCCCCGCCCCTGACGCTTGATAAGAGCCAATCAGAGCGCAGCACCGCCTGTTGCCAGGCAGATTACAGCGCGGCCGTGCGCCTCATCCCAGTGCCCGGGGCTGGGAGCGCTGGGTCCCGGTGGGAGATGCTCTGGATCGTCATGGACCCCGGTGGGAGATGCTCTGCCTTGTAGAGGGTCCCGGTGGGAGATGGTCTGGATCGGGATGGATCCCGGTGGGAGATGCTCTGGCTTGAGGCAGTGTGGGGGTGTTCACCCCGTGTCCACCCAAACCTCCAGGCCCCCCCTTTCCCAGAGGGAAAGGAGAAAAGGCAAAAAAAACCAGATGAGAGATAATGGCAAAGCAAACTCAGAGTGGCTAAATGCTTAAATTTATAACTAACGAGATAAGAACTAAAGCTAAAAGTAATAAAACTAAAAAGTAAGAAATAAATCAGTCTTAAGAACACCTTTCTTCTCCCACTCCTCCCTCTTTCCAGCAGTTTGAGGGATTAGGGAATGGGGGTTTGCAGGCAGTTGTTGTTTCTGCCATTGCTCTTGTCCTGTGGGTCACTCCATGGGGTGCAGGGGGGTCTCTGCACCCCGATGGTTTCCGTGGGCTGCAGGGGGACAACCTGCTCCACCACAGTCCTCACCATGGCCTACAGGGGGGCCACAGCTCTGAGTCCTTCCCCTGCTCCCATGGGGTCCCTCTCATGGGAGACAGTCCTTGATAGATTCTCCAAGGTGAGTCCACTCCCCAGGCAACAAATTTACCAGAGGGAAAAACCTGCCCCAGTGTGGGGCTCCTTCTCCATGGGGCATGGCCATGAATCTCTTCCAAGATCTCATTCCATCCTGGGCCTCCCACAGGGCAACAGCTCCTTCCTGCATCCACCTGCTCCTCCATGGGCTGCAGGGGGGTCTGTGCACCCCGGTGGATCTCCAGGGGCTGCAAGGGGGGCACAGCTTTGAGTCCTTTCCCCCCTGCTCCAGCGTCGGGTCCTTCCTTCCCCTGCTCCTGCTCCCACCTTGGTCTCTGCATTGTTCTCATTGCTGGAATTTTTTCAACTGCCCCACACTCCTAAATTCTTAAATATGTTATCACAGAGGTGTGACTGTGGTTCTTAATTGGCTCAACTCTGGCCAATTCTAGCAGGAAGTCCCTCCTGGTCCTGAATGTCATTGGCTCCACAGGGCAGGAGAAGCTTCTGGCAGCTTCCAAGAGAAACCATCCTGGAAGCTTCCCCTTCTAATAAAATTGTGCTACAGAAACCCATGACAGGCGGGTCAACCAAGGGAGGGGCAGACTTAGAGGGTGTGCGGGGCTTTGCTGGCAGAAGGACTGTCCCGATTCTCCCAAAAGGAGCTGGACTCTTGTGTCACCCCATTTGGAGCTGGGGAAAGGCAAACCACTGCCTTCCTTGCTTTTGGTTAAAAACCCTCAGAATACGGAGCCTGAAGTGGAAGCAAAATGATTCTGCTCTGAAGGGGGGAGCGACTTTTCAATAAATCCAAAGCAGAACTTTCCTGCTTTCATTCTCCTTAAGTCATTCCAGTCTTCTTTCCCAAATGGGGAATGTGCTCAATGTGGAGAGCAGATACCCCCAAATGGGCTCTGCAGTGAAGGCAGAGCATTTTCCTATCATAGAATCATGGGCTCGTTTGGGTTACATGGGGCATTAAAGATAATCCAGTGCCACCCTCTGCCATGGGCAGGGACGCCTTCCACCAGCCCAGGGTGATCCAAGCCCTTCCAACCTGGCCTTGGACACTTCCAGGGATGGGGCAGCCACAGCTTCTCTGGGCAACCTGTGCCAGGGCCTGCCTACTCCTATCATAAAGAACTTCTTTATGGTCCTGGTCAGCCTCCATCTCTCCTCATATTTTAAAACCATTCTTCCTTGTAATGTCACTATCCGCCCACATAAAAAGTCACTCTCCACCTTTTTTATAACCTTCCTTTTAAGTACTGGAAGCCCACAATGAGGTCCCCCCGGGGCCTTCACCAGGCTGAACACCCCCAGGTCTCCCAGCCTGTCTCCAGAGCAGAGGTGCTCCAACCCTCGGAACATCTTTGTAGCCTCCTCTGGACCTGCTCTTACAGGTCCATGTTTTGCTTGTGTGGAGGACCCCAGGACTGGACACAGTGCTCCAGGTGGGATCTCACAAGGACAGAGCAGAGGGGGACAGTACCCTCCATTGCTGGCCACACTTCTTATGATGCAACCCAGAATGTGTTTGGCCTTCTGTGCTGCCAGTGCACATTGTTGGTTCATGTCCAGCTTTTCATGCACTGGAACCCTCAAGTACTTCTCCTCAGGGCTGCTCTCAATGAGTTCTTTTCCCAGTCTGTTTGGAGAACCCTGACCCAGGTGTATCACCTGGAACTTGGACTTGTTGAACTTCATGAGTCCCACTTCTCAAGTTTGTCAGAGTCCCTCAGGATGTGCCCTTCCTTTTTTTGAGGCACTTACACTGCTCAGCGGCGGGCGTTGGCCGAGTGGTGTAAGTCGCCGGCTCTGGAGCCGGCTCCTCCTCCGAGGACGTCGGTTCAAATCCCGAGGAACTCGCTGTCACCGTCCGAGCTGCTCGGCCGTGGCAAAATGAACCTCAGGAGTGAAGGGGGTGGGGCCAGTTCTGCGCACACTGTGCCTCGCCTAAAAAATCCACTGCACAGGCTGAGCCCAAAATCTTCGTTCACGAAGTCCAGCCAACAGCAACAACACTGTTCAGCTTCATGTCATCTGCAGACTTGCTGCCATCTTACAGAAGTGATGTTTGTGTGTCACTTGATCAACACCATGTCTAGTGGCTCCTGAAGGTGTCAGCAGTGTGTGTTACAGTCACAATGTGTGTTGCAGTCACAGCGTTGCAGTCACAGGGTGTGTTACAGTCACAGTCTCTGGGCTGAGCATTGTAACCAAAGCCTGGGAATCTGGGCCTATGCCTCTGCCAGTGTTTTGGAAGATGAGATTTGGAGAGGTGGGTCCATGGCATTTCCTTTCCCCTGCCATGTGTGTAGATTACTGACAGAAAGCACCACCTTCATGCTACCTGGGCACTGCTGTTTCACTTCTGTAAGGGAAGGCTGGTACAGAAGTAATCTGAGGCCTTCTGAGCTGTCTGTAGTTAAAGTCTGTGAGTTTCTGCTCTAATGAACCCTGGTGGGGACACTTTGTCCAACTCAGTTTTTGTCTCTCATCTTGCACGCTGGGATCCATTAAAGCTCCAAGTAACTTTGTTTCTGCTTCTGCTTGTCATTTCCCCAAGGCACCTTGTCAGATTTTGCCACAGCTACAACTAACAGGGAGGTGGCACCACAGTCCTCAAAGGCTCATTAAAATGTTGACAGGCCTAATGAGCTCTGTGTTGTTCTTCTGCCCACCCTGTAGAGCTGTTAGCACTGTGTAGTTAATTAGGGATCTCCCAGATGAATACCTACAGCATCATTTCTGTTTGTCTCTTGTTTTATTTATGCATGACTGTAAGAATAGAAATGGAGTAATTTTGAAGGGGAATTAGTCTGGCTTATATCCTGGTGGGAGTTAGGCAGAGAGAGGAAAAGTATCTTTGTGATCCAGCAGGGACTGATCCAGCAGGGACTGATCCAGCAGGGACTGGCCAGAGTCACACTTTGATTCATGTGCTGGCAATAAGACAATTCTTATTCGAGTCTCTTGTCCTGTTACTGCAACTCACAGCAGTGCCAAAGGCACAATTTGCAAAGCCATTCTCTACTCTAATTAGCACTACCTTTACCTGCTGTATAGTTATGCACAGAAACAGTAGGATTGTTCATCACCAATTGGCAAAGGTTTTCAATGCCTTTTTAATGAATGAAAGAGGAAAAATCTTAACTAAAAAAATGTTTTCTCTATTAGTCTCGTCCCCCTGAACTCCAGTTTCCTCAGGACAAGAACCTCCAAAAAAACTGATTCAGTGAAGAGATGGACATGTGATAGAAGTTTTCAGGGACAAATACATTAAGAAATATTTAAAGAACAGAATGAATGGAAATAAATGAAGAAAAACTGAATCCACATGCCAAAGGGAATGCCATTGGCTTGCACATAATTTAGCAGGTGAACAGGACAGCTGAGAGTCCATTTGGTGGTCTAGGAATTACAAGAGTGATTGAGGTGGAGCTACAAAGAGAAGCATTCATTTGGCATGGCTTTTTTTTCTTTAAAGTTAGTATCAATTTATCACATTTTTTGCACAATTTTCATGATGAGGACATGGGAAGTTATAACAAAGTTCGTTCAAATGTGAGCATCTGGAATACAGCATAGAATTTTTTTAGGAAATATAAAAAGAATTGTTGGAACTATTGATGTATAATTCTTATTGGTCCTCAGAGACAAAGGAGTGAAACAGAGATGACAGATCTGTGAACAGCTCTAATTCATGCTTTGCAGGCAAAGTTTCCTGCTGATGACTCATAGTTCAGTGTTCTTCAGACAGTGACCCAACAGTCATAGGTGTTGATGGTAGGAAAGGGTAAGCTGGTAGCAGCACATAAAAGAAATGCTTTGGCATTACAAGCAGAACAGGAAAAAGTGCTGTTTAGCAGGGTTGGAGTGTTCAACAGGGTGGCCTCCAGGAGAAGAGACCAGAAGGTGCCTTCATACTGCCCTAATATCAAGCACAAATAGCAGTGGACCCCCTTCAGACCAGGGTTAAGACAATCAATAAAACTGGTGCTGCCTCTCAAAAAAGGTATTTGTAAAAAGGTAGAATGTTGCATGGTATGGTGGAGTGAAGCAAAACAAAGTGTGAGAAACGAGTCTGTGAACAACAAAACCACAGCAGGAGAAAGGAGTGTTGCAGGTGACTGATCAGATAATTGCCTTGCTGTCCATGGGAGAGACAATGGTGGAGCAGGGATGCCCCCGCATCATGAGGGGAGGACCACACTGGGAAAGATTTCCACTCTGCAGCCAGTGGATGAGACCGTGGTAGAGCAGGTGGATATGCCCTGAAGGAACTGTAACCTGTGCAAAGCCCATGCTGAGGCAGGTTTGTCCTGCAGAACTTCAGTCCATGAGAACAACCCAGTATTAGAGAAAAATGTGAGAAAGAAGCAGTAGAAGGAAAAAAAATGTTGTGAACTGACTACAACCCTTATTCCTCATCCCTCTCCAGGGGGTCACAGCTTCTGTCAGCAGTCATCCCCTTGCTCCTGAATGAGGTGCTTCACTGGCTGCAGGGTGGAGATCTGCTGCACCATAGACCTCAGTGGCTTCAGGGGACGGCCTGCTTCACCATGGTCTTCAACAAAAGTTGCAAGAGAATCTCAGCTCCAGCAGCTGGAACATCTCCTCCTTCCCCATTGACCTTGGTGTCTGCTGAACTGTTTCTCTCAGATATTCTCACTCCTCTCTCCCATTGCTGCTACAACGATTCCCACACCTTTTAACACTCCATTGGTGTTTGCATACAAAAGGGGACATCAGGATCTATGGCAATTTCCTACAATCCAGGGGTCCTTCCAAGACAGACACAAGGGTTCTTTGGCAACTTCATTTCTGGTGAAACCCTACAAGAAAACCTGACAGCTCAGAGGCAGGGATTGGTGAAAGGATGGGTAAAAATTAAAACATTGTCTGAGCGCCAGCAACCAGAGAAGGGGCCACGAGTCCTGGGCCCTCCTGCAGCTGCTGTGCTGGGAACTGGAGAAACCAACCTGTCCACCTGAGGAGGCCAAGAGACTTGTAAACCAGGAATTTAGGTGACCATAAAGTTTTGTCTGGGAACCAGGCATATTGCAGGGTTGAACAGCAGGACTGAGACAAACAGAGCAGAGGCCATGAGCTCTGGACATCTCCTTTGACACCTGTTATTGTGTGTCTGTGACTGTGTGTGAGGCAAGTGGAGATGGGAGGATCCCAGGGCTGGATGCTGCACAGGCTGAGTGTCTATGGCTCGTTACTGGGGGATCCATCCCACACCACGTGAGTTTGTGTGTCCCCACAGCTGGAGTGGGATGGGGGACCTCTAGAGCTTCCCTGCACAGGTGCCATCAATTGGCATCCAGGGCAGCATCTGGGACAACTCAGTACCTCAGGCTGAGTGTTTCAGTATTCCTGGGGGACCCCTGTGCCTGGGTGTGGGTGCTGGTGGTGCTTGATGTGCCTTGACCCATGTCCCTGGTGTGTGTGCTGGAGTGCCTGGAGTGCACATCTGTCTGTGCTGCCACACTGATGGGAGCTGATGGAACCTCTTCCCACAGACTCCACCCAGGCCTTGCAGCAAGTACCCTCTAGGTCCCTTGTACATCACCACATCCAACAAGTTCCTCTGCTTTGGAACAAGAGGAAACAAACTTGGGGCATCCACTCAGAAGTGATAGTAAATTGGGCACTGTATGAGGTCTCCCAGTTATTGCTACTGTGATCTCACCTGAGCTGTCATCATGGACGTGTCATGGATTACTGCTTGATGTGCTGTGCTCCTGCTTCAGATTTCTGCCACTAACACTCCCCACTGCCCCCTCAGTTTAGAGCAGGGTGGGCAGGGTATTTTCCAGTTTCCTCTGGGAGACTCGTATGCCAGCACAGGGCAACTTCCTAACGTGTTATCTCAAACCTGTGGAATTTGGATCCAAGATCAGCACCACCAGGAGGGCTCCCAGGCATGGATGCATCCCTGACCTTACAGTGCCAGTGTGTGTAAGAGAGAAAAATGTACATCTCAGCTGGAGATGATCTGGATCATGGGAATCCCACTGGAAGGAATAGTTTGTTAATGTTAAATTCTGAATAGGCATAAGGGAAAATGTTGAAGAGGATAGTTAAAAATCAATCTGTCTGATCAAAGCCATGAACAACCTGAGAGATATTTGAAGCTGGCACAGACGTCAGTGAGAGTTGGACCTTCAGAGGTGTTTTCCATCCATGGTCTGAAGCCTTCATCCTGGACACTGGTTTAAGTGTCCAAGAGCAGAGATGAACAGTCTTGAAGAAGAGGCAGCTTTATAGTTTCTTCCAACTACACTTCTTGTTCCCTAGTGGTTTATTTGGAGTTTTGTGATATGTGTGAAGTCAAAAGTTTGTGGTAAGGTCTGTCTTGAGAAAAAGATATTATCTGAATGACTTCTGGCTACTGAAGTCAAATTTAGATGAGAAGTTACTGAGGAAGTAACAGGTTCGGTTTCCTTTGGTTTTTGGTTTTTTGTCCGCACGCTTTAATCTGCATAGTAAAAGACAGTGTTTCAGGGAAAAAATGAAAATATGAAATCCCAAATGGGCACTTTGTGTCTTTTTAGAAAGGACAACCTGAATTGGCTTTCCAAACGTCCTTTCTTTCCAAACATATGAAACCCAGTGTAAGGTTCTAGGCAATCTACAGAATTTTAGCTGCTCTTCAATCAAATATATCAACAGAGATGAATGAGGCCTGAACAGGAAGATGGGCAGCTCTGATCCAAGGCTGAACTTAGCTAATGAGACATAAAAAAGTAAAAATTAAAAAAAAAAAAAAAATTCATGTAAATAGCCAGTGTGTTATATAGCTAAATAACTTGTCAGGCTCACCAGTCACAAAGTCTCTAATTTTTGATCCTTGACAAGTTCAAAACAAAACACAAAACAGTATGTTCTGATGGCACTAAGCAAAAAGTGTTTACTTTGTGTAGCAGAGATGATGATACAAAAACCACTAATAATATGGGTGAAACAAAGTAATGAAGCCCATTCATATTTTGCAATACCTACTGTGAACTCCAAAATGGAGGAAGGCTGAAATAGTAACAACATTCATGTGGAAAAGGAGGAGTTCCCATAAAAGTTTTCAGAAAGGTGAGTTAGTGCATTTTCTCTTTTTTTCCTTGCGGTCTCCAACATTTTCCCCCCTAGAGCAGGGGAGAGGTGTTCCAACTACACAGGCTTCTGTAAAACTTCTATTCACTTTAAATGAGAAGAGAGTAAGTTTTCAACGTGATTCCTTTGACTATGAGTGAAACACAAACCTTTCATCTCAGTGGATGGAATTTAGGTGCTTTGAGAGAGGAAGGTGAGAGATCTTAACAATTGACTGCTAAGGTTTGTCCATACCTGAATCATTCTGGAATCCCAGGACTTCCTACCCTTTTGCAGACAGAGGGTTTAAAGGCCATTGTCACATGCACCAGGCTCCAATGAAAAGAAGTTTTCAGAAACTTCACGTCTCTTTCAAAGGTGAGCTTATAGACTGGAGACTCTTTTGAGCTTTGTTAGTTCCTAGCATTGCTGCCTGGGCTTCGTTTTTGAGCTCTGCCCAAATGTGCAGGACCACACTGAGAAGCAAGGTAAATATTACAGTGATATTTGGGCAGCTGAGGATGCAGAAACATGAATAGCAGTCTGTGAGGTCCCCCAGGGTATGGAAGGCTGAGTTCAGAGCTTCCAGGAACAGGGCTGGCACCTCTCATCACCTTTGAGACCAGTCAAGGTCAAGATCACTGCACCTGAGCTCACAGTTCAGAATGCAGGCTGACCCTGTGCTACCACTGCACTAGAGTAAGTCAAAGCAGACCCTTCTATGAGAAATAAACCCACCAACCAACCAACCAACCAAAAAAACCAAACTGCAATTGTTTTATTACAAGCAAATGACTTCAACAAAGGTTTACTAACTTAGGGGTTACATTTTTGTTTTTGTTTAACTTGTAGGTGAATTGCAGAGTTGTAAGGTGCTGGATCTTATCCAGAGCAAGTACCAGGGTTACATGTGGCTGGGGATAAAGGAATTATGAAATGGATAGATACGTAGTTAAATTAAAACCTCTTAACAAGTGGCCAGCCATGTGGACACATGGAGGCTGACACACTGCCAGGGACCCCGACTCCCAGCACAGGAACACATGGCACAACCAACCAGGGGGAGGGGAATGCTCCTCCTGTTGTGTAGACGGGGTGGGACTTTGGAAACCTTTAAGAGCATGGTTTTTGAATTAAGAGGTGTGCTTTGGGACCCGTGTGGCCTGGGCACCCAACATGTGTTATAAGTTTCCTATTGTTGCATTCTTTGTTTCACTGGTAATTGCCATTTTTCTAATTTCAATGAAAGAGATTTTCTCACAATCCCACAGGCACACTGCAGACTATCAATCCAGGAGAGCTCTGCTCTGAGCATGTGCTTACACCCCTCACCTCGTGCCCAGATGGTGTTCTGCATTTTTCTGACAAAATGCAGCCAGCTCTGGTAGCTGAGAAGTGGCAAGAGAAGACTGAGCTAGGTCTGGGGATGCAATCCTACTTTCCAACCCACAGTTCCCACAAGTCCCTGTACTGGGAGGTGTCTGGTCTTGAGGAATGCCACAATCCCTGCAGTGGATGTTGCTGTGGTCCCACTGGTACAGCAGATGGGGTGGGGAAGGAGGTCCCTGTGCCAGGTGATCTCTGTGGCCATTAGGGCTCCTTTCCAAGCTGCTGATGGAGAGGGGGTGCTGACACATTGTCACCCATCTCCCAGCGTATCCCATGAAGCACCACTTTGGATTTTCCTCATTTCTTGTATCTTTATGAGGCAGGCAGTCTCATGACCGCTTCCTTGCTAATGTCTCCCACCCCAACATTTTGCACTGACACACTGTCAGGCATTGTTGGTTTTGGTGACTCAGCTGCAGAATCCATACATGGACAGAGCTCTTGAAGAGCAACTTGGCAACGTGGACTGTGGGGACCATGTTCATTTGCCCCATGGTCACTGGTGTGGCTGACTGCTCCC
Source organism: Formicarius rufipectus (assembly GCA_013399695.1). Classification (NCBI taxonomy): domain Eukaryota; kingdom Metazoa; phylum Chordata; class Aves; order Passeriformes; family Formicariidae; genus Formicarius; species Formicarius rufipectus. Next base: position 41,033 of record VXAU01003010.1, on the reverse strand, counting down.
TGTCTGCTCACATGACACACATCAACTGCATGAGAAAGAAGGAAGTGCTGGACCAAGAGGGTGGTATATGGGGTGGACTTTGGGTGCAAAGAGATATTATGGGCAGGTAGATCAAAGCCAAGATGTTGTGCAACTGGATGGAAAACCTGAAGGGAGGAATGTGCCAGATTATGATTGCCTCTTAGATCCTTCTGGACTCGCTATTTTCTCCTGTTGCAGGCCTGGGAACTGAGTGTTGTTTGCTCAGAAATACAGATCTGTATTTGGGATAACTGAGAAGAAGGCTTGAGAATTATTATGAAACTGCTGGACAAGCTGTAATGCCTTGTGTTCATACATTGGCAATCTGTGTGTTACCTGATTTGAAATTATGGTAGAAGGGAGACAAGTATTTGGGGTGAAACAGGAAGATTTCGAATAGAGGCGATATCTTTCAACAGCTACAGTGGAGCCCCTGGGATACTTTTGTCCTTGTGCAGGTGTAAAACTATGTGTTTCTGTAGCTGAGAGGGTTAATGCAGAACTTATGGGTACAAAAGCTGTTTCCTTCACTAAGCACAACAGTGCTGTATTTGTGCACATCTTTGAGGATAAAGGGAGGCATGTGACACCCATTGTTCCTCAGAACTGGTGGCTTCCTGGGGCAGCTGCTTCTTTCACAGAGAAGATTCAGGTGAGAACCAGAGTTTGTGCAAAAGAGCAGCTCAGATCCACTGTGTCCTTTTCCTGCCAGCCAGCCAGCCAACAAGAATCACAGAATAATTAGGGTTGTAAGGGACCTCTGGGGACCATCCACTCTGACTCCTCTGCCAAGGTAAGATGACCTTGAGCGGGTGACATGGTGTATAGGTTTCGCTTGGCTCCCTGCCAAACCCAGCTGCTAACTGGTTAGCTCCTTCACCTCCCTCCTGAAAAGGAAAAGTAGCAGAAGAAAATGGCAGCAAAGAAAATTATATATATATTTACATATATTTCATTTATATACAATTAAATACTATGTACATATGAACAAGAATCCCACCCAAGCCCAAAAGGGAAAAAGGGGGAAAGAACAAAAAGGGGTAAAAACAAAACAGGCACACACAATTGAAACCCAGGAATTAGCTCAGTAGAACAACTAACACAATAAAATCTCACCAACTTTCCTTAGGAAAAACAAATTCCTTTCCTCCTGCACCGAGACAGACAACAGCCCTCAGCGAATCCTCAACTCATATAGATAAGCAAGGCCAAAAGACTGAGACCTACATCTCTGAGTTAACCTGACCAGGTAGAAGGGAGAAAAGGGGAGAAGTACCTCCCTCTCTGTCTTTTATACACCTGATTCTGAAAGGGAATGTGATGGAATACTTCCTTAGTTTTTTACCCCAGTTGCTAGGGAAGGCCTACAAAAAAAAGCCCCACTACACATGGGAACACATCCAGGGGAATTTTGGATGTCTCCAGTTAGGGAGACTCCACACCCTGCCTGGGAAGCTGTTCAAATGCTCTGCCACCCTCAGTGGAAAGAATCTCTTTCTCATGTTGGGGTTGCTCACTGCACCTCATCCTGATGCTGGCCACTGCCAAAAAGAGTGTGGTACCAACTTCTTGACAACTTCCTTTGAAATATTTATATGCATTTTTGAGATCATCTCTCAGTCTTCTCTACACTGAGCAAGCACAGCTCCCACAGTCTCTCCTCATCAGAGAGACCCTTAATCATTTTTGTGGCTTTCACTGGACTGTTTCCAGTAGTTTCTTGTCTTTCTTGTGCTGAGGAGCCCACGACTGGACAAGGGGGTTCAAAGTGAGAGATGGGATGTAAACAGGCTTTCTGGTGTTGAGTCTAAGGATCCTGACGTGGTTTCAAGTTCATACTAGAAACCCAAAAGAACCCCCTTGGATGCAGAGATGCTTCTGTTTCTGAAAGGCTGGATAAAGGGTTTGAAAAGGCCCTTGTATCTACCTGCTGGTTTGAGTTCAAGAGGTTGAGGGAGACAAGGGAGAGCATTTGCAGCAGTTCAGGGACTGACACCTGTATTGCATGTCCCACATACAACCTCACTCAGGTTCTCCCAAGGAGTGTGTATCTTCACTCTCAAGCTCAGAATTGGCATCCCATTCCCAAGAAGACAACACACAAAAGCAAGTTTGAACGTTTTTATCGACAGGCAGAAAGCAGAGCAGCAGATGGCACTGTTCAGTAGCAGTGGGAGTGGGAGAACAGTGGAAAACTGGGTGTACTTGGGACCTGCATTCTTTCGTTGCCAGGGAGGCATTAGTTAATGCAGATGTGCCTGGCAGGAGACCTCTGACTCCATGTCACTGCTCCTGGAAGCATCTGAGCTTCAATAGAAGTTTGATGCAATGCAGACAAGGGGCATTGAGCATTTTAATAAGAGGAGGAAGAACCAGGTAACTCTTGGTTTGCAAACTTCCTCAGCTGTTCATTGATCCAGGGCTCAAAATATGACACTCTGGTAAATACTACAGGGAAGGGTGTTTCTCGACGTCCTTTAGAAACAATGCCATGAGCCTTCCCATTGCAGACTAATGGGCCACCAGAATCACCCTGTCCAGAGAAAGGTGTGAGAGGGGTCAGATATATCACAGCACAGCTGTCCCTGCCCTAAGGAACAAACTGTTTCTCTTCCTTCCCTGCCTCCAGACCCAGCTCTGCAGGATTTGTAGCTGATTCACTACTCCTCTAAACCCACTCATCCAGTAATTCAGGCCTGAAGACTATTTGAGATTCCAAAGCTGCCTGAAAGGAACCATGTAATTCTACTTACTTTAGACATGTGGGAATATCCACACCATCCCAGCAAGAACATGACAGAGGATTTACATGAGCTCTGCAGCCTGCTGGAGCACTGGCTGGGCTGGACAGGACATCCCCAAGTAAGTAAAAAGGCAAATGATGCTGAGAGTTGGGGAAATGCACCCCAGTTCAGGGAGCACAACAGCTTCATAGTTCCTTCAAGGAGCCTCAACACATCCTCATGAAGAATCTGATTCATTCTACTGCCCTTTGGCTCTTACCTGAGAATCTGATTCATTCTACTGCCCTTTGGCTCTTACCTGAGACTTAACCTGACTGTCTAGTCCCAGCCTCATCCCAAGCTTGCAGCCCAAGATAACTCTTACCTTGTAAGTTGATTTTCTGCCACATATATCACCAGCACAGATCATAGACTGGTGCTGGTAAGTCCCCTTGAAACGATTCTCACACACTTCTTCTCGCTGCAGCGTCAGGTCCACCTCCATCAACACAGCAGTCGGACACCCGGTCCTGGATGTCTGGCCCCAGCCAGACACGTTACATATAGTTCCTGATGTCACAGTTTCCTTGTGACTGGGCAAAGAGATGGGTTTCACATACTTAGTGATCTTGGCCTTTTTCTCCAGCTGTCAAGCACAGAGAACACGGGGTTAGAGCCAGCAAAGGAATGTGAACAATTTCACGGGTTTGGCGAGGTGAGCAGTGAGAGATTTGTTGGGCAGTAAGGATATGGTAGACCATACCTTCAGCAGCACAATGTCATTTTCACATCTACCATCTGAATAGTTGGGATGGACGACCCAATGTCCAACACAGATCTCCTGCTGGCTCGGTTCATGATAACTTCTGTTGTGGGCTCCCAGGATCACAGTGATATCCACAGTCCTGCCAGGAAACACTAACATGTTCCAACTGCACTCATCACAGAAACACAGCTCCCATGGCAGGTGGTTGTAGGGAGGTGATGGTGGGATGTACCTCCCCAGAGATTCGTTCTCAGCAAGTTGCCTTTTGTAACTTGGGTTCCTTTCAACATTCAACTAAGGATCCCTTACCAGACACTCACATAGGTCTGATTTGTCCCATTCTGAAGACAAAGGGGAAGCATGAAATGGGACACCCAGGACCCTCTTCCCCAGCAGGACCTCTGAGCCATGGGCCAGCAGAGCATTGTTGAGCATTCCTGTCCCCAGGAACACACAGCTCCTGGCAGACAATTACTGCAACTCACAGGAAAGACTTCAGCTCACAGGGATCCTTGCTCTGCTTGAAAAGTCAAAGAGAACTCTCAGTTCAGACTGAGACTTGAAGCCTGTGAGACTTGAAAATATCCCACAAAAAGAAAGACAGGGTCTTACCCTTTTCCACGCACACAGTGAGCTGCTGAGAGCACTGCATCTGCGCGAATCAGAAACCCTCCACAGTAGTAAATGTCTGAGTCACTTTTAATTTCTAAGAAAGCCATGTAGGGTCTGGAATGGGGGGGGTTAACTTCCCTTCCACCAATGATCTTTCCTGAAAGACAAATTAGGAGTATTAATATCATGTATGTTGCTATTTCCTACCAAATCTGGAGCTGCATGAGCAGAGAGGGTCCTTCTCTGATGTCATACCAATGTCACCAAAAACTCTCCTTTCTTGGGCTATCAAAGGATTGCTGGTGCACAATGGAGAGAAAGACAAGCAGCAGTTGACTGAGTGCACTTGGCTCTGGATGACTAAAATGCTGTCAAAGGGCACAGCTGGTGCCCCTGTAATACTTCATTCTTTTCAGGCACAGACTAAGCTCAGAGATCAGGAGAAAGAAGAAATTAGGTGTGCAGAGATAGGAGAGAAGGCAGGAACTTTGCCCTAGATTTTCTGCTCAGGGTCCATTTGTGCCCTTGCAGGTCCTTGTCTAAAGCCCACCTATGTATACTCACCAGCCGCAGCCCATGGCAGAAGGAGAAAAGCACTTGGGAGCAGAAGGAGAAGCAGCATCTTCTACCACTGTCCTGAGGAGCCAAACCAGTTGTTATGGCCAGGCAAGAGACAGGTAAAGAATGGCAGTCTCTATATATACAGTGTGGAGCTGAAACAGGAAACCTCAGCCTGCTCTCAACTTGTTTCATTTGTTACTTTTGTTCTCACAACCCCCAAACTGTGGCTTGGTGAGGGGTTCATGACACATTCTCTGGCTGCTGTCAGCATCTCCTTTAAAAGCTGGAGAGATCTGGGCTTGTTCAGAGACTCACAGCCCCAAGCACTTGTGTTCTAGATGATCTGAGAAGTACATCGTGCTGAGAAAAGTTTGAGGTCCAGCTGGGAAGTCAGTCCATGGGCTTGGGTCTGGATCAGCAGAGGCCATAGGCAGGGACAGGCCTGGCTGAGACACAGCTGGAGCTCAGGTAGGGGCCAGAGTCAGAGTGTCAGCTTCAAAGCAGCTCCAGAACAGCCCTGCCTGAGGCCTCTCTGAAGTCCTCCCTGGCAGCACTGGCTCCAGGGTTTTGAGCTGGAAGGGACTCAGCCTCCAGTTGTGCTGACTCTCCTTTGACCATGAGCCAAGCCAGTCAAACCTCCAAGAAGGGGAATGCACTTAAAGCACTGACACTGAGGAGGATGACTGGATATTGTGTCTGGGCATCTCATTCCATTGGTTCACTCTTCTCTTCATGAACATACTTTTGAGGTTTTTTTCTTAGATATTGGCTATTTAATTTATTTTCTAATGCTTATCCATTATCTTTCCTTCCACTATAGGCTGCTGTGAAGAGCCTGGTTCATCTCCCTGATGGTTGCTTGCAGGCATTGGAAATCTGTTCTTTTGTGTCCACAGATGATCCTCTTCTGACTGAATTTGTTACAGGCCTCCCCTTAGAGTACGGACTATGAACCACCACCACTCTCTGAGCAGGAACATCAAATATGTTTTTCCCATCCGGTTGTTCATTTTAGATCATAACATCCTAGCCCAAACAGAAAAATATTCTGGGTCCTGACAATGTCCAAAGCCTATCTGAAGTCAAGGTGAAGGACACTCTCTGCTCTCCCTCCTGCATAATGCCATAATGAGAGAAGACAATCACCTTGATCAAGCCTGGTTTACACTTGGTAAGTGCTTGCTGACTGTTGCCATTCCTTTCCTCTCCTCCATGTGCCCTAATGTGCAGTATGAGAGGACTTGCTGAGTTTTCCAAACTCCTTAGAAAAAGCCTGCTTCCCTCCTCTGCTTTCTGCTTTCACCTTTTCATTCCTCAGGGTAACCTCAGCAAACCCAGACTGCTCTTCAGCCTTTTTGTGTTTCCAGCAACGTGCTGATGTCTTGGATGGGTCTGTGCCTCCAGTACTGAGACCACAAGCTGGGGACATGTCCAGGCCCTGCATTGTGGTGCAACTATAGAATTATTGTTCTGTGTCCCCCTGTATGTTCCCGTTCCAAACATGGATAGGGACAGAGTAGACATACTTACCTTAGAATTTCATATATTTGTAGATTTTTATGTAGTTATGTAGTTTCTTACATTTAAAGGAGTAGCTAACTGCTTCTAACCTCTGTGTCACATTGCTGAACCTCTATGTAAAAGGGATGATAAGGGATATAAGAGTATCTAATATAGGACACCTGTACCCAGATAGCAAATAGAACATATTATAGTCAAAATATGACAACATTTTAGCCATAGCATAACCAAGCGCAGAAACTTGGAGAAGCTCCAAAAAGAAGATAAAATGTGAAGATGATGATGAAGTAAAAGGAGTCCTGAGACCTCCAACTCATTTTCAGAGATGACGTGTTGTGGGGTGGACCTGCAGAGTTTCTGGGCATGGACAATTATTAATTAGATTGGAAGTAACCCTTAGATGGGATAATTAATTAGTATTATATAATTTGTAGAATCCCTATACTGGCACGTGCTCATCATGATATTTTGTTAACCTAAAAGCTTTTAGTAAAGAGGTATTTTTAACCTTTAACCCTGATAATATTGTCTCAGAGAGTTCTTTCCTCCCTAAATCCAGGCAACGCTGTTGCAGCTTACCAGAGCAAAGTTTTTAAAGGTGATCACTGGGAATATGTGCTCCATCTCTTGGGACATTTCAGGAGGCAGATGAGAAGTGATCCCTCAGACAACCACAGAGCATGGAGGGACACAATGCTGAGCCATCCAACTCACACCAACTGTTTGGAGGCTTCCTGGGAACTGAGAGTTCTGAGAATCACAGGCATATCTCATCTTGGAGATGACTTGGAGATGGTTGATTTGCTGTAAAGAAGAGACTGAGTGTTCACCCACCCTTAGCAGGTGCTCAGAGGACCAGAATGTGAGCATTGACTGGAGGTAAACTTTCATGAAAACAAAAACTCATCACTTGTGCCTGGACACGGGTGGAGCAGAGTGTACCAGAGTTAGATGGCAAGATGAAGCAAGATGGATCCAACCACATCCTTCCACAGATGCAAATGAGTTCATAGAATACCAGAATCATAGACTGTTTTGGGTTACAAAGGAACTTAAAGACCATCTTGTTCAAACCTCATGCCATGGGCAGGGACACCTTCCACTAGACCAGGTTGCTTCAGGTCCTGTCCAACCTGGTCTTGAGCACTTCCAGGGTTGGAACAATCACAGCTTCTCTGGGTGATGTGTGCCAGAGTCTCACTACCCTCCTAGGATAGAATCTCTTACTAATATGTGATGCAAACCTGCCATTACGCTTGTCCTCTGACTACCTGCTGTAGAAGACTGAAGGAATGATTGACTGACTCAAAACAACCAGGTGGGAAAGCAGTGAGGGAACAGGGTGAATTTTGTGCATCTTGTACACCATCTTCCTCCTCCCATGTTGCCATTTGCTAGCCTAGATAAAATGACCTCCTTAATTAAAGGATTACCTTACTCACTAAAGCAACCCGGCTTAGACCTCCTCAACTGGGAGAACAACAAGATGGACCTGGCCTTATGTGGGGAGAAACAACTAAGGAGCTGCTAAATTATAGCCAATGGATAGGATTTGTTTCAAGGGAAATGAAGAGCCAGACATCTATCCAAAGGGCAAAGCTGAGGGAAAAGCCTTCTAGGATTTGAGATCAAAATGGGGCAGGGGAAACTCTAAAGAAACAGTTACAGAAGGAGAAATTGGAGAAGGTTATCTATTGGGAAGTGATGGATGGACAGCTGCTCCCAAATACACAAACGCTAGTGAAAATGTGGAAACAGAGGGATAGGAGTCCCCAGAAGGGAAGATGTCCTTTTTCAACACCTAACCAGCTAAAGGTCCCTATGGCCCCGTTAGAGGAGCTGGATGTAGTTCATTCTGAGATGCTGGGAAACTCCCAGTGCTGTCCCAGATTGGTGAGCTGGGGGATAGCCAGTGGAAATATCTTAGAAGGCTCACTGAAAATAAAGGTGGAGATCTATTGGCAACTTTTCTTCTTGGTCCTTTGCAATCCCCAGTCACCTTTTTAATAGACACAGAGGCTGAGATATCTGCCCTGAATCAGGAAACCACCAAATGAAGCAGGATAATCCCTGATAAAAAACAGATAGTACATCACAGATGTGTTTGGATACTCTAAGCTACAGTGTATAGCTTGAGTAAAATGATGTTTGCCTGGTGATGGTTACCCCACTGAGACCATGATGATATAGGGTTCTTCCCTTTGAATAATATTATGGCATTAGACTTCCTGAAGGGGAAAGCCTGGGGGATTCTAAGGGAAAGGAATAGAAATTAAGTTCCCCTGTGCTGTCAGTAAGGCTTTTACAAACTAACCTTTCACTACTACTGTCTAAGGTAGTGGATGAAAATCTTACCCTTTGCCATTAGGGGTTAGAGACAGAATGATTGAAGTCATTCAGGAGTTAAAGGAAAGGGCAATTGTTGTTCAAATCCACTCCCCCAATAATTCACTGGTATGGCTTGTTTGTAAACCACACAGGAGGTGGTGCCTGCTGTGCACTTAAATGGGAATACTGGTCCTTTGACTGCTGTGGTACCAAATAGAGCTGAACTAATTTCCACTATTCAGGAAAAAGTTCACTCCGTTTTAGATGCAACTGATGTAAAGAATATGGGTTTTATGGTTCCTCTTAGAGAGGGGAATCAGGAATGTTTTGCTTTCACATGGGAAGGAGTACACAATATTGTTATCTCCCACAAGGCACTCACCCGCTGTGGCCCACCACACTCATGAGCTGCAGCAAAGTACCCCAGATGATGACACCAAAGTATATCAATACTGATATTGCTAAGGTAGGAAAGGCTCAAGAAAAATAATTGACCATCTGGAAAAGATAGGCCTGCAGATTCCCCTAGAATATGTGTAACTCCCTTCTTCAAAGGTGAAATTTCTGGATTTACACTGAAGGGGAGGAATTGTATGCATTCCCCCTGACGCAATAGATATTCTAGAAGAGATAAAAAATTTTGGGAACAAAAAGGAGTTCCAGCATGATTTAGGATTTTTGGTGTTTTGGAGTAATCATTTTCCTGATTTTTCCATCATAACTTGACCTTTATTTAACAAAGAAAAAAGCTTTTTGGGACTGGACAGTGGTCCATGAGTAGGCCCTAAATCTTTCAGTTTTTGAGGCAGGAATACATCAAATCCTTGGGCCTGTTTACCTACCAGACCCTTTACAATTGAGTGGGGTTTTGCCCTCTCTGGACTGGCAGCTCATGTGTGGCAGCATGGGCCAGAGGGTCCCACTTGCCCAATACAATTTCACTCATGCAGTTGTAAGAATGATGAAAAGCAGTATTCCAAATGGGAAAAGCTTTTGTGGTAAATTTGGCCTTACAGGAAGGAAGCAGATATAATTGTGAGATAGCAGGCAGTAGTACTGCAAAGCCCTTTAAGGGCTTTAAGACAGTTACCTGGGTAAAGCTGATAATCCATAAGCGACACCACCCGGCCACTCCTAGAAATGCTATCAGTTCTTTTTAGGAAAGAGGCTCAGGAGTTTGGCAGAGAGCCTCTTCCCTAACCTGTCCCTGACTTTTTTGTCCTTGTGAAATAGTAAATCCCAATTATAGTACTGTTTGTTTTACAATTTGAACCTTTTCCTTTGAAACTTTCTGCCCAGATTGTCCTGACAAATTTAACAGACAGGTCAATTCCATACATTCACTTGGAGTCAAAGAAGCTGCTGTAGTCCACATACTGCAACATGTCATAACCTCATGTTCTTTTAGCTATACTTCTAATTCTTTAGCTAGCTGCTTACCAAAAATACTTGGTCTGTTTTTGAATCCTTGTCACAGTCCACATCAATTGAGTATTTTGCCTTGTCTTTGGACTTTCCCATACAAAAGCAAACAATTTGTGGCTTCTGCTTTTCAGTTGGATGCAAAAGAAGGTATCCTTAAAGTCCAACACTATGAACCGTTGACTGAATTCTTAAAGACTGCTGATAAAGTATAAGGATTGGCTACCACCTGGTGCACATCCTGGACTGATTGGCAGCCTAAGATTGTGTACCAGTTGATATTCATTCAAATGTCGTTTCTTTACTGGTAAAATAGGAGTGTTAAAAAGAGGCATTCAACAAGCAATATCTGCTCTATAAAGGTTTCTATTAGTGGTTCCAGTTCCTTTCTAGCTTCTAATTTCAAAGGATATTGTTTGTGTCTGGGAAAAAAAAAAAAAAGGTCTGGAAAAAACTACACTGCGTGCTCTCCTTGGGAAGTGTTTTGGTTGGTTGGTATTGGATAACTTTTTTGTGGGTAAACCATTGTCTCTTTGGAAAAATGTCTATTATTGTTGTGCTAGTTTTTGGGTTTTCATTAGTAAATTGTGATTCCAACTTAGAATCTCTCTTAGTATTTTTCCTCTGCTATGGAAAGGGGGCAGCTTGAGTGGAGTCAAATTTCCCACTGGGTTTTTAAATCAGCACAACCATTAATACTATTGATTTTTGTAGGTGTATAAAAGTAAGAAAAGAAGGAAGGGGAAGAAGGGTAAAAAGGAAAAAGGAAGGGGAAGAAGAGGGAAAAAGAAAAGGGGAAAGGGGAAAGAGAAAGGAGGAAAGGGATTGTTACCACTCACCTCAGAAGGTAAAGGTCATTCATGTTCTTGTTAATAGATCCGTTGGGATGGATTAGAGTGAAGCAACACTAAATGTGTTTCTAAACATATATGTTGGAGGGTTATTTTAGAAAAATTTTACTGCAAAGGAAAACAGTCTTTGGTTATTTTTATCTATAGTAATATAGTGATATAAAAGCATAAAAATAACACTTCAGTACAAGGGGAAAGAAGAAAAAAGAACAAAAGGGTAAGAGTAGAAAGATCTCACCACCCAAGGATGCAGTGACAAGACTTCATTGTTGCAATTTTGACATCTGTTGGTCACAGCCTTGACCCATCGGGTATGGGGGAAGCCTGTGAAACACAAAGTTCAGTGGGTTAATACTTGCTCAGATTTAGGTGGAACACCCAGAAACCTCCCCTGGTGAGATGAGGGAGTTTTACACTCTCTGATGTAACACTGTGGATCAAGGGCAGTCCTTTCGTGAAAGTCCCAGAAATGAGTCTGGAATTTCTTCCGGGGTTTTTGATGGTTATTCTAAGACATGAAAGGTTTCTCTCACATCAGTGTAGTGGAGACAATTATGCCTCATGAGAAGTAATGCATAATGTGAATGTCCTGATATGACTATATCATATATAGGGCACAGAGGCACCCAGGGCACAGAGACTTTTACAACTGAGCCAGTTGTTAAATGGATGACAATTGGCATGATGAAATGCACTATCCTGCCTCTACAGGGTCTGCTTCTTGTCATCCTTATGTGTCTCAAAACCTAGCATACAGTGGTGGGTGCTCATGCCCTTTGTCTTATCAAGAATCAAAAGCTTCACCACCAAGCACAAAAAGCTCTCCTCTTTCCCCTCACACATGGGGTGCAAACCTGGTCCAGCAAAGCACCCCGCAAATAGCTGATTGTTTTGAATCATTAATCATTAATGTTTGAGCCTCTCACAGGAGTAAACAACTCAAAGTTAACAAGAAGTCACTGAAGACTGAAATGTGATTAGCTGAAGATGAATGAATCTCTCATACAAGAGACAACACAACCCTTAAAGACACCCAGTTCAAATACATAAAGGCAGAAGGCTACATCAGACTAATTCTGTCCTTGGAATTTAAGATCCCTTGATGTTCTCAGCTATTCCACAGAGCTTTTAGGTTAATAATTGATCATGAGCTGGCTTAGTATGTACATAGTCCTAGACATATAAGACAGGACATGCCTACACCTGAAGCAGTCCCTCTGGCCTCAATTTACAGACACAGGAGGAAAAGATGCCCTTCAGAATAGCATTTGATCTGCTATTGCAATTATGTAATTGGTTGGGGACATCCCCTTGCCCACAGAGGGAGTATAGTTCTGAACAACCATTCCTGACATGTCTAAAATCAGCTGAAATGAATCCCACCCACAGGGCAATTAGGGATTTCAAGAGATTCTACTTAAACCTGGAGTGAGTCATGTATCAGAGGCAGTTCAGCTGTTCAGTTCTTGAGAGGAAAAAAAAGGAACATGTATTGAGGTCTCTACTTTTTCAGCTGCAGCCAATTCAGCCAAGTTGAAACAAATCTAACAAATTCCTTTTCTTCGTCTCTGAGACGTGAGTCTTTGTCTGACTTTCTATAGAATATGTCATGTACTAATGTCAACAGATTATTCAAACTGTGGCAGGAGACCACCTGCATTTAAAATACAATTTTTAATCTGCAACGTAAGCTGACTGTAGGAATCATCAATCCAACACTGTTGCTAATGTAGGAAAACAAGGGAAATCCTTATATCAAAATCTGCATGACCTATTTTGGAGGCACTGGATGGCAGAACTGCTGACGGTAGGATATGTTACTTTGAAATGTTTAGTGTGAATGTATAAAGCAAATCCAAGGAAGAACAAGGACCAAAACTTAAAGGGCCTCAGAGCCACTACTCACAAATCACACAAATTTAGAGCTTTTTTCTGAGAGTCGCTCTGCCTTAGGGAATAAAAACTAATGTGTCAGTAAAACAATGACTGCTATGAGTGTTGTTGGCTTTAGTAAAGAGCTAATGTTTAAAGCAATAGTCTAAAATTTTCATATGAGTTTAAAGAGCAGAATTAAGTAGCTTCTAATTCAGCTACATGGATCTAACAAGTTAAGAAAACTAGTGTGGATGTGTGCTGTTAGAGACCGCAGGGGATTTTTAATGTCATTCTCTATCTCTCATGCACAGGCTATATTGGGGTATCATTCAAAAGAGTCTTCTTTCATTTCTGTGTTAATGGAAACAGTCAATTGTAGGGAGCTGCAGTGGGTCTGCAGATCCCTTGGCTGTGCCTTGATAGTTGTGTACCCATGAAGATACATCCCTGAGCTAGAGAATTGTAAACAACTTGCAGGTGTTGAGAGAGCTCAGAAAATTACAAGATAAGCAAGAACAAGATGGGCGAATTTGTACAGAGACAAAATGTTATAACTGTGGGCAATGAATGATTGTATATGTAATAAGCACCAATAACGTTAAGGCATGTACGCTTAGTAACTAGATGAAAAAGTAGCTATGCTAAGAATAAATGGAATCTATGCCTGACTTTCCTGGATATTTTGTCATATGTCCATCTCAACAGTGACAGTCAATCCCAGAAAGATTCATTTTAAATACATTAAATGTTTGAGAACTTTAGGACTTCCTCTATTGTGTTTGCAAGTTAGTTGTCTGTGGCTCCAGGATCCAAAGCTTGCACCTTTGTGTTCATGTCTAAAACTCGCAGACAAAAGACATCCCATGTTGAGTAAGTTATAGCCAAAAGAGAAGTTAGATGAGTCAGGCTGAAGAGTGGCTGAGTCATGGCAGGGCTGTAGGCTCTGCTCTTGCCTTTACAGTGTGTCCTTCTCTATGTGCCAAGTCTGTTGAGAACACAAAACTAACAACCTCTTTCTCATCTGTGTCAGGCTGATTTCTTCTCTCTTTCAGTGCATCAGTTTCCCATTCTGGGCAGTATGAAAACAAAAAGGTGGCATGGCTGGCCCAGCACTGCCTGAATATCCCACCAGCATTCCACCCACACCAACACTGCTCAGGAGAACAAGGCAATGCCACTAATGAAGTGAAGGTGCTGAGTTTCACCCTCTACACTTTCTAATCATTCTCTATAGGTACCTCTCCCTCTAACTATCCCTACTCCTTTTGCCTGTGTACAGACAGAATTTGGATTTGGTTTATTTTGGTGCTGCTTTCTTTGGTCTGTGGGTGTTTCAGTTGTCACCTGGGCTTTCCTCCAGTGACAGGAGTTGGCTTAGGTCTTCCCTCACAGCTTCTACTTGCTCCAAATGGAAGTTCTCTCCCCAGAGCTGGGCTCTTTGAAGTCTTTCTGTCCCACTGACAGCTGGGGAATGATGTGAATATGAGCCAAATCCTCCTACAGCCCAAGCTTCCCTGCCTTTCACCTGAAGTTGAATTTCTCTAAAGTAACTTCAGATATCTTGGAGGAAGCTACCTGCCCTGTAAGTCCCATCCAGTAGAGAAAGCCAGGACTCAGCAGAGGGCAAAGAGCCATGCCCACTGCTCCCTTAAGTAGTAAAATGTTTTTTTCTTTCTTAGATCTGTGGGTGTTCCAGTTGTCAGCTGGGCATTCCCCTCAAAAGGGCCTATGGGACCAGTTGGAACCACAGACCTGACCTTTGTCAGGAAGCACATACTCTCAGCAATTAACCCTGCACTGAAGATGGAGCCAACCCTTAAATGTTAACTCTTCATAGTCAAAGGCTTAGTCACTTTGCCAAGTGATGACACTTGGAGAACACTGACATCTCACACTTCCAGAACAGCCATCACCTTCTTACTTTGCTCAGTTCAGCCTGTTCTAGAGTTACACCCTTTGATTCAGCAGCTCTCCAGTGACTCCCAAGAGACTCTTTTTTTGAGTAACTGGCTGAAGCACCATCTTCTTGGGGCAGTGACTATGACTCTGACAGTCTGTCCATTTAATTACTCCCAAATGGAGTCAACAGAAGAACCAGAATCAGGAAACCACACTCTGCTGACAGAATTTGTCCTCTCTGGATTGTCCAGCCACCCAGAACTACAGCACTTGCTGTTACTCATGTTCAGTTTAGTTTACACCACGGCTGTCATTGGGAACCTTCTCATCTGCATGGTCACACTGCACCCTACCCTCCAGGTGCCCATGTACTTTTTCCTCCGGGTCCTGTCCTTCCTGGATATTTCCACAGCATCAACTGTGGTCCCCAAGATGCTGGTAAGCTTCCTGTCAGAGGACAGGAACATCTCCTACATGGGCTGTGTCACACAGCTCTACTGTGTGGTTTTCTTAGCAACCATTGAATGGTACCTTTTGGCTGCCATGGCCTATGACCGTTATGTGGCCGTATGCAACCCCCTGAGATACACTGTCATCATGAACACCAGAGTTTGCCTTTCCTTGGTCCTGCTGTCTTGTTGCAGTGGCAACGTTGTGTCTGTGGTGCAGACAGCTTGGGTATTCACACTGCCCTTTTGTGGGCCCAGAAAGATTAACTACTTCTTCTGTGACATTCCCCCACTCATCCTGCTCTCCTGCACTGACACCTTGCTGTATGAAAAGCAGATCATTACAGCCACAGTGCTGGTCATCCTCATGCCATTCTGCCTCATTGTGGTGTCCTATGCCTGCATCATCTCCAGCATCCTGAAGATTTCCTCTACAGACAGCAGACACAAGACCTTCTCCACCTGTTTCTCACACCTCATTGTTGTAACACTGTACTGCACAAGTGGGACCTTGATTTACCTGCAGCCAAAATCCAGTAATTCACAAGACACTAAGAAAGTCCTCGCTCTCATATACACAACCATAATTCCCACATTAAACCCCCTGATTTACAGCCTGAGGAATAAAGAAGTCAGAGAAGTACTAATCAGAATGGTGGCTGTGTTGGTGAAGAAATAAATCTGTTCTTGTCCATGAATGTGTGTATTAAAATTCTTATTTCCATTTTTGGGGTGTGTGTAAGGTTCGCTAGCTCAGTGTAAACTGTAGAAACAAAGAGATGTTTCAGACTTGGTAATATTTGTCCTTATTCTTGGCTTCAGAAGCAAATTATTTACAATTTCTAGTTCCATTTCTTCTTTAGGAGTACAAAATATATACCAGACATTTCTTCTAAAACAGAACATCTGAAACTCACTCACTTCCCACATTTAATTCAGGTATCCAGGCTGGAACTTCTCACTTCCATTGCCAGAGTTCCACTCACCTTCTTACTTGAGAAACACTATTTTACAGTGAACTTTTCAGACTAAGCATACAGTGACTCACAGGAACTAGTTGTTTCTCCTTGATTTTTTTATTTTTCCTTCTTATATGTTTTCCATAGTTTCCAGAAAAAAAAAAAAAAAAAAGAGGTCCACTGAATGAAGCTGATAAAGAAATCACTTCTTCTAGAGACTCATATGTTTCATTGAAGGTACAGGGAAAGTGAAGGAAAGGAAGATTAACTAATGCTCATTCCTTATTTCCAGCAAGAACTCAGCTTTTCATATAATACAGTGCACCCAAGCAACTTAGAGTCTAAGTCAGAGGACTCCTGTGGAAGCTTCCACCTCTAGGAAGTCCCAGATTTGTCATTTTGGTTTTGAAGACTGTCTGGGAGCAGAATTTGTGGTTCAGAAAGACAACCAACAAAAAAGCAAGAAGACCTTAATGAGTGCACATCTACAGATGTAGTTTAGTGATCTGTTATGGAAACACAAAGAGGGATAAAAATGCACTCATTCCTTGTTCCATCCAAGGACTCTTACATTCCAGTCAGATCACTTAGCGTGAGAAAATATGGTCTCTGGAAAGGACAAACAGTCAGGAAGCATGTTAGAGAAAAGAAGAGTAGAATCCACAGACACGACCCTAATGACTCACAGCACATCAGTCAAGCGATGGTTGTTTATAGCTCTCAGTTGTGTACAGTTCCCTTGTGCCAGTTCTCCCACTGACTCCAGGGCTGAGTCACCTGCCCTCCAGGAAAGGAAATAGTATGTAAAGACCTGCCTTGCACAGAGCTGTAGGTTTTCAGGTGCAAGTGGTTGAAGAGCAGGCTCTGGGAATGTCAGCCTGAATGAAGCACTGCCCCTGAAAACCCCAGGAGGAGAGAAGTTTGGATACAGAGATATGGAGATGTACACAATATGCATAGTATGAAAGAAATTCCCAGCTGAGGTGGTTGGGAATGGGTATGTTGAAGGCAGTGAGAGAGTAAGTTCAGTTTTCAGGTTGCTTCTGCACAACTGGTAGATGTTGTAGATGAGTGGTTTAGGCTGCTTAAAGAATTGCCCCCAAAGGTACTGGCATAAAGCAGGTATTAGCATGAATTTGTGAAAGTGAGAATTTAACAGAGTTCAATGGCAAATTTCACTCACTTACTACATAGTTGAAGCACACATAGGAAAATTGGATTAGAATCAGTTTAGAATGATTTACATAGAGATTAGGGAAGCAAAAGGGTCAGTGTGAGAAGGATATGGATGCTAAAACATAAGGGTGCACATGGCTTTAGCGGTACTTAATCATGGACTAATTTAACATTTAAAAAGTGATTCAATACAACTCATTACAATTATAATAGTGACTTAATTGCAGATTCACAATAGCAGCTTTCATACCATCATCAAGTCACATGCACAGAGATGCACATCTGTGTATGTACAGGCACCTATCAAAAATATCTCTTGTGTTTAGTGAAATACTCACCTTAGTGTTCCTTGACAAGCATGGGTTGCACCTCAAGGAGTATGTGTTTGAGGGTGTATCAGTCCAGGTCTGATCATCAGTGACAGCCTTTCAAGTATCACAAACTTGAGGGTTCACCAGCTCCCACTCCGAGGGAGGTGTTGGTATCCCAGAAGGGCTCAAAGTGCCTTACTTAGGACCAGCGTTTATAGGGCCACAAAATGATTGGGTTTGCTCATCAGTAAGTTTCCATTCAGGTCATAACACAGATTTTTTTGTATCCAGAAATGATTTTTTCCCTAAAATCTGGTAGCAATGTGGCAATGTGTCCACCCAAACCTCCAGGCCCAATCCCAAAAAACCTGACCAATTAACATTTACAAAGCAAATAACCAGGGAAAATGGTATCATTCACACCAACTGATGAGCTCTCAAGCTATAGGCAATCGTAACTTTGCAACTAAGGATCCAGATGTTGGATGGAGACAGTGGGATGTGTCAGTTGGTGAGGGAATGGGTAGGGGCAGAGAGCAGTCTAAACAGGGTTAGACAGAAAAGGGTTGTAAGAGACTGGCTGGGTGTGAACCAGGGCCCCGACAGCGCAGGTCTGACTAAGTTCTACAAATGACCACCACAAACTGTCCTGGCTTATTTGATCTTTCCATAACATTCTCTGCGCAATCTCAGCATCCCGTGTGTGCACTGCAAGGACTGAGTGCCAACATACGTGGACCTGGGTCCAGCTGCTGAAGTTAGACAGGGGGAGAGGGGGAGCAGGCACCCCAGCTTGTGGTAGTAGCTCCTGGAGCAAGTGAGAACTCAACCTACAGCCACTGTGGTGGGAACACTGTGCTGTTTGCAAGACCAGCTCCTGGGTCGACCACCAGTGAGGGGCTCCATGCCAGCAGCTGGATGAGAGAGCAGTTCATGGCATGCCTGCCTGATTCTAGGGGAGGCAGCTGCCTGTATGTCCCACAAACCAGGTGTCTGTGTGTGTGTATCCATCAGCAAAAATGTAGACCAGCTGGCAAGTAGAAGACTCCAGGTCTGGGCAGGGTTATCAGGAAGGCAAGGGATCCATGCTGATACCTCGAGGTACCTGCAAGTGTGCTGTGCCTTTGGATGAGTGCTTGAGTGCTTCATCTTTGGTGTATCAAGCTAGACAAGCAGGCAAGTAGGGGACCCAAGGGATGGTTCAGAAGGCAATCGTTCACACTGGAGTGAACAGATGGGTCAAAATGCTGGAAGGACTCATGAGTGTGCATGTGCTTGTGAACCCTGAGGGCAGCACATGTGTCTGCCAGCCCCATGGAAGAAGGAATATGACTGGTTGTGCTTGTGCATTCCATGGATTCTGCTGTCAGCAGCATCTTGCCTGGGGCAGTCTAACAACTATGTCATGGTCATCTGTCTGTCATTTGTCTTTGTGTTTGTGTGTGAGAGCAGCTCAGTGTCAGGGCTGACTGAACCTACAACTAGGAAGGGAGAAGCTGTGTCTTCCGTGTGGACAGAGACTGGGCCCCCAGGATGTGGCCAGATGAGAGGGTCCTGGGCCAGAGCTGCTGGAGGTAGCAGCTGCTCTTCACATGACTTAACAATCATAAGCATTCACCTGTAAAGGAACAGAGACACCTGCCCCAAGGTAGAAGGGCACTGCAGTCAATTCAGACATGCCTGCTGGCACTGAGCACTACAGGGTTAGCTGTGCCAGTGTTAGGATAACATAAGGCCTGTACTCAGGATCATGAAGTCTTCCAGCCTGGGAAATAGGGCTTCCCTACGGTCATCAAAAATAGACACTGGTCCAAAATCCAATACAGATTTCAGTCTACTGTCACTCAAACACACATCTTTTCTGGCTCTACCACAGAGAAAGGGACATGGCGTGTGTGTGAATTTATCATGATGGAAAGTCTTAATTGTACCCTACAGACAGTGCTTTCAGATCCCATACTAGGATTCAGGTGACAAAAGCTCAGACAAGACCCGTGATATGTGTTTAAGGCAAACACCGTGGAGAGGTTACACATCCAGGCAGGGAGTCCAAGGCCTGGGAACTCTGCTTAGTGACAGTCTTCTGTGGGATAAAAATCCCTTTCAGAAGAGCTGCAAGCTGATGGTTCTTCTCCAGACACACTTGTTTTCATTTCTGGTCACAATCCAAAGCCATTGCAATCATCAAGGTAAATACAGGTACACAAACAACCTTCAGCTACTGAATTAACATGGCAGAAACCAGAAATACATGGACTGCTTTATTCTAGATGGTTTCTTATTTCAGGAGCAGATCAGGTCTTTTTATCTGTCTGAAATTCCCGTTAATGTAATTTTCTAGCCCCAAACTACATCACACTAGGAGTATTTCCCCAAAAGCAGTGCTATAATGAATTTAATTGCTCTGTGGATTTCACAGCAGGTTAAGGGAAGCGTATAGATACATTTCTTTGCAATATGAGATGAAATCACAACCTTCTCCACAGAAGGTACTGCTTCCCAAGGTAGCCCAGGCAGCTTAGATATTCTTACTTTCAAATCAGGGGGAACCCCCTGAACACAAGTACCACCTCATGGGATGAATCAAAGAAAACCACTCTGGTTTGACATAAGTACAATGAAGGCAATAGGTGAAAATGCTCCTTTAGACTTGTGCTATCACACACCAAGATGAACCACCCAGTTTCCCCTCAGCACAAGCTTGGACATAGTGGACACTTAGCCAAGGCCTCAAGAGCACTCCAGGGACTACAGTCCCATTGCCACCGTCTTCCCTAAAGGCTGGCAAAGCAGTGTTTTCCTTCATCCCCGCCAGAGCATTAGGGGTATGCAACCCTGGAGAGGTATAACTCTTGGAACTAGACTCAGCTGGAGGTACTGACACATCAGCTTGGTACCAGCCACATGAAAAGAGATGGCAGAGTCTCCAAGCAATCTGACTCCTAAACTGGGGATGCACACAGGGAGACAGATGGGGAAAAGATTGCTCACACTCTCTGGATGGATATGGGGAAGTGGCAAGGGGCAGTGCTCCCCTCTTTCACTCAGGGCAAAGCACATGAGCTCACAAAAACAGGGTTCAGCCCAGCCCAACCCAGGAGGCCTCAAGCCACAATGTCCTTCAGAGCTTCAGCCAGATCAGGGAAGATGAAGTGGTAGCCACTCTCCAGGGTGCGTTTTGGCAGCACCCTCTGTCCCTCCAGCAGCATGATGGCCCGCTCTGCCCCAAAGACAGCCTGCACAGCCCAAGCAGGCACTGGCAGCAGGGCTGGGCGCCCCAGAGCTGCAGCAAACTCCCGAGCAAAGGTGCCATTGGAGGTGGTAGAGGAGGATGGGGAAACACCATTGAGGACACCTTGCAAGCACTCATTCTCCAGTGCATGACACACAATCCCAGCCAGGTCCCGAATATGGATCCATGGGAAGGGCTGGAGCCCAGAGCCCAAAGGGCCTCCAAGTCCCAGACGGAAAGGCCAGAGCATTTGAGAGACTGCACCACCACCTCGACCCAGCACTACACCTGTGGGGAGAAGAGAGTGAGACCAGGTCCCCTGCCCAAAAGCACAAAAAACACCTTCACACCCAGATCTACAAGCAGGAGACAATCCTTAGAAGGCTGGACTGGAACAGGACTCCAACACAATGAGATAGTGATGTCCCCTTCCCACCTCTGCACACTCTTGCCCCAGAACCAAAGCAGAGTGACCCTTAACAGGCCCCTTAGCAGCTTGATCCCACCTGATCTCACCACAACTCCACGAGTTGGGCTCCCAGGAATGAGAGCTGCAGCTTCCCATGAGCTGACTAGGCGTGAGAAGAAGTCAAAATCTCCTCCAGGACTGTCTTCAGTATACTCAGCTGTGGGGCTAGGGCGGTAATAGCCTGCAGGGTAACAGCAGAAATGGGGTCAGGGTTGAATGATGACACCAACCCACCCCACTTCCCCACTGGACCATCTCCCCTGCCTCCAGGAGCCAGACCTCCTGTGAGGAAAGCCTGAAATAACTAGGATTGTTAGCTTGGAAAAGAAAAGGCTTCAGGGTGACCTTCCAGTACCTGAAGGGAGCCAACAAAAAAGCTGAAGAGAGACTATTTACAATGAGTGACAGGACAAGGGGATACAGCTTCAATGTGAGAGTATGTTTAGATTAGATACTAAGAAGAAATTCTTCCCTGTGAGAGTGGGAAGGCATTGGCACAGGTCACCCAGCCTGTCCCATCCCCGGAAGTGTCCAAGGCCAAGTTGGATGGGCCTTGGAGCAATCTGGTCTAATGGAAAGTGGAGGGTAGAACTGGATGATCCTTTAAGGTCCCTTCCAGCAAAAACCATTCTGGGATTCTATGATTCTATGGACTTCATCATTCCACCAGGGATATCCCCATATAAACAGCACAGGGTCTCTCTGATGGCAATTCTGACAAGCCTCTGAACTACCGATGAGCTCTATGAGTTCAGGGGGATACACTGAGATTGGGCTGGCAGCCCCAAAAACCAAACAGGCCTGCAAGCAAGACACTGAAATGGCTGCACAGAACAGCATCTGTTATAAAACTGGACATTAGAGAGGATAAACCATGGAAGCTTTCAAGACTGCAGCAAGCAAAAATGCAAAGCTGCAGATATACAGAGGCATACAGCTGAGGCCCTGCTTACACAAATTGGTTCTACAGGATGCCGAAAGGCTTTCACAGGAAAACACAGAAAAGGTTCTGTCCTAATGATACCAAGAGAAATCACAAGGACACAAATTCCCCTCCAGCAGTACCAAAAAGCTGATCAAGCCTTGCCTAAACACAGTAACATTGATGGCAATAAAGCTGACATTTCAGGGCAAGATGTGTTCCCCTGGAAGTGTGCTTCTGTCTAGAGGTAAAACCGCTCCAGCTCTGTGTGAGTCATGTCTTGGGCAGGCCCAACCAATACCTACGCCAGTGACGAGGACCCACGCACGGGGTGGGTGTTCAGCATCAGCAATGGCTTTAGCCAAGGTCTTCGTGGTCTCAACCCGGCTACTGATGACTTCCCTGCAGAAGGCATCACCCCATCTGGGAAAGCGAGAGCTGCAGATTATACTCTTCACAAGGACAACCCAGGAAATGGCAGGACCAAGGAGGGCTGCAGCAGACACATGCTCACAAGGACAGCAGAGGTCACAGAACTCCCCCCACCCCAGATCCATGGAAGGACATGTGACTTTACAACCTAAATGGAGGAAAACTTTGGGAGATGGCAGCTCTTCACTTCCCTCAAAACTTTGTGGTTTTTGGACTGCCTTAGGAGACAAGAGCAACTGGAGACCAGAGATGGTGTTCCTCATAGAAGTCAAATTGACTTTGCATTCTCAAATCTAGGCATCCAATGTCCTTTTGGAAATGTGGAACCAATTTTTCTAATCTCCACCTGTAGATTTAGAAGGGAACCTTCCTTCCAATGGTTTCTCAGAATCTAACAGGCCCACAGAAATGTTTTGGATACTTGAGGACGCAGATGTCAACAGTTAGTTAACACAAGAGCTTCCCAGACATGTTGATTCCTCCCTTTTCACACTGTCTTACAACACAGGACTGTTTTGCCTTCACCTTGTCCCAACAGCACTGTGGGAAACCAAGTTACCTGCGGAACGGGTTGAGGACATTTTCACCAGCCAAGTTGACCACAGCATCGCACAGGGGCAGTCCAGTGTGTGACAGCTCTTCCTAGGCAGGAGTAACAGAGACATCACACATCAAGCCTCCCGTCTGCTCAAGCCTTCCCAACAACCAAGCAGGGCGAGCTCCCAAGAATTCCAGCCCATTCCTTCCTGACATTGCCTGGAGCACAAGCATAAATGGACATGGTTTTGCTCCTTGGAGCTACAGTTGTACCCATTCCAATAACTGTCACCCATGGAGCACTCAGGAGCCCAAAAGTACTTCTACAGGAGTCAGATTCCCAGCGGCAGATTCCCTCTATGCCATGGCAAGCAGGCTTGTTCCTTAGTCCTGCCACATTCCCCCTCCTGTGACTGCTCCCATCTCGCACCCAGCTGATCCGATCCTTGCCCCCTTGTCGAGACACGTGTGTCACTCGGTGCCCGCGGCTCCGCAGCAGCTGGGTCAGGGCTCTGCCCACGAAGCCCGTCCCTCCACCTGGGGAGAGACAGACAGGTCGTCACTCAGGACCGGGGCGGGGGGTGTTCCCCTGCAGGCCCAGACCCCGCACCGCGGTGGGAAGAGGGGGCCTTGGTCCTCCCCAAAACTGCGTCCAGCTGACCGGCCCTGCAGGCTCAGGGTGTGCCCTCGGTGTGCCCCCGGTGCCGATCCCCGGGGTGTGCCCCCGGTGTCCCCTCAGTGCCGATCCCCGAGGTGTGCCCTCAGTGCCGATCCCCGGGGTGTGCCCTCGGTGTCCCCTCAGTGCCGATCCCCGGGGTGTGCCCTCGGTGT
>VXAU01003010.1:0-16987 GCA_013399695.1 Formicarius rufipectus | reverse complement strand
CAGTGCCGATCCCCGGGGTGTGCCCTCGGTGTCCCCTCAGTGCCGATCCCCGGGGTGTGCCCTCGGTGTACCCCCGGTGCTGATCCCCCTGCACTCACTCACCCACCACCACCCGCATGGCGGAGCCGCCCCTGCGCCCGGCAGCGCGCACTGCGCATGCGGCAGGGAGGGGGCACTTAAAGGGCCAGCGCCGGGAAAGGCGTCTTCATGTTATGTCAGATGGTTGTTGTTACAAGTTTATATATTACAGAGAAATAACTACCATCCTGTTACAAACAGTCATGTGATCATGCATACAAACACATGGAAAGAGAATCTGGTTTTTTTTTTTTTATTTGTTTGTTTCCTTGTGTTTTTGTCAAAGAGCTTTTCAGTCACAATATTTCAATTTCCCATTAATGCTTAACGGTTGTAATCTTAATTTCAGTGGTTCCACGGAAAGAGAAGTTATTAAAAGCAAAATTGAGAAAAAAATAATTAAAAAGATGAGGAGTTACAGACAAATAAGTGTTGGAACACACATGTTGCAGGTTTTCAGACTAATGAGTCAGAAGCAGCTTCCAAGGCAGAGGCCTCAGTGATAACAACGGAATCTGCAGGATGACCTTGGCCAGCAGTGACCTGAGAGGAGAACCTGCTGATACTCTGCAGAATGATACAAGTGAAGAGCTCAATTAATAAAGTTAAGATAGATAAGAACTGTGTGAATTAACCACTTTTATAAAATATATCTCAGTTGATACTTTGCTATAGTTGTGCATTGTTAGATAGTTTTGATGGAGTGTATTAGTTTTAGAAATATGCATAACTGTGGGTGAAGAGAGTTCATTCTTGTACTTTTGAGATTCCTGCACAGTGGAACACAAAAATGCAAGAATGTAAACATTTAAAAAAGATAGAAGCCTTTTCTGCCATTCCTGAATAGAAATGTAACTTTTAGATGAAGAGGAATAAACTCTCATTTTTGGTTTTGATGCAGTCAGGTTATCTTATTAACACCTAAGGCTTATAAGCCTCTTACTAAGACACTAAAAACTGTGTCAGTGCAAAAAATCATCAGCAACAAATAAATCTTTCCATTCACTCATGTTTGATCTAATTTAGCTGTGAATGTTTGCAATAAGAATGCCTCCACCTGAACTGGTTGTGTTCCAATGCACAGAAATAAGATCCTGCCACAATCTGAGTTTTATGCCCTATTTTAGATATCCAATACACTTAGATACACTTTAGATTGTACTATCTAATTGGATTGATTATGGCTTTAAAGTGCTGGCACCTTTTGAATGGCTATAAGAGGGCTCTAATTTACAGCTCAGATGGATTGTAAATATCTAAATATGGTTAAACAAATCCACACCTTCATCTGATCTAGATCCTCCTAGATTTTTTTGTATCTCCTGCTTTCATTCATGGTACTGACTATTTAGAAACACAAAAATAACTCTTGAAACAAGCCCTGATGTCTTCTGATATCCCTTATTTTGCATTCTAAGCATCTGTCTGTACCAAATTGGACACCGTGGTCATTCTCAAACTTAGTAAAGGTGCTAAAAAAAGCCTTTCCTTTTTAACTGCTTTTTCAGAGACTCTTTTACCTCCTTGTTTCGGAAGGTGTAGATGAAAGGGTTTAGCATAGGAATAATGACAGTATAGAAGATAGAGATGGTGTTGCTTTTGTCAGGTGAAGATGTGGCCCCAGGCTGAGCATACATGAAGAAAACTGTCCCAAAGAACAAGCAGATGGTCATCATGTGAGAAAAGCAGGTGGAGAAGGCCTTGTGCCTGCTGTCAGCTGAAGGCATTTGGGCAATTGTGATGATTATATAACCATAGGAGATAAAAACCACCAAGGAAGTGCCCACAATAATGGATCCACACGTAGCCAGCATTGCTAGTTCATTGACAAGTGTGTCTGAACAGGAGGCATGCATCACTGCAGCAACATCACAAAAGAAGTGGTTTATTTCTTTGGTGCCACAAAAGGACAAACTGAATGTAAAGCCTGTCTGGATGGTGCAATTGATGCAGCCTGACAGATAAGATGCCATCACCAGGAAGACACAGAGTCTTTTATTCATAATCACTTGGTACAGCAGTGGATTGCAGATGGCGGTGAAACGATCATAAGCCATCACAGCAAGAACGAAGGCTTCTGTTGTACCAAAGAGAGAGAAGAAGAACATTTGTGAAGCACAGCTATAGTAGGAAATGTTTCTTCTGTCCAGTGAGAATGCCAGTGTAGCTCTGGGAGTGATGACAGAAGAATAGCAGATGTCTAAGGTGGACAAGTTCTCTAGGAAAAAGTACATTGGCGTGTGCAGCTTGGAGTCCATTCTAATGATGAGTATCATGCAAACATTTCCTACTACAGTGACAATGTACATTGTTGAGAAGAGAACAGAGAGGAAGAATTGTGATCCTGAATGAGATTTGAACCCAACCAAAATGAAGTCAGTTATTTTGGTATGGTTTTCCATTTCTTCTCTCTGATAATGTTCCAAAAGGAAATAAGGCTGCAGTGGATTTCAGATAGTTTGCCTGGAGAAGCAACTAGAAGAATAAGACAAACAGTGAGCCATGAAAAATAAAAAAAGACATGAAAAAGAATGGAAATTTGATTAATCTATCATATCTGTAGATTTTTTTTAATTATTTGTAAATTAATTTGTAAAAATTTGTAAACTAATTACCCCGTGATATTATCTTCAGTAAAAGAAACACTCTGCATGCAGTTTATCCAACTTGTTTTAATTTAATCAACTTTACTATTAACTAGAAACAGGCTTTTTGTTGTACAGTTAAATACCTATTTCAGATTTAACTGGGCAGAAAATATCTCATCCTAAGATTTCAGATAATCCACAAAAGACTGCTCTCCCCTAAAGAAAAGAAAAAATTAATATGCTTCTTCAGATGATGCAAAACAATTACAAGCATATATAAGAAAATACATGTTTTGAAAGAATGTGGATAATTAATTTTTGAGGATATTAAGAGTAACACCTCTTTATGTAAGAAACGTTTTTATTTTTTAAAAGTACTTGAAAGAAAATCCTCAAATACTGAGATTTCTGAAATAAATTTACTCTATTCAAATGTTAATTCACACACTAATTCACAGAATGTTTCAAGTAATTCCTTTTCAATTCCATTTAGCCATTTTATTTTCATAAGCTGGGTGTCATCTCACCTAGTCTTGAATACATTCAGTGGATTGATGGCTACATTAGAACTCTTAGTTTACATTACCTTTAAATTCAGAAAGAAGTACTCCTTCTTTAGAATATTTACCATAGAAGGTATGAATCATGTTTTAAGATTTTCTGATTTTCTTCATTGACTTGAAGGGAAGTCCAGCTCAGGCATAGCTCAATATTCTATATGTATAAAGACGTACATAGATGTATAAAGCTGAGTGATAGGAATTCCCATGCAGTTACTGGTATTTTGTTTGCTTTGCTGTAATTTCCATTAGCTAATTTTCATAACCCACATGAACCTAACCTTTCTAAAGCACTGAATTAATTCTTGGCACATTTTACTTCAGCTGTCCCTTTGTAGTCCTTGAAGGGTATTCTTAGCTCTGGGTACCCTCTGAAGCTCTATTTACTTCTTTGTTCTTATTTGCTCATCTGTCTTAGAAAAAGGAAATAAATTCTGAGAAAGAACTTCTCTTTTTGTAAGCTTGTTCTTCAAATATTTTGGCTAGTTTCCCTTGGGATTTTTGTGTATGGAGAGCTCAAATTTAGACAGTAAAGGTCAAGCATCTAGTCAAAGCCAACTCAAACCTCTTGTCTATAGATTCCACTATTGCTAAAGCTTCCCCTATTGTCAAAAGAGATAAATAGATCCATCCACAGTGTGGTTCTTCTACTCCTGTCATAACTGTTCAAAAAGGGGACAAACAGTCCCTTAGAAGTATCTGGCTTTGTTAGAAAAGGAATCAAGCTAGCAAGAAAATAATAATAATAATAAGGAGAGATACTTTTACCAACAACAATGGAAAGGAAAATGTCAAAATTAGGTGTCACTATGGTCAGCTATTTAATGGATGTCTGATCTTGTCTGATCTTATTTAATATTTAAATTGTTTTTATTCTGTTTTAATGTGTAACCTTCAGTTATTTAAATGTAACAGATTTTTATAATTTCAGAAAATAATTTCATAATAATCAAAAGTATTTTCAACTGAAACGTATCCTATGTCCTAGCGAAAATTGTTTGGTTGAAATAATGATTACTACTGCTTTAAGTAAACACATCTTTTAAAGAGGCTAACAAAAGCCTAAGCTAAGAGCAAAGATGCTGAAAGAACTTTTATAGCCAGTGAGAGGGGAAGATTTTGATTCACCTGAGATCTGAAGAATGTCTGGAACTGTCTCTTGGTTGATCAAACAGAAAGTCTAGAATGTAGACACATTAAATACTGGCTTCCTGTTAGCAGGCTTTTTTTCAGAAGAGGTAACTGCATTCATAAGCCCTGATTACTACACGCTGTATAGTCAAAAAAAAAAAAAAAGAGGGAACAACCCTTTTTAGTCCAGTTCTATCACTAAATTTAACAAAGCAAATCTCAGACTTCACAAACCACAATACACATACCTTCTAATACAGCCATTTAAAGCCAGATTTGGTTTTGGGAATTCAAATTTCTTGATCACATTGCCAAAATAATTGAGCTGGTTTTCTACTAAACTAATTTTTTGGTAGTCTCTTGGTAATCAGTACATCACTGGCCTTTCATCTCACTGATTCTAAGGGAGTTCTCCTTGGCATGTTGCTTATATATACTTTAATAGGTGTGCATGTAAACACTAGGGATTCAGTTTCTAGAGTCTTGAATCTTCACAGCAGGCATCTGAACCTCAGATGAGGTATTTTTCCCTTGTGGCATTTGTCTTTGCCTGCAAAAGAAGAAAACCAAGAATAAACCACAAACAATAAAGCCTAATGCTACTTCTGTGTCTCTTTTACCTCTGCTTTTTTCACTGTTTCTTACATGGAACTCTTCCTGGTCCTTGTAGATCTCTCTCTGCTAAGCAAAGCACTGTGGACCTAATCAAAACCCTCTCAGCCATTACAATCTGCTTCCTCCCAGATTATGAAAATAGAACAAACACCAGTGCTTTCTCCCCAGCCAATATGCTTCTCTTCTCTAACCAAGACAAACGTTCCACTAAATGTTCTCTCTTCTCTGACTGGCAGAGGAAGTGTGCTCATCCCCTAAAACTTATAACATGATTTGCATGATTGTCCCACCTCTAAGGGAAATCTGGTCTGGAATCCAGCAAACATTCTGGGAAGAAAAGAAACATCTCGCAACTCCTGTGTGAGTATCTCAGACACCCTAGACATGCTTCTATTTTTCAACAGGCAAACTTGTGTTCTGCTCAACACAGAAGCATTACATTTAGTTACAACAGACTATATTAAATTTTCTTTGTTTTGGTCTGTAGTTTTAAATAAATCTACATGAAATAGATATTTCTCTTCTTGACATCAAAGCTTCCCCAATTTTGTTACTTACAATGGATCAGTTTCTTCTAAACCCAGACTATTTTGTGTTTGCATACATTCCCATCAGCTCTCAGAGGCAGAAGGTAAGATTAAGAGAGATGGTAGGAGTCTCAAAAGCTAAAATTGGACTTGCAGCCTTACCTACATTACTTGTGGGAGGTGACTTATTTACAGTACTTTAAAGGCATCTAACCTTGAATTTACAAGTGTTTATTAGAAAAGCTTCCAGAAATAAACTTTTAAATGCAAGAGAGAGCTTGCAGTCTCAAAAATCTGATGTTTGTATAAGGCTTTTCTCTGTTTTCTCCTTCCCTAAGAACACTTAGGAACCCCTGTTGAATAGGTAATCAGTTATTTGTTTCAGGTTATCTAACAACAACATTATTAGTGTACCTAACCCCCATAATAACTGGATGATAATCCTCTTCGTGGTGTATTTGAAAAATTTACTTGAGATTAATTTCAAAGCAATCACCTTCAGATTAGTGCTTTAAAACCAGTCAATGTGTGTAGCCAAATCACTGTATTAAAGGACCTTCACACCTTGCAAAATTTAATACTTCAATAGAAAACTCACTATGGTGTGCCAAAATGCTATTGTTTCCACTTTATACATTTAAAAGTGAAATAAGAGAAGAAATAGATTCGGTGATTATGGGTGTATAAACACTTTAATATATTGTAATAAGAATGAGGTAAACATGAGACTGTACTGATTTTGTCTTGGATAGAGTTAAATTGCTTCATAGTAGCTAAATCCTGGATTTGTGATAAAAACAGTGTTGAGAAGCCCGGAATGTTTTAGTTATTGTTGAACATCACTGGCACAGCATCAAGGCCTTTTCTGCTTCTTGTACAACTCTGCCAGCAAGGTAAGCAAGAAGCTCTGAGGGAACACAATTGGGACAGCTGACCCCAACTGACCAAAGGAGCGTTTCAGACTGTATAGCATCATGCTCAGCAAAAAAAAAAAAAAATGGGGGAAAGAAAGAGGAGGAAGGGATGTTTGGAGTGATGGCATTTGTCTTCCCAAGTAATGGTTACTCATGATCCCTGGTTTCCTAGAGATGGCGGAACATAAAGGCATATGTTAGAGATAAATAGAATAAATATCCTTTAGGGTGATAATCCATATGCATGACTATTAAATGAGTCTAGGGTAGTTTACCTAGATGTCTAAATAGACATTAGACTTCAATGTCTAATTTTTAGAGGAATTTGTATCTACCTGTATCTGTTGCTCTTGATCTCTAAATCTAAAGAACTACTGGATTTTTTTGGGGGGCTGCTTTCCAATGGTTCATATTGTAATGTGTATTCATATTGTGTCAGTTACCTATTTTCTCATCACAGATTTTCTGCTAATACCTATACTATAGCCAGCACCCTGCATTTCTGGTAGTTTATGGCTAAATTCAAGCTGTACTCAAATTCTGAAAAAGGTCTGATCTGAAACAGTAATATCCACACTCATACATGCTACAGTGTGCATAGACAGGTTCTTCCACCAAGTGTCTTAACAGTTTCTTCCCTGGAAAGCTGGATGTTTCCTGAACTGCAAAATCTGAAAAGGCCATATGTTAGTACAGAGCATAGAATATCAGAAATAGAGATCCATTTAGCTGATGAATTTATTTAATTACTGTTTGTTTGTTTGTTACAGAATATTAAATGTTTTGAAGCACTGTGATATGCTGCACATGGAGTAGTTTTCGTAGAGACACCATTTCACCAAAAGACATTTCAACAGATCTTCTCACAGATGATCAGTGTTTAACTCAGTCTTTCAAGACTCCTGCATAAGACCATGACTACTGCTGGAAAATACTGCTGGATCCAAGACTCATGCAGTCTGAAGTAAACATTGAAGTGATCTGTCCTTTCAGTTGTGTCTGAATTTCTTCACGGAACAAATTATTTGGTGTGCAGTCAGGTTATTCAGGGTACCAAGGTCCTGTTGACAGAGGCCAAGTGACAGTTGCAGCTGTACCATGCGAGCAGCATGGGCTACTCACATTATACTTTCTCTATCACTCTAAAAGAAAAGTTGTCTTCTTGAGAGAGTGATTCATTTAATCCTACAGCAGGTACAGGATGTTAAAATGTTAAAAGGATGAGTACCTCCTTTTCCACTGCCTATTTCTTTCAAGGGATAATAATGGAATCTCAGAGTAAATAAATCAGATGTAGATATGTTTTTACACGCATTTTACAGTGTTTTCTTTACCTAATAATCTATCTAGGGAAAGCAAATCTGGGGTTCAGTTTCTAATATTTACAAAACTTTGCTTTAAAACTGGAGCAGTCATTCAGCTGAAGACTTTTAAGAATGGATGACAACATAGATTCACAGGGGGAAAACAGAGAAAAACCCCAACCATCTCAAATCAAAACCATAGAATATACATAGATCTTACTTACATTTATTAAGCTCTAGTTCAATAAATATAAGTACTGCATGTATGAATAGGAGAGTTTTACTTCTGCATGGGTTAAGGTCTGGACCTCCTGACTTCAGCACATCAGCACTGCCAGTTGATCTTCATTAGCAAAGTCCCTCATGTCTTGTGCAAGTAAAGGTTTTTCTCAGTGCAAACCTGACTTCCTTGTTTCTAAGACAATATATGAGAGGATTCAGGAGTGGCACAACTATTGTGTACAGGACTGATACAAACTTGTTAGCACTATACGTATACATGAGCTTAGGATGGGCATAAGTGAAAAGAGTGGTGGAGTAGAACAATATTACTACAGTCAAGTGGGAGCTACAGGTGGAAAAGGCCTTTTGCCTCCCCTGAGAAGAAGGGATCTTCAACACAGTGAACATGATGCAAATATAGGAGGCCACCACAGTACAAAGAGGTACCATGATGACCATCAGAGCCAAAATGAAGTCCACTAGCTCAGCCCGAGAGGAATCAGTGCAGGAGATATTCAGTAAGGGTGAAATATCACAGAAATAATGATTGATTTTAGCTATGTCACAGAACGAGAGCTGGGCTATAAAGCTAAGCTTGATGGAAGAAGTGGTCAAACCACATATCCAACAACCAGCTACCAACTGTGCACAAAACTGATGATTCATGATGAGTGAGTATCTGAGAGGTTTGCATATGGCCAAGAAGCGGTCATAGGCCATAACAGCTAACAGAATATACTCGGTACAAACAAAAGTCACAAAGAAATACAACTGTGTTATGCATCCTTGGAATGAGATATGTTTGTCATAAGAGAGGGCATCTATGAGCATCTTTGGCTCAATGGCAGAAACATACCAGATCTCTAAGAAGGACAGATTGCCTAGAAAGAAATACATGGGTTTTTGCAGACTGTGGTTATTTCGGATGATGAGGATGATAAGGAAGTTTTCCAACAGAGTTAATAAATAAGCTAAAAGTAAAGCACAGAAGAGAAGCAGCTGCAGTTCAGCAGTGGTGGGAAAACCCAGGAGAATGAAATACATGACTTTGGTTTCATTCCTCCCACCCATTCTGTAGAAGAAAGATGAGCTTATCCACCTGCAATAAATTAATACAATGAAACCTAACTACACAGGCTTAAATTCATAGCAATAAACACCACCACTTAAAGACACTGTAAAAGTTCAAACACTTTGTTTCTGGGTTTTTAGAAAACAGCTTTTGAAATATATCTGCTTGATTCAGAATTTTTAATTCTAAAAATTAAAGTATGCTTTTTACTTTATATTTCATGGAGATAAATACACATTCTGAGTCCAGTCTTATTTAAGATGCAGGTCTAAAATAAGTCAGATAAATAATGCTATGATATTGTCTATGCAGCTTATGAGCTTATATTGCCAATAAAAATAAAACACTGCCAATGTTTTATTTTCTACGTATAAACATTTCTAAAATTTTATCATATATATCCCATGAACTGCGAGGGAATTGTGAAGTAACACAAGAATATATTCAATTTGCTAGAAAAATACCCCTCCAAACATATCTGAAGGAGCCCATTAGAGGTTTCTAGTTGTGAGGAGACTACATCTATAGATGGCTCATTGAAATAAAAAGTACAAAGAGCACCTGAGATACAGCAAGAGAATTCTGGGTCTGATTCATTTACAACTAACTCAGATTAATCCTTCAAAAACAAGAATGGCTCACCCTGTGCTATCAAAACCAAAACTGTTCTCAACCTTCTATAGTGGGAAGTCAGAGTAGAATCCGCTGCCTTAGTTGATCCCCGAGAATATGATCGATAGGGTACAGAGAAAGTGTAGACTGCTGTATCATTTGCATGATTTATACCAACACAGATAAATCAACCACTTTATTTACCTTTGGTGTCTCATGAGAGTTTGCCTAGAAATTACAGATAGCCTCCCAATGGAAGCAATCACAGAAAGAGGAGGAGTAAGAAGTAGAAGCAACAAACTCTGAAAATGTCCAAGATTTTTTCTGAGATCCTGAAAAATTAGATAGTACCAGCTAGTGTCTACTGATTTTTGTAGGGCAGAGGCAAATAAAAATATACTCTGATGCAGAGGATATGGCAGTCATTTACCTAGAGCTAATGTAGAAAAATATTTAATGTCCTAATGGAAGTCCAGAGCCTTAACTGGTGATTGCTTTCAGTGCAAGTATTTTCACCTACACCTTATTGCCAATCAAATCAGAGCAGGATAATGAGAATAATGGAGATAATGGACTCTCTCTATTCTACCAGGATAGCCAACAATTACCTACAGTAGTGATACTAAGAATAGAGCTAGTCTTGTTTTGTCTGATGAGGAGAATGCTGAGAGGTGATCTAATAGCAGCCTTCAGCAACTCTGATGTGAGTTACAAGGATGTTGTGGCAGAAAGACTAACATAGGAGATAAGCCACAAACGTACATCAGGAGAAACTTTTGTTATGTGGAGGAAAATGCAATGTTTGACAAGATCATATCCAGAGAGTGGTTGAATCTCCATACTTGTGAGTTTCTGGTTCCATTATCCCAAAGGGTTCTAGATCTACATGGAGAATAGGAAAAAGAGTTGAAGGGAAAGAAGCCTTTAATGCAGGGGAAAGAATGACTTCCTATGAAGACAGACAGGCCAGTGTCCTGAAACCAACAACAGAAAAGCTGCAAAGCCACTGTCTCCTACAGTGAAAGGACTTGTTTATGAACACATTGTATTTATATCTTATTTCATGCAGATTATTTTGAGATTTTTTGTATTGAGAAAAGTTCATAAATATTGTATATTTTACAACAAGGTCTATCATTTAAGTTTAAAATGCCAGTTATTTTTTGGGAGTATTTAGTAACTCCAGCTAGCGAAGCAATGTTGGGAGAAGAGATCTGATTCTGTGGTATTGAAAAGGGAGTATTTGGAACTTTCCCAGGGTGAAAGATATTAAAAGATACTGAGAAAAGGCTGATATCATACTAAGGATGTATTATTATATAAGATTTCAAAATCAGCAAAACCAAAGTAAATGTTGTGGGGGGGAGGGGAAACAAAACAACAATGTAAGAATTACTAGTTTATTTGGAGGAAGGGAAAGGAGAAAAACTAACTTGCTTTCTCTTATCATTTTTTCCTTGCTGTTATGAATGGTGTTAATTTAGCTTCTCTAATTTGTGGTTTTCTGTATTCAGTGTGGAATTCATCTACCTTCAAGGGGCATATCTGAACAGGACTCCAGGTTCTATTTGTGATAAGAATCCGCTGCTTATAAAAAACACCATCTGGGAACATTTTAGATAGTTTAGAATTTCCTCGCTATTTTCTAATCATCACTGCAGAAGGTTTTGGGTCTCCTATAGATCCTGAGTCATATCTGAGATATGCCTTTGATTACTTAATTATATGAAAAGAAATTAAAAACTCATTCTTAAGCCAGTGAATCTTACTTCAAATTCATAGTTGCAGAAAACAGTTCATCTTCTGAAAGAGATACTTATGACATGTAGAAAAAATTTCTTTCTGAAGTAAGTTATTTGCCTTCATTTCCAATGAAATATTAGATTTATTCTTTCAGACTTCAATGAATGACCTTGATACCCTTCAATTAGGGTACACAGATCTTACCTTTTCAGTCAGGGAGTGCAAAGATTTCTAGTTAGTAATTATATAGTATATAATAACATGTCATAACAATCTCTAATAGAAATATTAAGGGGAAAACTATATATGAAATAACCGATTTTGATCCAAATTCTGTGCAAAATAATCTGTTCTTCATATGTAAAAGAACTTAGCCTAGACTATGTTTAAAATGCTAAAACCAATGACGCTTAAATTAAAGAAATTTCTTCGAGGCAGGAATGCAATTTTACACATGGTTGTTCTTTTTCAATAACAATCTCAGAATTCATAATCAGTACTCAGTAATTTCCTGGGCTCTGTATTATAATTTGCATTATATCTTCTCCTTTCCCCACAGAAATTTACTAAATGTTTTCAGGAAATAAATTCAGATTGATGAAAACTTATTGTTCCCGGTTCTTTCAGAAAAATCAGGATCCTGAACAGTACTCTTTCATTCAAAAACTCAAAAACATGTAAAACACAATTTTAAAGTTTCTGACAAATAGCAAGGAAAAAAAAACATGTCTATTTATTTAAGAATTTCTAACACTCTCTCTTACAGCTGAACATTTCCACTCTGCCTCTTTCCTCCCCAAAAGCAGAAGTATTCTTGGAAATTACCTAGAAATTACTTTTACTGAACAAGAATTTACAGTGGAAAAAGCCTATTACAACCACCTGAAACAAAGCAAATATTCTATTTCATTTCCACACTAAATTAATTTTCCTCAATTTTTTTCTCAGGGTTCCTTTCACCTCCTCATTCCTCAAGCTATAAATAATAGGATTCAATAAAGGAGTCACTACAGAATAAGAAAGGGAGAGGAATTTATCAACAGATGCAGAATAAGTATATTTTGGCCGCAAGTACATGGAGCTTGCTGTACCATAAAAAAGAGTCACAACTAAAAGGTGTGAGGAGCAAGTGGAAAATGCTTTCTGCTGGCTTTCAGCTGATGACATCTGAAGAATTGTGGAAATTATGCGAATATATGAATAAATTATCAGCAAGAAGGGGCACAAAATAGCAAAGACAGCCACCACAATGACTTGAATTTCACTTGGGAAAGTGTTACCACAAAGCAGGTCCAAGAGTGGTTGAATCTCACAGAAAAAGTGGTTGATGGCAGAACCACAGAAGGGTAAGCTGAATGTTATGATGGTGTGTATCAAGCCTACAGCAGTTCCACAAACATAAGTTCCAGCAACCAGGCTTTAGCAGACCCTACTGTTGATGACGACAGCGTAATGCAAGGGGCAGCATATTGCCACATAACGGTCAAGGGACATGGCAGCCAAGAGAAAACACTCAGCAACTCCAAAGAATAGGAAGAAAAACATTTGTATTGCACATCTTGCCTTGGAGACAGCTACTGTTCCCACCATCAGATTCTCAAGAATATTTGGGATAATGACTGACAAATAACAGATATCCAAACAGGACAGCTGAGTGAGGAAGAAATACATAGGGGTATGAAGGGTATTATCACCGTTTATTATCAAAGCAATCACTATGTTAGCCATCAAGGTGAGAATATAAAGAGACAATAAAACTACAAAGAGCAAAGGATGCAAATGAGAGATTTCAGAAAAACCCAGGAGTCTGAATTCATTCACTTCACTGAGGTTCCCAAGAATCATCTCTCTTTGGTACTTAGTAGAAATATTCTTTCTTCATTTTAGTACTCAGTAGTTGATGAAGTTGTAAATGCACAAAATAATTGACAATCCAAATACAGCTGACTGCATAGGCCAAAAGGATGAGTAGAATTTAGAAATTATCAAGATTTTGAAAAGCCTTCTGAATAGATTATAAAAGTTTCTAAAGAAAATTAGGTGGTTTAAAACATATAATTTTGCATCTATTTTTGACTGATTTTTCTTTTCATAGCATTGCCTTCAAAGTTTGCATATTTACTACTGTCTTCAAATCCTCAGCTACAGTTTTCACCCTGCAGAACAAGAAAAAAAAATTAGCAGATACTTTTTTATGGACTAATCAGATCAAGTTTCAACAGCATCAGTAACAACATCTGAATATAACAAAGACAATTTCTCTGTTATTTAAGTGATCCCTATTATTTAAGTGATCTACTGTTGTTGCACCCAAGGTCAATTGGTCCAAAGCATCTTGTGACTGTACTCATGGGTAGGCTATACAGCATGAGAAGGGTTAAAGGGCCATTAAAGACAGGCTTTGCATGCACGAGGATTTGGTTGTGGGATCCACAGCTTATGGCAGTCATGTATTCTGAAGTTACCTTGTGGAGAGTGTGGTGGAAGAAGAGGAAGAAGAAACTCTTAAATCAGGAGGTCTTCAGGAAAACATTCTACTCTGACCATTCTGCAGTGAAGCAGAAGAGATGTTTTTCCCCAGTACTATATACTGGATATATTTATAAAGTCCATTGAGACTTGCTAGTGCTGTTTAGAGCAATAAGGAATAGTTGTTATTCACATATTGCTTTTTAAGTGTGGTGTACACGCATTAGTTGGTTCACAGACACCCTTTTTGGTCTCTCCAGTTTTAGGTAACTTGGCATACAATTCTATATAAATCCAGATGTTCTCCTGTAATATCAAGACCTGTATTTGACTTTGAAGAAATTACTATTACTTCATAATATTGCCAAATGAATGACACAGTAGTCACATAGGCTAGTCATATTTATGCTTTCTCAACAAAACCTGAAGACAAAGCAGAGATACAGTTCACATTCATACGGAGCTATAAATCCCGCAGAGACAGGGATAGAAGGTTGCAAGTTACAAGTGATAGGCAAATCACTTCAATAAAACTGTTAACCTTGTAGAAGTCTTGGCCAGAGTCAGCCATTTAGAGTACCATCATAGCCTGCAGTGAGAGGTGGACACTTTCAAAATTTAGGTAATTTTGTTCTTTACGGTGTATCAGAATTGGGTGAAACAAACCATAAGAGTGTGTGTTTTTCTCCATTGATGATAAAAGACATTCATGACCAAGAATTCAGACATAGAATTATCATCAACTTTGACATCTAACCCTAGAAAACCTGCATCTTATGACAGCCTTGTAGGTATCTGCAGAGACATGACAAGCGGCAAAGCAACATACAAAGGCCATGAGTGCATGAAAACACCTTAAGGACCCTGTCCAAATTCTCCTACGGTCTCCATCAACACTCTCTGCCCACAGCCCCAAGGTCTTTATTTAAGATCACTTCACCTGGGCCCTATATTGCTCCTGAGCAGGAGACTATCATGTGTTTAGGAGTAGTGATGCATGTAACACTTCACCTGAAAAGGCCCAGGCTTTTGTTGTGCTGAACATCCAGACTGGCACCCAGGTCTCTGCTATGCTCATCTCTTGGCCACAGGTTAAACTCAGCAGTTGATGGGAAGCGAGGGGCCGGCAGCTTCCACTCTTACTTGGTGACACCACCACTTGCATGGCCTGCATCTGGAAGTTAAACAAGTTCTCATGAGAACATACTTTAGGAATAAAGTTGTTTTATTGTGAGGGAATTATATAATAAATTGAATGACCAAAAGGGAGATAGAACTCTATGGACAGGCCTGGTAGTTTGTCTGTAGGCCTTCCCTAGAAACCAAGGTACAAAACCAAGGAAGTATTCCATATCATTCCCTTACATAATCAGGTGTATAAAGACAGGAGGGAGTTTCCTGTCTTGGCTCTTTTCTCTTCTCTCTCTTGTGGTGAGCACAGAGCCGGCAGCTCTTGGTGTTTAGGTCTGGCTTATCGCTCTGAGCTCAGGCCTGGCTGAGAGCTGTTGTCTTTGTCGACAGAGGAGGGAAGGCACTCACTTCTCCTAAGGGAAGTTGGTGAGATCTTTCCTGTGTTATTGTTCTGTTTAATAAATTCCTGGGATTTGATTGAGTGGGATTGTTTTGTTTTTACCCTTTTTGGTCCTTTTTCCCTTTCCCCTTTTCCCTTTTGGGGGGTGTTTGGGATTTGTGATTGTTGTATTATATGTGTATAGTATTTAGCTGTTATATATATAAAATATCTATAAATATATATATATATTCTTTTACTAATTTTGCCTTTTACTAGTTTTTTTCCCTTTTGTTGGGAGTGGGGTGGGGAGAGCTGGCTGGCTCACAGCTGTGTTCAGCGGGGAGCCGAGCAAACCCGACAAAACAGGCAAACCCCACAGCACACTGTGGGAAAATTTATCTCCTTCTGCAGGGTTCCCGGTGTTGGAAAGGACATATGACTTGTTTGCTACTCATCTTAATTTTTAATGTATCTTATTAAAAACATGCTTTATTTTGGCATTTGTTGTTGATCTTATGGTGTCATTTCTTCCTTAGATTCATTAGCAACCCTGCATTTCACCACAATGCCCCTTTAAATGCCAAAGAGACAATGCCCAATCTTCCACAGTCATTGTGCACTTAGCCTGTTAACTGGCATGATGTCATTTCAATCAGGCATTAATCACTGAAACAGATCCAAGTTAAACTTGGATCAGAGTAAATCTGCATCAAGACTTGACTGTCCCCAGATCTGACTC
This sequence comes from Formicarius rufipectus, assembly GCA_013399695.1. Taxonomy (NCBI): domain Eukaryota; kingdom Metazoa; phylum Chordata; class Aves; order Passeriformes; family Formicariidae; genus Formicarius; species Formicarius rufipectus. The sequence goes on along the minus strand of VXAU01003010.1, from coordinate 900 downwards.
TGACAGGCACATGCTGCAGCTTTTCAGATAAATCATACTGCTCTTCCTGGCCCCTCCCCAGTCACACTGATCAGAACAGGGCTCAGGTGATGGACTTGGATTTTTTTTAATAGATGTCAGTCATTTGAAGGAGCACAGAAAGTTCCACTCATAATGTTCAGGAATTTTGGACCTATCTGAGATAGCATGATGTGATCTCCCAGGGAAGGCCTCTCCCACACCATTAATTGAAGTCTTTAAAGCCAGAGTTAGACATGAGTTATGCACATGTTCTTTCCCCCTACAAAACCTTTAAAGCCCTTTCCTTTTGCTTAGTCTGTGTAGTTTGTTTACATTGCAAATTTTTATCCCGTAATTTAGGCAGGATCAGGCCAAAGACCATGAATGGTCAAAAAATAACAGATTAAAATAGATATGGAAGTGCTCCATAGGTCTTTCTTGAATTTATTCCAAGAGCCAACAGGAGAACCAGAGAGAGGGTTTTGTCATTCCTAAACTGTGAGGAACAACTGTCTCCCACAATTGCAAGCACTAAATACCCAGAGGATTATTTTCCAGTGGGAACATAAACAGAAATACTTAAGGTTTGTGATGTGGCTTTTCCAAAACTAGTAACCACAGCCGCCTTCTACTGGCAGGTGAGCTACATTATTTTACTTCTGTCTCTTCTTCTGTATGTTATTTGACACCTACACAGGACTTGTCTTTAAGGGAGACATCTGCCTATGAAGCAAACAGTTTATTGGAATAGAAGACTTTTTTTCATTCTTGAAAAAAGTGCTCCTCCTGAAGAATGCCTTGGACAAATGCAATTTCCTGGGGTGCAATGTACATTCTTTAGTACTTGTGTGTGGTATTGTGCAGGGTATACAGGATATTCTCCCCTGACACCCCCATGTC
>VXAU01003009.1:155234-216877 GCA_013399695.1 Formicarius rufipectus | reverse complement strand
TTTTTTTTTTTTTTTAGTACAGTTTTACACAGCCACTGCTATTATTACTTTTTACTTTTTTAGTGAAAGTGATATACTGGTATAAGTCCTGATAAGACCACTTACACAGTGAAAACTTTTCTCAGGTCAAGTCTAATGCAACAATTCTTTTTGCTGGAATATGACAAGCAAAATGCATTTCTTGAGAAGGCAATTTCTATCAGTAAAACTGTATTCCAGCCTGTCTACTTTACTGCAGTACACCTTTCCTCTTCCTATGATAAATAAGTTGAGAGCCTGGCTGCACTTAACAGGTTTGATGATAAGAGCTACACTGATAGAATTACACCAGTCACTCCTTTGTAGTACAGAAATAGATCACTCTGATGAAATGGCTTCCTTTGCAGGTGCAAGTTAAGCCAACTCCTTGAACAGAATAATATATACTATCAAAATAGTTCTTCTGACTTTTTGACTAGCACTTCTGCCTTTATTACTGCTTTGATTAAGGATATTAGATCTAGAATGACCAGAAACATAGCATCTTTGAATGTAGTCTGCTGCTGACAAAATCTTCAAATTCTTAACTGTTTCTTTACATGCTTTAAGGCACCTTTACTCCTATAGTTGTGTCTACCAGAGTGGGCACTGTGAGGGTTTTGGCTAATATAGCTGTGTCAGTAAAACCTGCAATGTAAATTTGGCCTTAGACAGGTGTGACTTATTCCTTTTCCAGGTGGGATAGAACTAGTATATGTCCACCTACTACTGGGTGACTGTTGAAATCATAGATTGTACTAATATAGATTTTAGTGTGTACTAGTGCACTAATCTTAATGGCCCACCTGCAGGGCAGAATTGCACTGATTTAACTTAAACTGGATTTCAATCTGACATAAATCTTTAACACACAAATGTAGTTCTGGGAATCAGCTGCTCTGATGTTCTTACGCATTATCTTACTCTGCAGCATCCTCTGTACAAGTCAAGAAGCTTACTCACCTCAAAAAGGGTAACCCATATCAAATTCTTCCCATTTATCATGAGGAAATGGAGCATGCAGAATGCACAGTTATCACAAAGTCACTGAGGCCTGGTAACATATTGTCACCTGGTCACTTCCTAATCTGACAAAGCTAATAGTTACATTGTGAGAGACACTTGCATGGGCATTAGAACAGAGTATGCCTAAATGATTCACACAAGTAGAGTAAATTATCCTATCCCGAGGTTTATGTGGCTATTACCAATACAATTTAGTAGTAGTTTATAAAGTCTATAATCCCAGATCTGTGCCTATATGTTACACTGAAATTGTCTCTGTAGCTGCACTATGGATATATCCTTTACTCTTCAAGCATATGAAGACATTAGTTTCTGAAAAATGATGACATCTTTACCCTGAAGAGCTTCAAATTTTTTGAGCTATGAAGCAGATTCCTGAAGAGATAGGTATCCACATTTCCCTTAATAAGAGTTAATATAATTTATTTATTTTTTTAAATGAAGTTAAAGTGGAGTTTCCACTTTCACCTCTGTGTCTGTGTTCATATGCCCACCTCTTTAGTCCAGTGAAAGGTGATTTCATTCATAAATCAGATCCCTGCTGANAAATTAAAAAAGGTGTCCACAGACAGGTTTTCACCTACTTAGCAATGTAATTTTAATCTTTCTGGTTTGTACCTGTCTAACTGTCCTATGTGGCCAAGGATAGACAAGGAAGTGCAGGAGGTAAAAAGATTTTTTTCTTTTTTTATTGCTGTGTTTTCTTTTTCAAGAGATAAGTGGGAAGAAGAAATTTGCATTTTTATTTAAAGCAACAAAAGCAAATTTGCATTTTACCAAGAACTGCAGTTTCTTTTCTCAATGCCTAATAAAATATTGATATTAAAATAAACAATGAAGGCATTTGAACAAATAAAAAATTTTAATTAGAGCCGCTAAATGATGAATTCAATTTTCTTTTCATATTTAGAACCCTTTCAGATGCTTCTCACTGCTCATTTTGGTTTCAGGAAAATATAGATTTTTAACAACTGCATCTAAAACAGAGACAGAGTTTAAAGAACTGGAAATTAAAAATAAATAAATTAGCTCTTTGCTAGCATGAACTAGAGTTTCAAAGGTCACACTTGAGCTGCAAATAGTGACTAGAAAGAATATCAGCACAGAAAAGGCTCATTGAGGTGAACAATAGGTATGGGTGACTCCAGGAAGGACTTGTGAAGCTTTCAGGAAAGGTTCTGGCTTATAAGAGAGAAGGCAGTATTTTCTTGTTTTCCTTTAAGCCTGAAGTGAAGGATTGGTCTTGCCTGAGGGTGGCTGTTTTTTTCTTGGAATTGTACTATTGACTCAATAATGATAAAATGGCTAAACGAAGCCTTTTTCTCCTCCAGTTTTTGTAGACTAACTTCTACCAACTGTTTCACCATAATTTTTTGGCTTGTGCTAAAACTGGAATCTCATGTTTCCCTTGGTGCTAAATGGGCCCAGCCATATTTTACATTGAAGAGCAAATAGCAGTGTACAGCGAACACAGGGAGGCAAAGTGCCTTAATTCCAACACAGCCTTTTGAATTTGCACTACTGATTCCTCATTTTCAGATCAGTAAGAACAAAGGGACAACACTCCTCCATGAAAACAAACAAACAAACAAAAACAATAGATGATGGATGGAGAATGAATTCGTGGAAGGCAACAGAGAGCCCAAAGGAAAAGTAGAGCAGATTTAAATAATGGAGTGTGCAGCAGCTTCTGATTCCAAAAGGACACTTGCAATGCATACATGGAAGCACTTTTCTTTAAATTAATAAATAATGTTATAAAAAGAAGGCATTTGTATCAATAACCAAATGAATAAAGCAAGTATTTTAAAGGCATATTATGTGTATTCAATGTTCCCTTGGAGCATGGACTATACACTTCTTGTGACTCACTTACTGTGAATGTACATGAACTGTAAATTCATGTACAGTAGATGTAGTAACTGCACATGTACAAGAACAAAGACAGCATCAGCATTCGTGTTAGTGGTGATCTTATTTATAGAACTATTCAAAATTATAACATTGTAAATATTGAAGAAATGTCTACATGAAAATTTTCAAACCCTACCAGTTTTTGCACCTAAATTTTTCTTTATCCAAACTGGCACACATTGAGAAATCAATTCAAAAACGTGCATGTTCAGGAGTGCACAAAAATTGAACTTTTAGGGATACTTCAAAGTGGACATACAGAAGAAATCAGACTTGTTATTCAGGTAGTGTTTTTCCAGCTACCATGAGTAGTTCTGACATTTTCAATGTAAGAGAAAATTATGGATGCTTGACACATTTTTTTGGGACAAATATTCTTTTGAACATTTAGTGGACTTTCCATTTGTATTGACCTATGTCACAGTTTGTGGTCTTCTTTTATTGTCTGTATCCTGTGCTTTTAAAAAGAAGACTTGTCAAATTGCTTAAGAGAAACTAAATAATACAGAGAGTTCTGCCTCACTTTACTATTGCAAACCTTGCATGCTTAAAAGTGTTTTGTTTATCTAATAAATAATATATTGACTTTACAAGGCTACTGTTTATGATGACCTTGTAAGTGTAAACATTTTCTCCAGTAAGACAAACACACAACCTCCTAACAGACAATCACTTCTTTGTCTCTCTCGCTCATTGCTAGATAAGGATATGTATATTTCTGAAAAATCACAGATAAACCTTGCTTTAACTGTAATGATACACTCACCTAAAAGCAACACCTGGTAATCTCATGTCTTGATTCTATTTTGTTAGTGTACGGGTTACTCAGGTGGACAGACAAACATGAAAGGATCGTTATACACAGTTTCAAAAATATCTCCTAAAGATGAGGAGTAGAAAGATTGAAAATAAAGAAGCAAAATAAAAGATGAGAAGAGTACTGCAGAGAAAGAAAAAACAAAAAACAAAAAACAAAGCAAAATAAAAACCAAACAAAAAAACAACCAACAAAAACGAAACAAACAAAAACAAAAACCCAAACAAACAAAAATAAACAAAAACAAACCAGTAACAGAAGCAGAGGTTAGCATGAAAAAACCCTTCTTTATCCCTGGAAAAAATTAGCTTAAAATAAAAGGCATATACATGTTGGGTGATTGTTGTCAATATGAAAGGTCCTCAATTTATATTTTTGCGGTGCGTTTTTCTAGCTTAGCTTTTCCTCTTCTCTTTTGTGTTGCCATTTCTGTGTACCTTATAATTCTTGGAACTCATTTATGGCCTTGATGACAGTATGCAAGGTTAACAATTATAATAGCTTCCTACCGAATCCTCCCACTCTGCACTTCACCAAACTCTGAGAACTGTATAAATGGGACATACTACCTGAATATCTTTGCCAAACAGGGCATTACAAAGAGAACCAAGTAAGCTGTACAAAGCACTGAACTCCAGCAATATGCTGAGAGTGCAGATTCATTATGGTTTTGGATTCAAACCTTCTGTGGACATAGTGTAAGTCAAATACTGAAAAAAAGGCCAAATAAAGGAGCTTCATGAACAGATTTTGTAAATTTGATGTATGAAAACAGAGTCACAGTCAATTAAAAAAACCCTGAGACACAAAGCTTTGCTTTGGGGTTTTTGTTTTGTTTTTTTTTTTTTTTCCTTCTTTTTCTGAATTGATGTTGTGGAATAAGGATCTTTTCATTGCATATCACCTTAGTGTAAAGTTAAAGAGGTCTCTCTGGAAGGCAATATGCCTAGTAGAAGATGGTACCTCAACTATAAGCAATATATCAGGAATTAAGGGCAGATCACAGGGCACATGTGGCTATTCATATTATCCCTCTTGCTGTTAAACAGGGAAGCTGTATGTAGGTATTTTTAAGGAGAAACCAGTCTACAGTGCCTGATCTCTTCTTTCATCCTAAGGTGCTAGTATGACCTCAAAATTGAAAGAAACCTGGAATTTCCATCTCTGGGTTTGCTAAAACATTTGTGTGGAAAATCACTTCCCACGTGCTATTCCCTGAAAATCTCACAAGAGAACTGTCTGGGGAGAAGTATTCCCCTGAGCTGTATAAAAGCTTATGCCTTGAATAGTCATTTCAGGGAAAGGAAAATGTGCTAAGTGTGTAACAGTGCAAGTCAGGCATGACTGGCTAGATTGTTCAGATATTAAAGGGAAAAAAGGCAAATCTATAAAAATTATGATAATTATCTAATTGCCGTTATTTGTTGAGATCTTTAACATACAGTACCCTGCCCTGAATAATACTCCATAAATCAATTAATTTTACTAAAAGCTGATAATAATACATCTATTACTGCTGTAGTCAAGAAATGTTGCTGACCTGGTGAAGCAAATGAGCTTTGAGTTTCAGCTGACAAAGCAAATTTATTTTTCTTTCCAGACAATTTTCCAATTGCTCTCACTAAGAGACCATAATAAGGCTTAAGAAAATAAAAACAGTTTTATCTGATGCTGCAGTGAGACAGTATCCTATCTCTTCCAACATCTTGAAAGATGCTGAACCCAAGCAACTCCTCCAAGCTTTCTAGGGAACAGTGGTTCCTGCGGTTCTCAGAAGAAGTCCATACTTTTCCAGTCAACACTCTACATAAGTCAATTATCAAGGGAAAGAATGAAGCTTTTGACACTTTGAGGAATGCACTTTGATATTTACAGATGAGTGTGTGCTGCGTGGATTATATTATATAATTATTTCTTCTGCAAAGAGAAACATGCCTAACTGACATTAGAGTCAGGAAAACACATAAGAACAGAAGATATAACTTCTCCCAAAGACGTCATCAATGCGCTCTTTTTCTTTAAAATTGTTTAAATGAAGGGTTTTGAATGGACAAAAAAAAAGGGAAATATTGTCTGCAGCTGAAGTGACTTCTTCTTACAACTGTGTTGCTAGAACAGACAAAAATATAACTTCTTCTGGGTCAGCAGGACATAACAAAAAGGACTACCAAATCTATTTCTGAAACATTAGGTTCAAAACGTGGACTGGAACTTTCAGCTATAGCTGAAAGTCAGTTCCCACACTATGGACTCACCTCCCCAGGGTATTGACCTGTGAAGCAACACATACAGTAAAGAAAGGGATCCAGTGAAGAGTATTTTAAAACTAAATAACAGATTTATAGGCACTGTAGCTGAAATCTCTGGAAATTTATTGGAGATTAATCTGAGCTCTTTATCAGTTTGTAAATAGCCATTAACTTATGAGGACACTGCTGACTAATTTAAAGTCTGACCTTTTCTTTCTTATTCTCCAAAATACTTACTGATGTTAATAGAAATTTTGGGTATGAAACAATGCAGGATTGAGTCTGGAATACTCAGGCATAGTTGAAATATTAAAAGGTTATTCCAGATATGTAGTGCTCTTGACTGCAAAATTCTACAGTTAGAAGTATTTGGAAAGCATTTTGATGGTAGCAAATTTACTACTTTCAGCCACTGATTTATTTCATGCCCTAATGCACGAAAAGGTCAGTAGCCTAAATTTATCTCAGTGATTTTCAACAGATTATGGCTTCTACAGTGTGTTCATACATCAGCTACCTTTGGATGCTAATGTTCATTCTAATCTCTAAATTCTTCAACTTAACGGAAATTCCTTTAGATCTGAACTTTGCCTTTTTTTTTTTTTTCCTGTTTTAATCTGTGCATAAAATCACCTTGCAGCAAGAGATTATATTCTCACCTTTTGCCTTGTTTTGAGTTGCTACTAACAGCTTTTAATTTGGAAAGACTATCTCTGAGTTTACTGTGGCTGACTGGTTTCAGCTCAATTGTTTCCCTAGCCAACAGAGCATTTCATTTCTCCTGAAGGTCACTGCAAGCTGCCAAGGCATTGAAACACATCAGCTTTTCATTCAAGCTGCACTTTAATGTTGCAGTACCATTAAGATAAATGAAAGTAGGCTCAACTGTATGAGTTTTTCTATCAACAATTATCAAATTTATTATAATACGAAACAAATTAGTTCATCAGTGAATGACCTACCTTCTTTGAGTCCAACACTTTCTTCAAGTGACTAGAAATTAACTCTTTCATTACAGTGGTTTGACTGCATGCTGATAATTATTTATATCAATTACACCATCATGTCATCTGCTTGTAAAAGTGGCTCTTACAACTGCAGCACAACTAGTTGCAATAAGATGGTGCTGCACTAAACTGCACTGATCCAAACTATCAGCACAAAACAAAACACAGTGGCCATCTGTTGGAGGAGGGCAGACATTAACTGTTTTAAGGGCTTGGACATGGTCCAATATTGTTCATATTGTTCATATTGGACCAAAATTAAATGACTATTCTAATCAACAGCATACATTTTAAAACTGAGTTATCATATGTCTCCAATGCCTGTGTTGTTTGGAATCAATATATGTGGTGCTGACTCATGCTGCCAAAAGAAAAGCTAGTCTGTTCAAGCTGAGCTGTTTTCAAGTTTGTGTACCCTTAAGTTTACAGAATTCCTTTAATTTGAGAAGTTGTTAAGAATTTTGTTATGACTCAGAATTAAATTAGAAAACTGAGACTAGGGAGTCTGCCAAAAGAGGCTTAGTTTCTTAACAGCTCTGCTGGACTTTTCACTGAAGTAGTAAAATACAGTGGTCAATAATGGCAGTAAGAATAAATAATACTTGTATGTATGTATGTATATATGGCTAGACTTCACGAATGAAGATTTAGGAGGGTTTTTACCCACGAAAAGTGGGTGAATCCCTCAAGCCTGCACAGTGGATTTTTGAGGTGAGGCACAGCGTGCGCAGAACTGGCCCCACCCTTTACTCCTGAGGTTCATCTGCCAGGGCCTAGCAAGCTTGGACAGACAGCGAGGTCTTCAGGATGTAGGTTTTGGAGTCAGAGTTGTCCTTCTCCTAGGATGGTTGCCGGGCGGCTGACGAGCCCATCCTGCCCGAGGCAAATGTTGCATTGGCACCAATAACAGTAAAAAAAAAAAAACAAACCGAAAACCAAAAAAACCAAACCAAACCAAACCAACCAAACAAACAAAAAAACCCACAAAACAAAAACAAAAACAAAAAAAAAACAAACAAACAAACCCAAAAACCAACCAACCAAAAAAAAAAAAAAAAAAAAAACAAAAAAAAAAACCCAAAAACCAACCACCCAAAAAAAAAAAAAAACATAGAAAAGAGAAAAATAATTAAGTCTGTGCAATAGTTACTCTATTTAAAATTGTTCTCTATAGTTTGTTTAAAAGACAAAATGGAGAAGGAGTTTATTTCCTTGACCTTCTTTCTTTCCAGTTAAATATTCTATTTAAAGTTGGACTTCTGGGTGAATATGGAGATTTTCAAGGAGTTCTTGGACCTGTTGCAGTGTTGGGTAACACATTACCTGGATGTGAGAATAATATAATGTAAACACAACATGGCAAGTTTCCTCACAAAAGCTGGCCAAAAGGCATAAAATGGGTCTATCAACACCTTTGTTGTGTTAAAAGTGCTACCTTGAGAAATGTTTCAAATTATGTCTAGGTCTCTGATGGGCTTATCATACAGGTAAGTACTTACTACAATCAAAATCAATTAAGCTAATTTTATTCATGGTTTCAGTCAAAGCTAAGTGCAAATAGCAAGCAGTGAATAACTAGCACATTGCATGCAGTCCAAACTGAGAATAATCTTGGCTGATGATTACTGATACAACCCAAAGAAGGATGGCTTTTTTCACACAAATACTTTCCTTGTATTTGTTTCTTATGCAAAACACTAATTAATTAAATGTTAGACAAATACTAGAATAACTAAATATCATTTGCATCTAAAATTTAGACACAGGAAGCTGGAGCAACCTTCCATGTCTGAACACTGGTACTAATGTATTTATAAAGTAAATATTTAAGAAAAAAAATAGCCTTTTATGGGATTTTTATCTATCAATCCAACCGTATTACAGATGTATTACTTGTTGTAAAGATCTAATTAATAATTCACCAGTGTAATTGGTCTAGTCCTTATCTAAAAGTAAAGTTACTTTTCTCATCTGACTGAAGTTTTGAAACAGAAAAGTATCAAAAAATTATATCTAATCACTTTGGATCAAATAATTCTTAAGTCATGAAGGAAACTTGAGCAAGTACACCAAGCCCAGAAGGACAACCCCAGATCATTATTTTAGATTTTTTTTCACAGAGAATGTATTTTTCAGTTAAGAACAGGGATGGATAATAAGTGTTTGTTTGTTTGTTTGTGTTTTTGTTTGTTTGTTTGTTTGTTTTTTGGTGTTTTTTTGTTTGTGTTTTTTTCCTCTCCAAAGTACTAAGCTAAGTCTGAAGTTCTTGAACTTGCAGAAGAGCTGAGTGGTTTCTGATCCTCCATGAGGGAAGCTGCTTGGTCATTTGCACTGAAATCTTATTTTAAATTTGAAAATCCAAGGTGGATTTTGAAGTCATACTGCTTTAGGTACAGAGGTCTTCTGTAGAGCTGAGTTGCAGGTATGTATTGGAGAAGAAAATATCCAAACGGCTCTGTTTTACCTAGTTTACATGACTAGGATGTATACAGTGCATGTGCAGCTAAAGAACCTGTACTCTTTTCAACCCACTGTTGGGCTCATTCTGATGTCCCTACTCTATATTTCATGCAATTATTTGTACTAGGCCAGGGGTTGAAAAATACATTCTAGTATTTTTAAGCTGCTTTGCTCTTAGTTTTAGTAAATTGAACTGCTGTTCAGAAAAGAAGTGAGTCAACTGTAAGTAATCTAACAGAGGACATGTTAAAGTCAGTGTGAACATTTGACTGCCACCAAATAGAAGAGCAATTATGGCAGCTCAAGCAAACTCAGAACCAACACAGTTCTGAATCCAGCTTAACCAGTGTATGATCTGTGCTTCTGAGATACTTCATTCCCACTCCTTCAGTAATCTTCTCCCCCCTCAAAAAACAAAAACAAAAACAAAACAAACAAACAAACAAATAGTATGAATGAGTGCCTGATTCCTATGTGATTGCCTACATTGGTGACTCAGATCAGAAATCTTCTTCAAAGAAGTTGTGGAAGATTGCTCTTCTTCCACTGACTGTGGATCAGCTTGTTCATGTCTTAATTTAGCCTTTGTTTAATACTTCCCAAAGTGACTTGCTCCATGTGGTACTGACTCTACAGATATTTTGCATCTGTCATTATTACTAAATGCTAGCCAAAGGACACAGAACTAGTCTACAATTCAGTCTTGAAGCATACTTGGAGGAAAAGTTATCTGATTGGCTCTGTAGAGCCACCCAAACATCCTGCTTCTTTTTGCTGATTTTTCAACTTTGGCCAAATGCTGAAAAGTCCACTCACCCTGCAGAGCAAACAGCACAGTTCATACAACTACTTCCTAATCCAATGGCAATAAAATCAGCTTAGTGCAGACTAGCAGTTTAAACTGTTTAAATAGCCTGACTCACTGGTGAGTGCCTTCTCACATGCACACCACTTTAGCAGGGCAGTGACAAAGCGTGGAGCAGTCAGCCCTACAAAATGTTCACTCCTGTACCAGGAAGACCACAGCTCATCTCATTTCCACAACCACCTCATTTCCTTGTGGCTTAAAGGCTCTACCACCACAGAGATAGTGAAAAGAGAGACAAAAATTTCTTCCTGTTACTACAGAAAAAAAGCCAAAGCTCCTATCTAAACTTTTATTTTATTTAAATATTCACCCTATCCTTGCTCAGCAAGAAGCAGGAAAAATAAGAAAACTGTCTCCTTTAGTAATTTTTCTCATTAGATTTTGGTTTCTGGTTAATTAAATAGCCCCAGGTGCCAGACAACCTCGTCTGCAGTAACTTACCTTGTTTTGGTCAGTTCCTCAGCTCTCCTAGCCAACATCAATGCAGCAGATACTTCTTTTCACTGCTGTGCTACAGTATAACAAAGTTACATGCAATTAAACCTTCTGTTTGAATCAGTGTAAGAGGCATGGCATATCTCTAGTTCATGCCAGTTTCATTGCCTAAAGAAATCTTCAATATGTGCAGGAACTTCTTCTCTCTTTAGACCAGATTTGTAACAGTAACAGTGTAGATTACAGTTTGGCCTAAATGACACAGCAATTGACAGCTATCAATAACCTAATATGATAAGAATGTAATAAATTTGTTTCTCCTCATACACTGCTGTCTATTGAAAGAGTTAACTCTGAGATAACACATAACATAAAAGAAGAGGGTTGGCAAGTTATGAAGAATATCCAGGTTAATGTATGTAATGTTATGGTGGCTGTGTATTAGAAATCCCCCAAAGGAATCTAGCAGTAACAGCAACACAATCAAGGGCTTGGCAGAAGATGAGATTTTCTGCACACCTCTCATAAAAATATCTATTAGACACAAAGGAATGAAATCTCATTTGTTTTTTGATAGATTACACTCATCACACTGAGTCTGCATGGTGCTGTGGTCCATCAAAAGCTTAGTAACTTCAAACTGACATGTGTGAAGTTCAGCTGGAATAGTATCATGTTTCTGTCACACAAAACTACGTTCCTTGCTCTGACTTTAGCCTGGATCATTTTTATAGATGTAGAGAACGGTAAAATGGTCATGCTGAGGTGATTGAGGAGACAGTATAATCTGGTGGAAGACAGCGTCCAAGCAGCTGGAAGAAGGTTTTCTGGTTTTTTACAGGCAGTATATAAATATATTAGTAGCAGGATGATTGCTTTACTGGCAGAGATATTTGTTGGACAGATGGAGTAGAGGCAGTCATTGCGACAACTTCCTGCATAGGAAGCTCTTGTATAACCACATGTCCAGTTGGACATTATTCTGACACAGGGTACAAATCGGGATCCCCCCAAGCACAGTAGCACAGCTTTGGCATATTTTGAAGAGCAAGGATGGCTTGATAAGCTATAAAATATTCCTTGTCCAAAGGGGTTTGTCTGAACACAGATGTTTTACCTACAGTATACAAGTAATATAACTCCTCATATGAATGTTTTCATTAGAAATGATTCTGGTGGGGGGTTTTTTGTTTTGTTTTGTTTGTTTGTTTCTGTTTGTTGTTTTTTTTTACTGTAGTTTCATATTTTCATATAAATTGAACAGAAAAAAAAGCAAAAAAACTCACTCCAATTTAAAGTTATTAAAATGAGACAATTCAGAAATTGCATTTAGACCTGTAGAATTAGATCATTTAAAACCCTGTCCTTGTTTACACCAGTTTATTTTCCCTAACTTGACAAGTTCATAGTGTTCAACAACCCAACTGTGCCCTGAGTCCAGTGAAAGCTGATGTACTCAAAATGATGTGAGAAATGTGCTGCTGTGAGGAAAGCAGACCTACCTCTTTTCCAGTGCACAAAGCAGCATGCACCTTCCTCTCTCAATGCTACAAGGAATTTCTGTGAACTTTACAGAAGATTATGGAACCAGGTGTTGCCTGGATAGCATAAAAAGAATGTACTGAATATGCAAATTCTACTATATTCTGGAACTGAAAACCCTCACGAATTAAACATAGCAGTTTCTTGATAAGTAATTGACTTTCTCCCACCCACTGAAAAGGAAGAGATAAAGGCTCTGTATAACATATGTCTGGATACATTCAGGTCATGCATAGTGACAAAACACAATATGCCAGAGATTATTAAGTAGATTCATACTGTTTGACAGAAATGAAGAGGGGAAATCATAACACTTTGGCACACATTCAGCTAGACAGCACATCTTTATTGAATGAATATACACATCTCATAAGTGACCACTCAAGAGACCAGTATAAATTTGCTGTACAGCAGAAAAAGTCCTCAACAAAAGGTCAAATGAACTTGGTCCAGATATGCCAAAGGGGTATTTTTATGTGGTCACTTAAGAAAAAGGTTTTTCACTGGAGGAGAATCATAAGGTTATCAAACGTGAAAATATAGGGTTGATTCTTCTGAAAGGCAGAAGGCATTCTGTAAGTTTACAAGGGTTTGTTGAAAAAGCATTATACTATGTTTACATTTGTAATCCTGACCATGGGGATAGAGCAACAGCAAAAGAATTTCATTCCAGGAATAGAATAAGCTGTACTTGCAAATTGGCCTTTTTGTGCTGCTTTAGAAGCATCTCTACAACCAGGGAGCTGCTATCATACTTATGTCAGTTAGGATAGTGAAAACATATCACTGCTTCCCAGCCCAGCTATGTCAGCAAATTGTTTTAAGGGCAAACATTATCTAATTAAAGAAACTGTCACAGACCTTTTTCTTTGAAGTTCTGCTTGTTTTAGTAGGACATATTGGAAATTATTTGAGATTTATTGTATTAGATTTTATTTGCAAGATACTATTATAAATAATTATTTAGATTTTAAAGGATTCCTATACTGTCCTTCTGCTTTATCCTGTCATTCATTTGCTACCATTTTCCCACCCCCTAGATAATAATGTGCTACCAGTGAAAGCAGAATTCATTTGTAGGAAAATACACAAAGAATAATGTTCAACATTTTACAAGAAAGCCAGCTGCTTCCTGGGCTGCATAAGAAGTGTGACCAGTTGGTTAAGGGAGGTCATTCTCCCCCTCTAATCTGTCTCTTGAGAGTATTGCATCTGGTTCTGGAGCCACCAGTATAGGAAGGATGCAAACCTGCTGGAGCAAGTCCAGAGGAGGCCACAAAGATGATCAAGAGGACTAGAGCACCTCTCCTACGATGATAAAGGTGAGAGAGTTGAAGTAGCTCGACCTGGAGAAGAGAAAGCTTCAGGGAGACCTTCATGTGGCCTTTCAATACTAAAAGTGGATTACAAGAAAGAGGAAAAGCTTTTAACCAAGGCCTGTAGTGACAGAATGCAATGATTTTAAATTGAAAGAGCATAGATTTAGGTTGGCCATAATGATGAAATTTCTTTATAATGACGGTGATGAGACACTGAAACAGGTTGTTCAGAGAAAGTGTGGATGTCCTATCCCTGAAAGTGCTCAAGGTCAGATTGGATTAGGATTTGTGCAATCTAATCTAGTGAAAGACATCCCTGCCCATGGCAGCGGTATTTGACTAAATATCTTCAAAGATCCTTTCCAGTCAAAGCTAAGTGAAAAAAATTGTTCTCAAGTGAAGGCTTAGATAATAGAGATTACTTGTGTATCAGCTCTATACAGAAATAGATTTAATTCATTAATTATAATTACTAAATTAAAATTCCTAATCTGAGTAAATATAAACACAACAATCAGAGGAATATCAGGAGGTTAAGTTTAGCATATTTATCTATACAAACTTTAATGACACTGTGCAGTTAAACAACATATTTTTTCAAAGACTATTAATAATGCAAGCTGTTAATCATTTTGTTTTCAGGACCAACTTTTTGTTTGTATTTTTTAAGAGGATTTACAAAGGTCTAATAATATCACACCTATCATCACCATCAACTGCAGTGTTCTCTCAGTAACTAAGGAGTCTATTTAAGTGCACACAAAATACACTTGTCCAATGTCAGAAGAATAGAACTTCAGTTTTAGTTTAAAGACTGCTAATTTTCTTAGGAAATTTAATTCATCTTTTGTTAGAGAAAAGCCTGTCATAAATTCACTGTGGATCCAGTTGTCAGACAAGATCTTACCAGTGTTGTTCAGTGAGGAACAACAAAATACTTGGAACCTGTTGCTTTGTTGAATATGATCTAGCTTTGCAATCATAAACTATTTTAGCTTAAGTAACGTAAATAAATATTTTAGAATCACTTTGTAATAGAAACTTTCCATCACCTACAAGTTAAACTAGGCTTACATTCTGAAATTGGTTAATGTTATCTTATTGTTTTATAGGGATTTGCACATCATCTGTGCCCAGTTTACAAAGGCTTTGCACGTTATTGTTCCTAAGAATCAGCCAAAAAACTCACCCTACCTTCTGAAAACCAATCTGTGCTCTTTTCCTTTCACACATCATCACCAAAGGCAAAATTAACCCCCAATATAATGCTGGGCCACCCCACTGTCTTTAGATTAAACCTGCAATGAAATTACATAGATGCAATTGACTGGAACTCAAGTAAATAATTCTGCTAAGGAAGAAAAAAGGAGACCAGATCACTCCATATTATCTAAACTACTACTACTATCTACAGTACTACCTGAATTTAGAGAAGTCCAGATTGTAATTCTTAATTTTTTTTCTTTAATTATTAATGCTTCTTCATTGCATTACTATTGGTAAATTTAATTTTATACCACCACATTGAAATAATTTCTATAAGAATTTCATCTTCCATGCATGAAATGCATCCATTTGTTCATAAGTTTTTGATCAATAATGAACTCGAAGATTCATTGTGAAATTTCCATTCTTTTGGGTAACTATTGTGATAAAGAGAAAATAACAATCAATTTTATACACTAAGATAAAATAAGTTTAAATTATTAATTCTTGCAGAAATGTCATCAAATAAACCAACAAAGGGAGAGAAAAAATGTCTTGCCCAACAACTCAGTACATGAAAACATATTAATTTGGCACTTTGTTTTTCACATATGAAGACAAGAAAAGCCCACAGCTTATTGGAACTCTAGAAAAAAAATTGCATTACACTGGACAAAACTATTGACAACCTCAGTGCTGAACAGAACAAACTATTGTTCACACTCCCCTCACTCTTCCTCTCCCCAAAAAGATGCGTATGTTTCTGTCTAAACATAGCTGTGTAATCAACACTGTGAGACCTATGTGAAGAATCCACTCCAAGACAGTGAGTGTACTCCAGATTTCAAGATAAGAAAGGATGACAGATATCAGGGTAAGAAAGGATGGAAGACATGAAGCATTAGGAGACAGGAAACTATATATAATCTCTTTGACACATGTGGCTTCTGTTTGGCACTGGGGATGAGAACATGAACAAAAGCAAGGATCTCTACAGAGCTTATATAACCTCATTTTCAAAGTCTCTGAATCTATAAATCTTCCATTCATCTCAATGGAGCAACCCTACTGCAAGCAAAGCCATAGATCCAGAATGTCTCCTGATTCCTTGCTTTCAAAAAACTGTTCATAGCTCAGTTCTCCTGTCCCTATCTTCATGTATGTCTGGGCCATTTCTAAAAAAATTAGCATCTTTCTGGCCTTTGGAAAACTCAAAGGAACAATGATGTTGAAGGGTAATTTAAACAAAAAAAAAAAAAAAAGGTTATAACCTGTTGCTAAGACAGTTGTGCACTTTTGTGCACAATATTATGTTATGGAAGATTTCAGTAGGTAAGCAGTGGGAGTAGTTATGGAAGACAGAGAAAAGGAAGGAGGATTACAGAGATGTTAAATTATAAAGGGCCATGCAAGTCAGAAGAGATTTCTGAGAGACAGTTCTGTTTTTCCCAACTAGTCTCTCCAGTTTTGCATTTCACATCTTATTGTAGCTCCTCTTTCATGATTTAACACCAACTGTTACCAAAGTACCAAAAAGTCACTCGTTCATTTCATCCACACAAAGGCAGGATGTGGAGGACAATCAGAAAAAAAGCTAAAACTTGTACCTAGAAGTAATAACAATTTAATAATTGAAACAAAGTAAAATATATTAATAATATTAAAATCAATAGTAATTAAAAAGGGACAGAGAGAGCAATAAATGTCAAGAACAAGAAGGGAGGCGCAATGCAATTTCTTACCACCTTCTGACTAGTGCTCAGCCAATTAGTTAGGCTTGGCTGTCCTCTCCATGTTCCCTCTGGGCTTCTTGTGTACTTGCTTGCTGACAGAGCAAGTTTTTGACTTAGGAACAACACTACTGAACAACAATCAAAACATCAATGTGTTACCAACATTATTCTCATACTGAATCCAAAACACAGCACTGTACCAAGAAGAAAATTAACTATCCCATCCAAAACCAGGATATCCTCAAAATAAAGTATTATGTTTGCGTGCCCTTCAAAGTCAATAGGAAAAAAATCATGGATCCAATGTCCACTTTATAGAATGAACCACTGAGCTACATACAATTTATTCGATAATGGCAGAGGAAATTATTTATCTAAACCATTAACAATCTTGTGATAACTATGACTGTTAAAACATAGTGAAAACATAGCTCCCATCTTTTTTTGAATAATGACCACTAAAAATAAAGCTCCAAGGGTTAACAATCAGAGAAATCTGAGAAATTAAGTGAAAATGTAGATGTGAAGACATTTGTTTGGACATAACACTTCAAGTAATATTTGTGTCAACATCAAGTAGTAGTCACATACATGCGGTCACTGCCTCCAGGCACGCGAGGCAGTAATTGAAGAGACATGTCAAAAGATACCAAAAGCTTTGGATTTATTAATTTATTTGTTTTTTTTTATTATTATTTTTATTTTTTATTTTGTGGACAAATGTCAGACTTGCTTAGTTCAATAATGAACATAATCACTTTTGACTTGTGGACTGGCACCTTGTGACAAACCACCCCTCTGGGCCTCTACACACCTTGGTCACAAAAATGTCCTCTTCCTTAGTATTTTGGTTATCTGTTGACAGATTTACATTGAAGTGTCAAAAAACTACTTAATACAGTATTTAAAAAAAAAAAAAAAAAAAAAGAAACCAAACCAGAAAATACTCTCTCCAATCATAAAATCCATATTTAATTGGAGACATCCATGTGTAGAAGTTTTTAACCTATTTCTTTTAAGGTTTTTTTTGAGATGACACCAGGTATTAGGGAGGGGAAAAAAAAAAAAGAAAAAAAAAAAAGAAAAAGGGAATGGAGGGGTGATACTCCTTTGGGGGTGGGGGTTGGATGTTAGTAAGTTCCTACAGGTATACCAGCTGTTGCCTCACAGTGGAGTGACCTGAGAGAGGCAGCAGCTCCCAGCCCTTGCAGAGTTCCACTGGAGCAGGCAGCCCCACACTGTGAAAAATTATCACTCTATGAATAACATCATTAAGCAAACTCAGAGGGAAAAAATAAATTGCCATTCAGAAAATGGCTATTTGCTGAAAGATAGTTTTGTGTACCCTTCCATGACAGTTCCTGCATTCACTGGGAAAAGTTTTCTTAAAGAGAACTCAATAATTTTCTTAAAAAACCAAAACCTCATAGCTCTCTAAAATTAGGATGAACTGAGGCAATATATTCAATTTTGTCTAATATCTTAAAATGCTCTGTAAGATACTCTGTCATAGCTAAATCTGGAAGAATGCGTAATAAAAGCATACACAATTGTGTTTGCTTCAAATTAAGTACTTTCATAATGCATTTGTCGACTGCATAAATGTCTCTTGCAGCTTTCAGTTATTCACAATAATACACAGAGTTCTGCTACTGTTTCTGATTACATAATGTAATACAATGATCACAGTTATCATTAAAGTAACTTGCAAAATTCTCACAGAGTTAGCATCATATAAAAAAGAATGGGAATTACTTTATGGAATTTTGAAAACTGTAGACACTTCCCCCCCCCCTCCCTGCATCTTCGTAAGACATTAGCCCATAGTGTTTTCTCTGTGATAACAAAGTAGTTTCATTTAGGGACTTATGGCATGAAAATCTGGTTTTTCTCCACTTTAAGATCATTTGCCTCATTGTCAATGAACAGACCTGGTTTTTCTTAATGAACAGGCACATACTTATGCAGATTTTAGAAACTGGGGCAATGATAGTGGATGTCACAGGAGTAAAATTAACCCATGAAAATTCTAGAGTGACACTGTTGGTGCTTATTTAGAAACATTTCTGTTACTTTAAATCTAAAAAAGGTTATTTGAAATTAATGTTTTAAACTAATAGTTATGCCATAAATTATGCCAAAATATTACCTTATCTGTCCTTTTCTCTTCTGTCTTGAAAAAGATAGCCTGATCCATAGCACTACCATTCACCTACCATAACCTCTATATCAAGAGAGAAGATTTTAAAATGAAAGACAAAATTCTCAAAACCCTAAATAGTGTCAGATACTGGGTATAAATGAGGAAAAGATCTATCACAGCATATTTCTTATACATGGTGGCAACTTATGACCCAGATAATTATAATCTTTCCTAAACAGAAGGGAGAAAAGTGAGGTGTGCCAGAGCACTGGAACCCATCCTTTGAACCTTATACCTTTTGACAGGCATCTTTAAATTGTGCAGCTGTCTTTGGACCCACCAGGGACTCCAGCAGAGTCACATTCCAGTGGCGGAGTCCTGTTCTGGTATATTATTTATGCTGTCAGTAACACAGGTTCCGTATTCCAAAAGAGGGATCCCCACGCAGCCACCATACTGCAGCACATCTGAGCTTCCTTGTGCACCACCTTCTGCAACAAGGCTCCACCTTCCACCCATCCAGACCAGACCCTGCAAAGTAATAACTGGTGCCAAGCGGTAAGTTTTCAAAAGATCTGGTAACAGTATAGGGACTTGATAGAAAGTACTTGTGTGTCCACCTGAAGAATATATTTCTCCTGTTGTTGCTATCCTGGCAAAGTGAGGGTAGAGAAAGATAGATATTTGTGATATTTGCACTGAATTAATGACCCTTCCAAAGGACAAAATGCTGCAGTAAATAGTTTTTGTTTGTTTGGTTTTTGTTGTTTTTGTTTGTTTGTTTGTTTTTGTTTGTTTGTTTTTGTTTTGTGTTTGTTTGTTTGTTTTTTCCCCATGTGTTTCTGAGTCTGAGCATTGCTTTGGTGACTTTCAGTCAGCAGTTATGACCAATGGGTAATAATTATTTGTAATGCACCTAGATGTCTCTAAACCATGATATTAAAAAAGTCACAGTATCATCAGGGATCATGACGCTATTTTGGACAAGTGTCATTAAAGTTTGGGGAGATCATGTGTAGGAGCAGTGGTCTCTCCTTGTCTCAGTAATCCTACTGGTAATCCCGCCCTGATGCAGGCTAGGACAAGCCGGTGTGAGGCATCAGAACCGCTATTTTTTCTTCAGTCATCAGGTTTTTACACCTGCTTACCTTTTGGCCAAAAGACCACTACCAGCCTAGACAAGTGCTATTTTATCTGTGTGGTTTTATTTTCTGCTTGATTTTATTCTCCAAGGAGAGGAGCAATTAGCTCATGGCAAGCTGTGCTGCCCTGACATATAATGGACTCCTGCCTTTCTTAATGTATCCTTTTTTCTTACCACAAGGCTCTGTCTTCAAACTCTTTCTCCAAGTGAGATTCTGTCCTCAAATAAGTGCCTCCTCAGAGTGCTCTTTAAGTGGAGGTGACAGAATAGGACCAAGCCATGCAGTTGTGCTAAAGCAGGTGAGACACTGAGATTCCCCAGGATTATGTAATGCTTATTTAAGACTAGCTCTTGTCATTTGGAGATTGACTCAGATAAAATGACTGTATCAAAAGCTCTGAACATTCAGGTGTCAATGAACTAGCAGCCCAAGTTGCCAGGAACTTTTTTTAATATATTTTTCAGGGGTAATGGATACATCTGGCTCCAGTACCATAAGGAAAGCTACAGTAATCCAGTCTAAAGCATGGCAACACAGCCAGGTGGAGAATCCAGATCTACAGAAACCATCTGAAAGCTCCCAGCCAAAGCCAATTCAGAATTCAGAAGATGGTGGCACCTCAGAATCTGTCTTCAAGTTGACCTTGTTATGTTGAATTACTATGTAATTCATACATGCATTGCATATCCACAGGTTCACCTGGTTAGCATTTTACAAGCCTGAGACATATCAGAAGTACCTTCTCTCAAAATCACATCAGAAGACCTAAACTCGTGTGAATCCACCACTCCTTTGGCTAAAGACCCTTGGATCCTTTCACAAATTCCTTTGTGCTATTCATACCACCAGAAAAGGCTCAACAATTTGAAATATAAAGACACTGATCTTCAGCATCTCTTTCAGTGTGATTACTGAGTATTTATAGTGGTAAAATAAAAGAGCGTGGGGGAGAGAGAAAGAGAGAACAGGTTCACTAAGGGCATTCTCATTCTTTGTCGTCTACTAAAACACAAGATGAAACACAGCTGCATTACATATTTTTAGTTCTAGCTCTATTTATACAATTATATGGTTGGATTTTAAAACTGAAAATTTGCTGTCACAGATTGCATTGTGTAGTTTCTGTGTTGCACTGGGGTCACTGGCAGTTATATTATCCAAGTGGCAGGTGTGGGAATCAAGTAGAATGCAGAGCTTTTGGTAAGGGGACTGTGGCAGGAGCGTTTCAGAGGGAGCACCAGATGCTGTGATCTGCACAGGTCAGCTGTGACATTCAATAGAAAGGAAAGTGTGTGTATCACCCCGTCTCCCTTCAAGCTGAGAGCAACACTTAACAACCTCGGGTACATCTGTGCCCAAGGACTCTGATTACTCCTGTCCTGCAAAGGGTCAGTAAGGTCACAGAAATCTTCAAATCCATTTTGGTTCATTTTTATGCAATAACACTGTCATGCTACTGTACCATATGTACCACCCACGACTCACTTAAAGCTTGGTCTTTGACATAAATTAGAATTTACAATGAAAGATCTGATATCCTGCAGCAGGCAAACACTGCTCTGAGTAGATGAACTCATAAAATTAAATTGCAATAAGAAATGTAGCCTTTTCCAGAGTGCAATGTACACGAGTCACATGACTCTCTATTTGCTATGAGTCTAAAAAAATAAAAAAAAATAAAAAAATAATTCTTTTAATTTGAAATTTTAGAAAAACTACACAGAATATTAATTAATCAACCTGGAAGATATCCAAGACACCAGAGTTTAACATTCTTGCTCTCATAAGAAGTGGCAAAGCATATTTTTCCTATGACACTACAAGTTGAGGACTTTGCAGAAGAATGCCCACATGAATACACAACAAAGTGCCACACTGGGGCATTTTTGGCATTTTTTCATTGGTTGTTTTGGCTGGGGGGGGAAACCAAACCCAACCCAATCCAACCCAACCTACAAACTATTAGAAACTACTGCTTCAAAGGTCTTGGATTTTATTTTTTTTTTTATTCTTTAATTGCATCCAAATTAAGTAATAATTGGAATTTGATAATGTGATTAATAAAAAAAATGTCTTTTTTCAAACAAATATTTTTGGGAGGAGAAAAGGCCTATACAGTAGCTATTTCTAATATGAGATATGTGGAAACAGGGAATAAAAACAATTATTGAAAATGAGTATTGCATACATCTGGCATATTGATGAAATACAATGTTCAAACACAGAGGAAAAAAAAAGCCTGGCATTTAAATTGCAAGCATTTTAAAATTATAACAGATCTGCAATATAGATTTTAGATAGATTTCTAGACCTGTTCTTGGTCAGTACTTTTATGGAAATACAGAAATATATTATAGAGCTTATAATTAAATAAATGAGTCAATCCATATTTAAAAAAATTGGCTATCACTTTAGTAGTGTAACATATTGCCCAACCATAGGCACAATACCCGCCCTCCCTGCAGACACCCCAGAATTCCTTATTTCATAAAGTAGACCTCTCACACTTTTTTGTTTGGAATATTTTTATTTTTTTTTAAGAAAATCAGTTCTTTTGTTTTAGTTTTGATTTAAAAAGTGAGAAATTTTCTTGAATGAGTTGCATTCTGGAAATGAATATCTGAACAGTTAGCATGTTCCTTCAGAAGAGTTTATTTATTTTTTTTTTTACTATGTGAAAGAAACCAGCCATCTCCTCTACGTCCACCTTTCTTTTTCTGTTTGAGGTCTTATCTGTATTGTAGAATTTCAAGCTGAAGAGCAAAACTGAGTTCATGGCCCAATACTCAGTTGAGCTTCAGGTCTGAACTGCAAAAATGGATGAATGATAAAGTGCTTCCTCATCAAGATTTTTGAAAATTAATAATTACATTAGTGAGTTTTGCAAATCACAACAATGAGCAATGGAAAAAGCCAATGAGAAAGTCAGGATTTCTATCTTCAAAATAAGGCCTTGACAGCATGAAGTGAATGAGACATGGATTCACTCAACAATAATAAGAAAAAAAAAATTGAAACATTGCTTTCTAGAGAGCCCATTCAAATCATCATACCCAATGAGTCAAGATTCCTTCAGAAAAAATATTGCCCACTCATTCCATTGAAATCTGAATCATAATGCATCCTCATAAGAGAGCTTAGTTGTGACCTTGTCTAACATTTGAGCCCTTACTTTCAAAACCTTTCTATTATTTTAAGTGTTTGCCTTTTATTATATGGCTGCATACTTGCTAAGAGCTTGGTTAAAAGGTAAGTTACTGGTTTGACATTATGATTCCTGATTTTTATTTCTTCTTGTTTTGGTTGACTAAATAAGGTTTCTCAAACTGCACAACAGAAAGCAGTGGCTATTTTTAAAACTGTTCTCCTTTTATATAGACAAGCTGTTAGTGCAACCAATAATTATATACATTCCCCATCATTGTAAGATTGTGTAAGATTACACAATACAAAAAGGATTATTAAAAGAGCCAAAATTAGTATACTAATGACTTAATTTGACAGTTTTATTATGTATAATGTGGATAAAACTGATAGAAAACTCATTTCAATTGACTCCTGCCATGTTCTGAACAAGACCACTAAACCAATCTAGAATAAACTAGCTTGTGTTCTTTTGTAATAAATTTATCATAATGGTGCATATGTACACAGCCATATATTTTTCTTTTTATACCAAATGTTCAGGACAGTATTTGGATCTAATTATATTTCATCTAATTATAGTTCACTGTGGTTAAAATATCAAATTTAATGGTATGTCATGGATTAACAGAATAATTTGATTTCTACACTGTTAATTAGAACTTACATTTACATGATTATGGAAAGTTATATATGAATTACAAAACTAATGTTTAACCCCCCACTTCTGCCTGTTTCTAAGAGGATGTGTTGATGAATTAAATTATTAAAAAATATATTTAGGCCTTTAAGGTCAACTCATGTGTTTCTTGGGGAACTATATTAAATATAGACCTTATAAAATTAAAAAAATAGTTAATAAGAAATCAACCATTCACAGCTAACAAACTCAAACATAAACTTGAAAGATCCTAGGGATTCTCCAGCTAATCAGCTCCCTTGTCTTTCTCTTCTGGTTCACATCCACTAACACTGAGACAGGAAACTCCCCTGCTCCCCAGGCCCACCCATACTGCAGTCCAGACACAAGTAGAAGCAGGACTGTCTGGATGTGTTCAAGACAAACTCGTTTCCAGGTTGCTGTGGTGCATCACCTTACAGACAAGAAGGACTTGATAGTAAAAGAAAAAAGATGTATTTGGAATTTCTTAATACAGACAAGCAAACACAGCCATTCCAACTCAGAAAGAAGATGCTAATAACTATATGGTAATGGAGTATTCTGGCCTGCTGCAGATCGACAGCAGAGGAGTTCCTGGTGTCTAGGCAGATGAAAATGTGCTGCTGGTGGCTGGAGGGATGAGTTACTCTGTGGTGTAGGGTTAGATGACATGGGCTGCTCTGCCATTATGTCTGTCCTCAATATTTGGCCAGGACAAGATTTTTCACCACTAGCTTCTGAGCTGGAAAAATTAGCAGCTTAAAAGCAGCTAGTATTCCATGCAAGAAGGACTGAGCATGTCAAAACCAAAATGTTGACAGTCACTTTGCAGGCTGCAGTCAATCACAGAGGCAGTGGTATATGACACTATGAACTGTGCAGAAACATGCAAAAAGTTGGAGAGATGTAGAAGGACAAGCAGCGATTTAATCCCTTCCCAGTGACATAATCATCAGCTGCGTTCACACAGTCAATACAGGAAGCAAAGAAGTCCAGCAATTATTGCAGTGGATGAAGAAAACCAGAAAAGGAAAGTAAGTATATTTTATGCATATTTATTTCTTAATGCATGGCACATTAAGTTTCTGTGGTAAATGACAGCCCACTGTCATGTGGGAGTGACACACTGCATAGCTCACTATAAGAAAGGACATCATTATAGTTATGGTTTGGTTTTGGATTATTTTGGAGTACTTCAACACATCACAAAAGCGATTTTCTGTCTTTTCCTCCTTCTTATTTTTCCCCTCACAAACTCAGATATCAATTCACTATGCAAATCTATCTACTGTTAAGATTTAACAGAAATGTCAGTTGCTTGTGTACAATTGCAAAAGGGCTATAAATATGCAAAGAAAATTTAAGTACAAAGTTTTGCAAAGCAAGGAAGTATTGAACCAGACCCTTGGCTGTCCTGACCTTTTTTTGAGTTTAAGACCTCCGATTAAAAACCTAATATCAACAAAAGAGTAAGAAACATATTAACTTTCCTAGTCCCCTTATTTTCTTTCTCTTTCTTTCTTTCTTTCTTTCTTTCTTTCTTTCTTTCTTTCTTTCTTTCTTTCTTTCTTTCTTTCTTTCTTTCTTTCTTTCTTTCTTTCTTTCTTTCTTCCTTTCTTTCTTTCTTCCTTTCTTCCTTCCTTCCTTCCTTCCTTCCTTCCTTCCTTCCATTTTGTTTTTTAACAAAGAAATATATTATATTTGTACTACATGTCAATAGAAAGAAAAAGTCACTTCCATCAGGATGATCTGCTTTTATTCCTTCTGCTATTGCACTTGACTTCATTGAATTCCTCCCAGAAAAGAAGACTCAAGAAAAAGCAAGACGAAAAGGTAATACAGTTAAAAAAAAAAAAAAATTAAAAATTAAGAGTCATCTTGTTTGGGTCTTCATAGCATAAAATTGGAGTCTTTAAATAGTATTAGTTCAAACACACTATCACTCTGAGAAAGCTTGGCATTATATTACACTTTCAGAAATCCTAAATGATAGAAAACCAGGCAACAGGTGGAAAATATGTAAATAAGAGTTTTCATCATGCAGTGACTGAACCAAAAATCAAAGCCTGGATAGGGCTAATTAGCTACCAAGGCAGCTGTTGAAAATTTGTCCTACCTGAGAATCAAAAAGGGATGCCTACACTGAAGGCATGCTGGGAGCCCAGTTCATGTCACACAGTAGATCACATACTGGAGAGCCACCACCACAGAGAGCCTGCTGTCTTCCCATGTTTTCACCCAAGGTGGGACCTATCTCAGATCACAGACACCATGTGCAGTAGTCAGAAAGAGGCCCATTATCAGAGTTTAGTTACTAATATAGGGGATATTGCAGTCACAAGCTGGGCTTACTGGTTGGTTGTACACTGAAACTCCTCTCCCCTATGCCACAGATTCTCACAAGAAAGTAGCAAGAATGACACAGCCATCACTAGCAGACTGTAAATCTGATTTATTTTCCTCTGCCTGTCTTTCAATCCAGCCTCAAGCTATATTTGGTAAATTATGTTTAGTCATGTTGGCACTTACAGGTCCAGTCATCCATACAAGCTCTTTTGCACCAAAAAAATCACTGCCTTTTCCTTTGAGTGGACAGTCTTCCTGGCATTCCTGGCATTCTCAGAGCCTTTCCAACTTTTCCTTGACTAGATGTGTTCATATTTATGCCACAGAATGGGTGTCCACCACAGGTCTTCCCCACACGACCACAAATATTTCTGTGCAGACAAAGGACACACTCCTCCCCTAGCTGTGTTGGTCATCCTGCTGTTCTGCAAAGCTGGACAGAAGGGATGGGAACACACACTGGGCACAGGAAGGTTAGGATGCTGTGCAAGCACATATGAATAAACTAGCAAGTCTGACAAAAAAGAAACAGATAAGAAATTATTCATATGATGTGTTCTTGGAAAATATTTGTCAACGTATGGGGGGTTTTTTTGGGTTTTTTTTGTTGTTTTTTTTTTTTTTGCTGTAATCCTTAAGGACAGTGAGTCCAGGCACAGCTTAGTGCTCTGTATGTGCTCTATCCCATACACCATTCATAAATGTGACAACAGGTATGAAGGTACCTCAGGACACACTTCTGAATTATGAACATTGCTGTAGTTATACTCACACACACACACTCACTCTTTGATGTAGTCAAACTTGAAACCTTAATACAGGATCATATTCTCCCAAAAACTTTTAAAGAAGCCTACACATCTTGCCCTAGATTTCACCTCCGCTTATGGATGGAATTACTGTCATTGATGCTGCAGAAGCTGTAACTAACTGTTTATATAGTAGACTAAACCTTGAGATTTCAAGGTCTTCCAAAAACAAGGCAGAAGTTTTATGTTTAGTGAGAGCAATGTTCTGATGATGGGACCATGCTCCTCTTACTACAATGGGAATGGGATATGCAACATCCTCTTTTATACCCCCACTGTAACAAGCAAATACTGTGAAGTGTCTAACTTTACTAGTAAAGGAAAACAGTCAGTTTTCAGAGAGGAAACACTTGAAGAATCCTTAGGGTGGATATAGTAAATCTGGAGAGGCAGGGGTGGGATTCTTTAAAACATTTTTTAAAGCTCATGTTGTGAAAGAATATCCTGAATAGCAAGTTCCTTATTTTGAAAATCATTATAACTTGGTTTAAGCATGATATGATTTCCAATAAAATTAATTTGTTCCAGTTATTGGTCACATGTTCAACTGGCAGGTGTGAAAGTTAATAGATGAAAGAGTTTTATGAAATAGTGGCTGTCTTATCAGAGAGAAGTCCATGGTTTCAATCATATTAAAAAAATGACAGGAACTGTTGGCTATTTCTAGTACAGAAATCTCCCTCCTACTATCAGAGTAGTGTTCTTTTTTACTGAGTATTTGAACACTTTCCGTCTCATTAGTTATCTTATGCCTCCTTATAAGCAGTTGAGAATACCATGCTTTGAAAAATGAAAATGCACAGATATATAAAAGGGAGGAAAATAAATTCAATAACTCAGCCAGATGAAAACCTAATTTGCTTAAATATGCATTCTACAGGAATGTACAAAGTAATGAGTTTTAATGATAGAAAAGTCTAAAAAATTTTATTCTAATTTATACACTGGAAATACACTCCCCAAAAAATTAAATTAGTATTAAATATTGAAGTAGCAGTAGTTCAACATATTTCCAAAATTTTATACCTATTGAAATATAATATATGCCTGTACATAAATAGGTTTATATCAGCAAAGAAAGGAAAATACTGAAATAAGACACTAAGCATTTAATCTAATGTAAGGATGTTCTCACTGGCACAGTGAATGGACATTCTCCTGTGAAAATCACAGATGTGATAGTGTTCTGAATACATGATCAATTAGAAAAAAAAAAGCACAACTATTTTTGTAAGTTCAAAGTGAAGTGCTCCTTGTGCACGTATAGATAGGAAAGCTTCACCCCTCCCCCTGTCCACATACTACAATGAACATTCCAACAGGACTTGGAAAGCTGATAATAATTAATTTAAAATATAAAACTTATGGAAAAAAATTAAGAGGATCTGAAATATGGCAGAGAAAACAGTAATAGTTTCTGCAATATTGTTATATATTTTATTAATTAATAACATACATATTTCTCTGAAAGAAAGGATAATTTCTTAGGTTGTATACTATTTAAACATAGATCTAGTTTTGGAAAATTATGTGAGTATGTTAGGGAAATATCCTGGGTATGAAAGAAATTCAGGGATGATACTGCAAGTCATACCATGATTTTATGAATTTCTATCACTAGGAAAATTATTTGAATGATGGAATACTGATTATTTTTTAAATTTCTCCTTATTAAAATTATCTTCAAGTAATATTTCTTTGGAAAGTCTCCTATAGCACAGAAGTTTTTTCTCAATTAAGTGGAGAAAAACAAGATAGCTTAGTTTTATAGAGGGGTTCAGGCATTAAGAAACAGAGACAGAATCCTTGCAGATCACTAAGGTGAATTCAGGCTCAGTGTAGATAATAAGAGCTTTGCAGTATGACTACTCACACCTAAAATAAGTGCCAATAACTTTCTTAAAAAAAAAAAAGAGAGCGAAAATCTTAACTTGCTTTTCCTTGTCATGGTCGCAGCTAGAGACTTATGCTTCTCCCCTCGTCCTTATGCACATCCGTCTCCACCACTCTTCTGCTTTTATTTAAAAACATAGAACCTTCAGAAAACCATCACAGAAATGCCAGTGCCAGGTTCCACCGAAAAGTAAACATGCTGACAAAGATTTTAAGGTCAGGAGAAAAAATATGATAATTTAGTCTGACCTTTTTCAAAACACAGAGCACAGAAAATTGGGAGGTAATACTCACAATAAGTTATTTTTACTAAGTTTACATTTTTGCATAATACCATATTAAGTTTTCTACACTAGTTGTACTTTTAGTAGGATTTTTCCAAGGTTATCTGGTGATGTTTTAAAGAAAACCATGAAGGTAACAAGAGAAAAAAGGATTTCTTAGTTTAAAATATGCTGACTGCGTCCTACACAATGTCATTTGACTGCGTATCTCAGATACTGACTCTCCCATTTTCTGTAACCAATCCACAGGACAGCATTCTTCTTCAATGAAAAGCTGAAAATGTGCATTAGGACACCCTTCATGGCAAATACAGAGGACAAGTGATCTCTTTCATTCCTTTGAATGCTCAGTATATTCCAAACAATTGCAAAAAATATAGAGAGTTACATTTATTTATAAACTTAGAAAAAAAATCTTTGCACTGTATACTTTTTGAAAATCTGGAGCTCAGTCAAATGTCACAGGAATGCCCAACTATATTTTAAGAAAAATACATTTGGGTGATGGTTCTGGATTTAACTTCTTTAGTTTTTCAGTTCTGGAAATTTCAGTTTTCACAGGCACTAAAATATTCAAGTATTTTGCTTTTTAATAATTAATAAGATTGTGGAGTTTTCCTTAACGGTAAAAAGAGAAATCATTTTTCTTGACCTTTCCAGGTACCTACAGTAATAGGCTGCCTCAAAATTTCAGTTCAGGGACATTTTCAGAAATGTATAATCCTTTCAAAACCTCATGTTGACTTCTCACAGTTATTAAACATAACTAAGGTAGTTAGAAGTGCCCCAAGGATGGTACTTGTATGGCGGGTGTCACCAAGTGGTACTATCACATACAGTGTTCCTGTTCTCTGTGTACATTCAAGCCTTCAGCTTTGGCTATTCCAGACCCTATGCAAAAGGATTCATGTTTTTCCAGCAGCTTTGCATGAATAATTAAGGAGTTTATTAACTACAGGGTAACTTTTTATTGCAAAACTAACGCATAAGAATGAGGTAGGAGCTTTGGGCTGTGTCTCTCAGAGACAGTGCTGGATGCTTTTTGCTCAGGAGAGGTATATATTCATTCAGGAATAAGTTACACCTGGGATACATCTACATTACCTGTCATTCAGTTATTTTCAGCTCAAGATGCAACTAGAAGGTTCAAAATAGTTGTAACATTTCATAAGCAACAATCACATCAGTGTGCATTCTCCCTTCTGCTTACATGTGCAGGAGCTGTATACTTTATACCCCATGACATGTTATATAAAGTTTGAGAGGACATGAGTTAATTAAAAAAAGTAGTCATGATCTCTTAAGTCTATTATGAAACCTTTAGAGTGACAATGCAAAATCACTCTGCAGAAATCCCAAGACATCCACACAAATGAACTCAGTTGATAATATTTATTGACAGAACAGTGGGATAATCTCATTAATATTTGCAAATTTCAATTACAGAGAGGGCATGAGACTGTTAAGTAGTCACAGTTTTCCATTATCATTGGAACAAACACCAATGTATTAATTCATCATCTAATTTTGAAAAAGGTGAAAGTGTGATGCTGCTAAGAATGATATATGATGAAGCAGTTTATTTTTGCATAGATGTTATTTTCTTCCTGTGACACTGAAATGCTGGGTCGAATTCTGGGAGAGAGGAAAGTATAGGTCATTCTCCATATAAATGAAAACTTGAGATGAATCACTAGCATTATGAAAGCAAGTAATACAGTATTCTGCTACTCAAGACCTAAATCTGTTGGATAACACTCACAATTGTGGTTCACAAAAATACACTCTGTGTATTTTCCAAGAGGAAGCAAAAGGCAATTAAATTGCATTTTGAGTTTTATTTTTTTCTTTTTTCAGCAAAGATATCCCAAAATGAGAAAATGGGCTAGTAATCAAGCAGAATAGTTTGACAGCAGGGCTCTGTCCTCATAAGGACCCCAACCAAAACTTTTGAAAGAGGAGTCTGAGCATTGAAAGACACATAGATTTCATGATTTATCTTTACATCTTCTATATAACTGCATGCTTATAGACATTAACAATTTGTTTTCTAAAGTAGTGGTTTATTTGTAGATTATTTCCTTCTGTTTTGTTTGTAAATAATATTAAGCATTACCATTACTTTCTGTTTTGCATTATTTGGAACAAATTTGTACCAAATGGCTCCTGTGGAAAATCAGAACCATTGTCTACCTCAACTAAAAACCAAAAAGTTGCCCAGTTCATATAGAAGCAATGATTTTAGACTAGAACAAGGCTAAAATAAACCCTCTGAAGCAAATCCTGCCCTCTTTCTGCTCAAAGAGTAGAACTGGTGTGTTATGCATCACACATCTAACACAAAAGCAGCCATTCAGCCCCAGAAAGAATAGCTTGCAGATGTCACTGCCAGGCACAGTTTGCTGTCAATCTAAAAATAAGACACACGATCTTAAAAGGAACCAAAGAAGCATTCTATAAATCCTTTGCTAACTAGGAAAGGACTGGAGACATGGTAGCATTAATAAGCTTTTTCCAGCACAGAGTAGAGGAGAAGTTGCTAAACCTGCTTCCTAGAGCCTGCTGAAACATTCAGAAAAGACTGTGACTTGTCTGGGCAGCCAAAGAAACCTCTTTTTCTCACAGTCCAGATACACAGCATGCTGCAAGACTTCACTGTAGTTGCCATCCTGGGCTTTTTACTTCATTCTACTCCTGGAAGCACAACAGTGAAACACATCTGTTTTGGCATTCCTCATTAGATGTGACCAAAGAAAAAAAAAAAAGAGAGAAAAAAGAAAAAGCGTTTAGAACCATAACCTCATCACCCATCATGGAAGATGTCAGTCTGTCTCATCAGGGTGCACAGTGTGAATGGATCTGGACTCATAGTTCCTTGGAGGGAAGATGAATATGTTTGGTGGCAGCTGGTAGAACAAGAAATATATTGAGCTCATCCTTCCTTTCCCTCTGGCTCAGAAAGACCTCCTCCCAAAGGAGAACAGCTCCAGTCAAGCTGAGTAAGAAGATGTGCTGTGAGCAGAGAACTGTTTTCAGCTTTTCAAAATCTGATTTCAATACCGAGAACACAGAACACTTATCATGCCTCTAAGGCTGAAAGCAAGAGATGGTTCAGATAAATCGGAAAGGTACACTTGCTCAAGACCTTGTTAAAAACTACCTCTGGGTAGCCTTTATCCCTAACGATCAGGCAGAGCAGATGGCTAACGGGTTTCAGTTCCTGCCTGAAATCAGTGGGGTTTATTTTGTGCCCAAAATCTGGTCCCTTTCCATGGCTGGACGCCCACCGCAATCTGCAGTTTGGAAAGAGTCTGAGGCCAGGGTCAGATCAGAGGAGGAGGTGGTAGAGGGCCAGAGGAGCAGTTCTTTGAAGCTGAGCTGGACAAGCACAAATTATCAGATTCAGTTTTAGAATAGAAGAGGCCACAGCAGAAGAACCTGTAAAACACAGGCTGGGCGGCACAATACAAGTAGCTCACAGGGAGAAGTAACAAATACTGAATAAACTAAATATGAAATACTTACAAAAATCTTTCTAAAGGCAAAGGTAATCTTATTTTTTTCCTTATATGCATGTAAGAGAATGGATTAAGGAATGCCATTGGTTGGAAAAATAGACCTGTATCTTTCACTTTGCTTACTTTCAGATTATAAAAGGATCATTTCCTATATTGGTTTCAAAATAATCCCACATATTTGAATAGACAGTCAACTACAAAACCAACAATGCAGAACCGTTAATTCAGATGCAAATATTAACAACTGCAGTAACACAGAACTCATACAGTTAGCACTGTAGGACCAGATACTAAGATAATGAACACTAAAATAACTGCTGGTATCTATAAATTCAGATATTCTTACCCTGCATTTTTATTAATTTTAGCCTGCATATCAGTGTGCTATTAACAGAACTGAGTTTAAAATTCTGTGTGCAGTCTTTAAGATAATTTTTGAAAAGGGTAGTCTTCGGAGGATAGTTATTTAAAATTCAAAAGGCTGCCTAGAATATCAGAGCAACTTCAGCATTAGTGTAATTTTTCAACCTGACCCCAGAGGCCTATGAACTAAAATGCCAGCAGATTAAAATGCTTTTTAAGAACCATACTGCACTAAGTGTATGTATGACAGAGTTGTACTTTGAGTTATAAGCGGACAGTATCACTTCGGAGGTGGCTGTTGAAACAGTCGGGCTAAGAGGATTTTGAAACATGTGTCAAACAGTTGCAGGACCAGGCTAATAGAGAGAGGTCTCCACCACAGTAAAAGCAGCTTCAAGGTTAGCTCAGGGAGAGAGGTCAGAGTCAGGCCTGCCCCCTGCCAAAAGCAGTCAAGAGGGAGGTACAATGCTGCCCAGAGTAACATCTGGTTTTGCACAGTTCATAAGAAGCTGTTGGCACTGCTACCACATTGTCACCAAATGTGTCATGATCTTTCTCCCTGAAAGTCTCAGCCTAACATCTGTTCAAAGTACCTGTATAAAACAGACTGAAATATTTAACAGGCAATTTATTGCCACAAATAACAATTTTTGATATTAAGGTGGTCTGCAAAGTGATTTGCAAAACTAGATCATAATTGTGGAAGTTTTTCCAAGAAACAGGCTGGGTGAAAAAGACTCATCTTTGAAAGAATGACACCTCAAGAAATCTCAGACTTACTGTACGTTCTGTGTCTGACCTGAATTTGAGACTGGCTACTAGTTCACTGCTAAGCTTTAGCATCTGCTTGGTATATGAATTCCTCTTCTTCTGAGCTGCATTACTTGTATTCATCAACTGAAAGGTATCATCCCTGCAGACCAAACTGAAGGGAGAAAAGAGATAAAGCCAGAGGCACTAGAAGCGTTACAGCAGGATGCAAGGAGCAGGATGCTCTTTAGATCATGAATTACAATTGTAGATAGTAGACATGCTTCAGACACACACCAAAGAAGCTCCAGGATAGCTTCAGATCTACTCACTTAACTATTCTTTTTCAAGTATCACTGATAAATAAGTTAAACTTTTTTGAACACACTCAGATCTCCTTAATCATTACATTCTATACCAAGTGATAAAATGCATTTATATTTAGGCAAGTACAATATATATTTAAGAATAAATTAGAAATATATATGCAGACCTACATAATGAATAATCATACAGTACCTTTCTCAAAATTTTACCAGGGATTTTTCAATATTGGTCACTACCCTATTGTTTTTAAATATATTTTTGGAGTTAAAAGCTACACACAATTTTCCAAGCATGAAGAATTTTAGGGAACTCAGTGATTTCAATAAAACAATGTAAGTGACATATATCATCACAACTTCCAAAGCAAAGCAAAGCTAAAAATCCCAGTATGCTTCATTAAGTCTCAATTTTCTAAAAAAAAATCTTCACTTCTTTGTTGGTCAAGCCAAATAGCTCCTACTGAATAATAAAACTGATATTTGACTATAGCCTATTTATCAGATTCAGATACTTTTTTTTTTTTTTTTTGTGGGGGTGGTCATCAAGTTCATAATATATGTGCTTATGCAACAGTTAAATCAGCCTCCTTGAAACTCCCCTGCGAGATATTGTAAAAGCATCACTTAGAGAAAGAAATGGGTAAAAATTTTAGATTTTTCTCCCAGTTTGAAAGCTAAAAAGATAATAAATAAATACAGCTTGCTGGAGCCCTCACTGAAGGCAATGCCCAGAGAAGGCACTGGGACCTCATGACCTTACCCCTGAGTTTCAGTCTTACCACACATCTGGTGTCACAGAATTTGGAGGCAATTATTTTACCATTGGTGGGAAATTATTAGCTCTCTCTCAGTTAACTTTCCCCCAAGAACACTGTAATTTATGTATGCAACACATGAACCACAAAGCTTGTATTGAAGGATTATGCTGAGAAGTAGAATCTCTTCTAGGCAACATTTCAATTTACCCACACCCAGAATAAGAGTCACTATTTTGACGTTGTGCTATCCTGCATCAGTGAAAAAATATAAAACTTTGCAAATGCTCACCAATAAAAGATGAAGAAAGAGTAGAAAAGATGACTTGTAGATGTTGGAAAAGATGCACAATGATGGAAAATATCAAGAAATAAAAATTTATTGTAAAAATCACTATAAATGAAATGTACTTCCCCTCACAACTAAACATTATTTTTCTTATGCAAATAAGCCACTGTCATACAATTGCCTACTAAAACTGTATTCAACCATCCTGTGTAAGCATGATTTTCAGATAGCTAAAAATTCTATTTTAAAGCATTTCTGAGATCACACCTTAAAGATTTGCGTTTTTTTTTTCTCTTTTCCTGATACACAGAATACTCAATATTCTACTAAATAATTTTTTTCTCCATTTGCATTTCCTTTGAAAATAAGTGCTCGTACCTTCACTTTTTTAGTATCTCTGAAAAAACAGATTTGTCAATACTTTATAAATTTCTGATAACAAATGCACTGTAAATAGATAGTAGCTTTCCTATAACAGCAATTTACAGATAAACTGGTCCCAGCATTTGATGAGAAACATGACTATAAATAATGCAAAAAACTATGTGGAAAAGTAGCCACCATTTTCTAAAACATTTTACTTTGTTCAAATCTTCCACTGCTTTCAAAATATTACTTCATATACCACAGTTAATTACTGTTACAAACAGATATTAAGCCCCTTGTACACTACTTGTAAAAATGTCATGTTGTGCTGTAGTAGCACCATTTAAATCAGCTGAGTTCATTTCTAACAAGAAAAGTGAATAAACAATGTCTATGTATTTGAAGTCATACAGACCTAAATAATACTACATCTACAGAAATGAATGAAACAGTAGTAGGGTATGGATTCATGCCCTTGAACTATTTTTTCTCTAGAACACAAAATCTCAGGGCAGTCCCTGACACTTTTTTAATCTTGGCTACTTGACCAGCTGTCCCTCAAGGGTTTCCTGGGCAGCGCTAGGGCACTAGCCCAGGCTGGGGATTGTTCCCAAGGGGCAGGCTAGATGCAGCCTGTGCTTGGGAGGCTAAGAGAGCTTAACCACATGAAGTGGCTATGCTTAGCCAGTCTCCAGACTAGAGGGAGGTCTTGCATTGTTCAATTTATAAAAATTATAGGCAATGAGCAGAAATGCAGCTGTAATAGAAAAACAAACAAACGTGTAAGCAACAAACATTCCCAATTAGTCTCCCAACAGTAGACATTCCCAATTAATCTCTCATTATTACTGGAATAAACGAGACAAACTCTGACAAATCTGTTCTCATGTCCCTGGGGGATAAACAGACATGAGTGGCCAGCTTCTGTCTACCACCATGCTGGGCATTTACACTTCATCTCCATGCTGTGCTTTCCATATTGACCCAGTGCACTGGTGCTGATACACAGCAAGTCTAGAGACAAGCTGTCTCGTCCATAAGCATTACTTAGTGATCCATGTCAAGTCACATAAACAACACATATTCAACTTAAGGTAATGAAACACTAAAATAAGTAACTTAGATTTATTTCCAGTCGCACACTGTCTATCAACATTTTAAAACTACTGAGCCTATATATTGTTCACTCAGAGGGAATTTTCCTCTTAAAGTGCTTAAAAAGACACACCTGATTTCTCACTCACTACTTTCTTTAGCTATAGCAAAGAGACACTTCCTCTTTCTTTCCCTTTTCCCCTAATGTCTCCTTCAATGTATTGAGGAATAAAATAACCAACCTCCACTAAGCAAGTACCTTTCCAAGAAAGCACCTGGAATGCCTCTAATACTTCTACTTTATCCATTAGAAAAAAACCATGATCTACCGAATGTTGTGTCTGCTCTGAAATGGGGCAAGAAGTATTTTTCCCCATAAGGAAAAATGTTTGGAGCTTTTGAAATCCTTTTTTGGAAGTTGCAAAAGAAGTTTAAAATCTTTGATGTTTAGGAAGAAAAAAATTTAAGTTGGGACAAATCAAGAACCTTGTGTCAATATTTAGAGGGCTTCTTTCAGTTTCTTATTTGTATTTTTACAAAAACTCACCTTACAGATTAAGAAAAAAAGAAAGTATATATTTTAATTAATATATGACCACAGTACATAAAAAAAATAAATTTCTACAGACAGCTTTGTTTTCAATGAACTTATATGTCTGAAAAAAATCTATATTTCAATGAAATTTCAACCACCTTCAAGTTTTTTCTGAGAGTTGACTGCAATATCTTCAAAGACAAGATTTTTTGTAATAAAAAGTTTTGATCCATTCTGAAGTGACATTAGAAAAATGGATTTTTTTTTAATTTAATACCAAATATTTTCAAGGTGATGAATAATAAAGAGTCATTAAATCAGATATATTTACATTTTGTAAAATAGAAAATTATTTGATAGTTTAGAAACTATTTTTATCCCCTTTTCTTATTTCTCCTCTTTTCCTCATTGAAATTCTTTCCTGCTTCCACAAAAAAAAAGTAAAAACAAAAAAAAGAAAATTAAAATTATACACATCATTAAAAAATTTATATGCTATTTGGTTCTGAAACAAACAAATTTCTAGTTTGCTCATGTTTTTGTGTATACCTGAAGGAAGTGAACTTCAGTCTCAGTTCAGAAACGACTGAATACAGTGTACTGAAAGAGCAGTTCACAGTCAGTTGTAACCAGATTTTTTTTCATATGCAGACTGAGTACTTCTAATCCTAGGACAAATTTTTCACTAATTCTCCTCAAATATTTTCTTCCTCTGAGTGACTCTGAGTGAAAACTGTGGTTGGTAAAAAGCTCATCAGTCACTTTTTTTTTTTCAGGATTGTTTGCCAAAAAGATTGTAATAGATTATTTTATACAGATTGTGCATCACCACTCAGGAGTGTAATTTGCCACCAAAAGACAAATAAAGACATGTTGTTTGACTATACTGATAGATTCTCCACTGACAGACTTTTTTCCTACTGCAAATCTGGTTTACTTTACATTTGAGATTAATCCTTTTATAAGAGGCAGGAATTTGAAATTATAAAGAGGAAGGATTTGCTACCACCTCTGACATTATTTATACTTATACAGCACTTACAAAGGTGAGGATGTGTAGCAGCAAATTATCTAGCATATTTTCCCCCAAATCTTAGTTCTGACATCATGCCAGAGTTAGCTCCACTCAATCCAGCCAACTTTCTTTTCAGTATCAAAAGTTGATATGAAAAATGCTACATCTCTTTATTGTATTAATTAAAATGCTCTATTAAACACCCCACTGGTCTACTGTCAATTTTCATTTTTCTAAAAGCCCCACTGATAATTTTTCGTGTTTTTCCAATGTAAGGCTGTAGTTGCTTTTTCAAGTCTTAGGAAGATCTCAACTGTGATTATAGATGACACTAGCCTGTAGCTGACAAAATATCTTTCAGATTCATGTTTTTCAGGACATCATGTAACACTGGCTTTAGACACTGACATGCAGGTTCACTTTGTTTTCTCCCTTTTCAGGATTTGGTTACTTTTTTATTTTTATTTTTTTTTAACTTTGACAGCACTGGCTGTTATTTATAGCCTTGGGTTTAAAACATTCTGCAGGAGTACCATTGGACTCTACTGTTTTACCTTCAGGAAACAGTTTAACCACTCAGCTATTTATTGTGCTGTCATATCTTACTCCATAACTTGATGGTCATACAGGAAGTACAACCAGCAAATCCCTGCTGGAGTGATGAATCAGGCAATAACAAAGTAGGGCATTATAGAGATTTTGATATTAAAAGAAAAAACCTATATATGTATGCACATGTATATACACAGATAAATGTGTATACAAATGCACACAAAATCTGTTAGGACCATCTGGATTTCCAGCATGGGAAATGGTTATTTTCTGGCTTTAGTTTTCTTTTGCGGCTCCAGTCCTATCAGTTTGTCAGCTTGAGTTACTTCTCCCGTGGCCAGAACATGTTAGGTAACTCAACTTTCATAATTTTATTTTTAACCTCAGTTGCACTTATTCTATGTTCTGCTTCAGTCTTAAGGAGCTTTCATAAAAGGCTGTCCTTTTCTTCCCCTCTAGAAAAAAACCACAACAAAACACATCCTAATATATATTTTATTTTTTAACTTCATTTTGCTATATTTCTCCTGTTTCCAACTTTGTTTCTAGGTTCATTCAGAATTTTCCCAAACTCAGGTGTGTCTGTATACCTTGCAAAAGTCATGCCTTCTATAATAGTAAGAGGAAAAATAAAACCAAACCTGTCTGCACAGAATCCATGATGCAGTGTAAATCCATTTCCATTGATGTAAACTGACTTGCCTCCCAAGAGATACCAGTTTTCTAATGCTGTCATCATAGTAGTAATGTCAGGTTGCAAAGGTAGTTTTTGATGTAGGTTGAAAGTCCATCAGCTAGTGGAGAAAGTTTACATGTTGCTGAGCAAACTTGTAGAGGACAAATCCCTTATTGTTGTTTCGCTTTCTCTTTAATTCTACATAGGATTAATTAATGAATTAAAATTTTATTTGTATAATTTTAACGAAAAATTTGGCATATATATGCATTGGTTTATTAAGTCCTTTTACCAATAATTCATAGACATTTTTTTAACCATTTGTACTGGTATGTAAAATCCTGCCCTCCCTTGATAGACTCTGAATATGTCTGCTACAATACTGTCTAATAATTTTACTTATGACAGTTCTTTGGAGACTTCAGCAACTGTGTGCAGTCAAGACCATTCAAACCATTATAATATGAGATTGTATTAGTGATTTGAATGGATAAAAATTCTTTCATTTTCAAAACAGAAATTAATTGATAGACACTGTTCTGTAATGTATTAGGACAAATGTGTTACTTTAATCACCCAGAGAGGTGTATTTTCTCAAGCAACACTGTTGCAAAAAAAAATAAGATGCAAAAAGTACAAGAATTATCTATTTATTTATTTACATTGTAGTGTGAAACATAATTATCAACTCAGGTACCTTAAAAAGCCTTAAAAATGTTTGGAATATTCAACAGTTTAAACATGGGAGAATTCCTTCAATTCAACTTTTTGAAAAATGTTTGAATGTTAGAAAATTGGCCATTAAGGTGTACCTTGTGCAGTGTTAATTCCTAGTATTATATATAAACTTCATTTTGTATTAGTCTTTAATTATAAACTTCAACTTTTACATCTTAATTAATTTTGACTAGAAAAATGAGTACAGCTGCGCAACTCTTTTTAAAGAGTTAATAGCTTGTAGTACTTCTAAAGTATACAAAACATTAAAAAACCCAAAACTAAGAACAACAAAAACCCAAAACAAATCAACCAAAAAAAAAAACAAATAAAAAACCAAACAAACAAAGCAGAAATATTTAAAGCTTTTTCCCCAGAAGTTAAATTCAAAGTTGTGTGATGCTGAAAACATTTTATAACCACAGATTTAAATACTTGAACAAACTTGGGAAAATTATTAATTTTCATGGTCATTGATCACAAAAGCATCTTTGTTCAACAAAATGTTATAAGGTTCCTTTGAGGTCAGCACATGCTTAACGACTAATATTTATTTAAGGGTTTTGCTGTTACGAATCTTTCTGCAATTACCATTTCATCTGATTGTGTTAACAATGCACAGTAATGCTTGTTTGTCTATGAAGAAATTTTGTGCTTACAGACTTGTAATAC
Source organism: Formicarius rufipectus (assembly GCA_013399695.1). Classification (NCBI taxonomy): domain Eukaryota; kingdom Metazoa; phylum Chordata; class Aves; order Passeriformes; family Formicariidae; genus Formicarius; species Formicarius rufipectus. The sequence goes on along the minus strand of VXAU01003009.1, from coordinate 176,229 downwards.
TTGAGAGAGCTAACAGAGTATTTATGCAACAGGAGAGAAGTACTGTTAAGTGCTGTTGCTGGGTTGGGCAAACCAAGACCATAAATAACATAGAAAAACACAGTCTTGGTAGTAAATGGTATCTGGCCGTTTCCCTTAAAATATTTTCCTTAAAAGATTGAAAGCTCTGTTCTTATTTATTTTTTTTTTTTTATCTTAAAATTTGTATGCATTTGTATTCTGAACCCAAACTGAACTAAACTAACTTTTCTTACACATCCATCTTTATTTCATTTAGCCAGTAGGGTATCATTTCAGTTTGTGCACTTTTCTAGGGAAGATCACATTATCAATGAAATGACTGCAGTAAGAAAATTGAATACACATGCAAACACACACATGAAAACAAAGCACAGTTGAGACTAGACACAGTCCAGTGATTGATATTTTAAGTTTCACGTGACACTCTTTCATTCTTCTGTTGCACTGCATTTAGATATTATATGGTTCTCCAGACATGCTATGCATAATTTTACATACCATCTGCTATACATGCCAGGTTCCATATGTACAATGTATAACCTAAACCCAATATTTTGATTGATTTGAGTGGCAGTGGAGGTTTTTGTTCTTAAATTGTTGAATAGAAGAATATAGTCCTAAATAAATTATCTGCTGAATCTGTTCCAGGATTAACAGACAATAACATTTATTTTGAAAATGTTTTTCAAAGTGTAATAATGTCAAATGCAGGTGAATTCAAGAATCCCACTAATATTGTTTTCTAGATTCAAATACCAAGAGACTTGTAAATGCTGGCTATCATTCACTTAACCGTAACAATACAAGAGTTTGCACATGTTTCAGATGCAGACAAGGGACAGCAAAAATAGCCTTGAAATAGTCATCCAGATAAAGAAGAACAGCACTTATTCCTCAAAATAGGATGAGGTTTATTAAGATGCTAAAAGTGAGCAATGGTTATTCAGAATCATGTGCTGGAGTTTCCCAGGACTTCATTACCTGGCTTCATTCAACCCTGCTTTAAATACTCAAATCTTATGTACTCTTCATTTACAGGTAAGCCTGAAAACCCCAAATTTCTATTTTGGAGATACTGTCCACAGGAACAGGTCTGTGTATCCATATATACAGCTGAAGAATAAGTATTGAAACACCAAAACTAAAAAAATACAGAATTTCAAGCAACGGCTCTCAGACAAAACCAAAGATTTATTCAAATCTATATATCCTCATTTTTAGAACTGACAACTCTCTTCATCCAAGGAAAAAAAAAAAAAAAGAGCATTAAGCATTGCTTTAGATCTTAACAAGAGAACCATCACTTCCCTCTCCCACCCCCCTCCCCACAAAAAAATGTCCAAACCTTTTAATATGGAAACAATTACCATATTTTTCACTTTTGAGTTGAAATGGAAGTATTATCAGCACAAATATGTTGTGGCGTTACAATGTGTTAGCAAACAGCAGACAGAGTGGAGAATACAGGAAGCCACAAAGTAGCTCAAACAAAATTTTCCTTCATGAAATGTACCCTCCACTTCCATATATGGCACATGATACAAGAAACATTTGAAATTACAATAAAATTGGAAAGAAACCTGCAATATGACATTTCAAGAAGGAGGTGTTTGTGTTGCCTTTGTACTTTCGAGGAGAGAAGCGATAATCAGTGAAGCATTTATCCATTTTGTAGGGTTTTTTTTCCCACTACAACATGAACATCTTAGTCTGTTCACAGTTAAGTATTAGTGACACATTCAGTTCACTTCAATGACAATTCTACCAGATGTCTACAAATGAAGCTGAACAAGACGTATCACCTCAAACTTTTTTTTATACTTGCCTATTAGCACAAACTTGCGCTTAAAAGGGAAACATAATTAGTGGACCATTACTGAGAAAGATCGTATTTTTTCTTGTATTGGGTTCTCGTGGTGGCAGGGGTTACAGGGCTGCTTACTGTGGGAAGCTACCAGAAGTTTCCCTTGTGTCTGACAGAGCCAATGCCAGCCGACTCCAAACAGACCTGCTGCTGGCCACAGCTGAGCAGCATCAGCAATAGTGGTAGCACCTCTGGGATAGCAGATTTAAGATGGGAGAAAAAACACCTGAGCAATAGAAACTGCAGTCAGAGAGGAGTGAGAATACATGAGAGCAATAGCGCTGCAGACACCAAGGTCAGTGAAGGGGGAGAGGGAGGAGGTGTTCCTGGTGACAGAGCAGAGATTCCCCTGCAGCCCGTGGTGCAGACCATAGTGAATCAGGCTACCCCTCTGCAACCCATGGAGGACCCCATGCCAGAGTAGGTAGATGCTTAAAGGAGGCTGTGACCCCATAGGAAACCCGTGCTGGAGCAGGCTCCTGGCAGGACCTGTGGTGCTGTGGAGAGAGGAGCTCATGCTGGAGTAGGATCCTGCTGTGGGGGACCAACACTGGAACAGTCTGTGCTTGAAGGAGTGCAAGGGACCCAAGGCTGGATCAGCTCATGAAGAGCTACAGGCCACAGGAAAGACTCATTCATGGAGGACTATGATCTGTGGAATGAATACCACACTGAAGCAGGGGAGGAGTGTCAGGAGTTCTTCTCCTGAGGAGGAAGAAGTGGCAGAGATAGTATGTGATGAACTGACCACAAGGCACATTCCCTGTCTCTCCTGCACAAGTGGGGGAGAAGGTAGAGAACTCGGGTGTGAAGTTAAGCCTGGGAAGAAGAGGAGTGGAGGGAGGTTGGGAGGGAGGAGGAAGGTGGTTGTTTAAGATTTAGCTTTTATTTATTGTTTTCCTACTCTGGTAATAAATTAAACAAATTTCCCAACCTGAGTGTGCTTTGCAAGTGAAGTAACCATTGAGTGATTCCCCTGCCTCTGTCTCAACCCACAAGCTTTTTGTTAACATTTTCTCTCCCCTGTTCACCAGAGAAGGAGAGTGATAGCAAGGTTTTGGGGAGTTCCTGACATCAAGCCAGTGTCACTCCAACACACCTATAATATAATTAATCACATTCTTCATGGAGCATGGGCATATCTCTGAACCTTGACAAGTTTTTGACCACATTCAGCGTTTTGGGGGTTCTTTCAACACTTAGATTTGGAGGGGAAAAATAAGTCACACTTTTTTAAGGCATTCCAAGCAATTGACAGAGGTTAGTCAGGTTACAGGAGTAACACTTGCTTTTGCCATTTGAATATCAATATTTTAATTTTGTGCTTCATTATGTATCTGACTGCTCCCAATCTAAATACTGCACTGAAGAAAGGACATTCTGTGAACTAGAACTTCCATTTGCTAATGGATTTTTATTTTCTTTTGCACAAAATCTTCTTTGTAGTCCATATGAATATAGGCATTTTAATTATTAATCAGAAGCATTCTTTCTTATTTGTATCTATGCTGTGAAAGAGTTATTAAAAATGGGATAAAAAATTAATGTACATTTAGATTTTTCTTCTCTCTGGAGGGAGGGTGTTCATGAGTTAAATGCTTATGCAACACCTTTTCTTACAAACTGTATTACATTTCTCTTGGTACTTCTCTATTGAGCCCTTCTGGGCCTGATTCATAGGCCACTGAAGTCAATGCACGCCCATCTAATTGTTTCAGTAATCCCCCTCTGCTTTTTACTTTTTAGTGAGAACAAAGATATACCACACTGGAAAAGTATAAAGTACTACTTTATAATGTCTGTGAGCAAAATAATGACCTTCAGCCCATCTTGATATCAAACATACTAAGAAATCATTCCGATATTTCTTCAGTACAGAGTGGCAATAAAGATCTAGAAGATTTTTCTTACACAGTGCTGCTAAAGCTCTTCAGTTAAAAACCCTGCTTTTAGAAATTAAGTTTCTTTTATTCGTCTCCTACTTCACCATCTCTATGCTTTCTGCCCATTCCCTTTCATTTCATACTGACCAGAACTGTCTTCCTCTGAAGTCAATTGGGAGTTTTATCATTGAGTTCAATGGGAGAGTTGTTCTTATGCCCAGGATGTAAAACACAGGAGGTTGTCAAAGTATACACAGAAAAAGTAAAAAAAAAAAAAAAAGAAAAACAGCAAAAAAACCCCTGTCAATGATTTACCAAGGTCCATTTAAAAATCTCCAGCAATCGTGAGCTTTTTTTACATGTTTCCCACAAATCAGAGCAGGTAGTCTAGAAGAACAAAAAGCCCCTTGCCCGGCGTCCCTGGCATTTGGTACCCGAAGCTGAGCCCCTGCCTGAACGGAGTTATCCACGCGCAAACCTGAGCTGAGCAGAGCCACCCTCTAATTGACAGAAAACGTTTCACAAACATTACGCTCCCCTAAGGGACGAGCGTTTTGCCACCGGAGCCAACTGCAGCGCAGAAGGAGGGAGCATCCAGGACGAGGAAAGGGCAGGGGAGCCGCGAGCACCCTCTCGCACCGGCCAGGGCTCCTCTCTCCTTCCCACGCCCCGGCGCGCAGCACCTGGGTGCTCCTTTCCGCAGGTGAGGCGCCCGGCGGAGCTCCCTCTCTGTCCGATCAGTGGCACCGCGGCTCTAGAAACACCGGACCGCGCTGACAGCCCCTAGGGATGTGACCAAAACCGAGGTGGGGAGCAGCAGAGGACAGTCCCTGGGGCGTACCGGGGACACCGTACCCTCCGTACTCCGGTCCTAGCACGGCGCGGAGCGGAGCCGCCAAGAAGGAATCCCCAACCACGGCAGAGCACCCTCTACACCTTACCCGTCCCAGGGGGACCCCAGCGAGGCGCGGAGCCCCGTACTCACCGCGGTGCTGCAGGCAGCAACCCGCAACGCAGGCGAAGGGCCCCCGCCCCTGCCAGTGCCCGCTGCGGTGCACAGACCTCGTCCCTCGGCGCCCACATCCAAGCCCCGGCCGCGCAGCTAAAAGTCCTTCTGAGGAGGACCCGGCGAGCCACGCCGCCTCCTGCCTCGGATTGCTGTCACCTCCCCTCCGCTCGCTCCCCCGCCCCGCGGCTCCCTCGGCGGGCGGCAGCACTATAAAGCAGTCCCTAACTCCTCGGATCACGCACCGGCAGAGGTGCCGGTCCTCGCCGCTACTTACCGGGCATCCTTCAGAGCGGCGGGCGGGAGCGCGGGAGGAGGAGGAGTAGAGAGAGAGGGAGGGATGAAGAGAGGGAGGAGGGAGGGGGCTCCACGCGGGCTGCGGGGCGCTGCGCTGTGCTGCTCGGCAGCTTGGGCAGCTCGGCAGAGTGCTGCGAGTCAGTGAGTGAGTGTCTCCTTGCGTGACGGCGTGTGCGTGTGTGCGCGATGCTGGACACAAGCGAGCTGAGATTCGGGTACCGAAGGGTGGCGTGAGGCGGCGGGGGAGATCGAGGGGCGCAACCCGCGCATCGCGGTGCCACCAGGTACTGCCCAGCGCGCCCCGGGCCCCGCGGCCCCCAGCGCCCGGCCGCCGCCACGGGAGCTGCTGGGGAAGCGGCCGGGGGAGGCGCGCATCCTCCCCGCTTGGCACACGCACCGCCGGGAGAAGGGGAAGAGCGAGGGGAGGGATTAAAAATAATGAAAAAAACCCACAAAAAAACCCCCCAAAAAACCCACGCAAAACTCTGTCTACTTCGCGGCCGAGGTTTGAGCCCCCCGCCCTAAAGCCGCGGTCCCGCGGCAGCGCCGTGCTGCCGCCGCGCCGGGAGCCGTCACCGCCCGCGGTGCAGCACGGCAGCAGCTGCCGGTAGCGCCCAGCTGAGCAGCCGGAGCCTCTCCCCGCTTACGGAGGAGCCTCCCTCCTTCCCTCCCTTTTCCCCTTCTTCCCTCCCCCTCTCTCTCCCAGTTCGCCAAGGCGGGCAACGCAGCCAGGTGCTGCCGGCTCGCCCTGCAGGGAAGGGCAGGGCAGGGCCGGGCCGGGTCCTCCGCGGGCAGCGCCCGGGCTCCACCAAGCACAGTGGGAGCCTACCGCCTCCAGGACGCGGCTGCAGCGGGGGAAGCGAGGGGCGGAGAGGGGGAGCCGGCTCCCCCCAAGAGCTGCCGGCGGGGCGCAGGAGCAGTGGCGGAGGAAAGAAGCGGCCTGAGCCGGGCAGCGGTGCGGTGCCCCCACGGCACGGCTGCAAACGCCGATCCCCCGGCGCGGCTGCTCACCTTCTGCCCGAGCAGAGTGACCCGCTGGAGAGGACCGAGGACGCTGCATCATTATTGCCGGATGTTTTGGGGCAGGTGGCGGGGAAGCAAGCGGAGAAGGGAGAAGGAAGGGCATCATGAGAACCAAACGGAAAGGGGTGGGAAAGCAACGTGCACACCAAAAAAATCTCATTCTGGGGAAAGAAATAAAAAAATCGCCACAATAGCGCTGAAAGTTGCTCGCTTGGTCATTTGCCTTAGAACGCTGCCGCTGCCGCCCGGCTTCTCCCACCGTGAGTTCAAGGAATATGCAAGATGGGAGAGGGGGAGCTATATACTTTTTGTATCCTTTCCCTTGCTGGCAACATTTTAACCTCTCTTTCTTTGAAAAAAAAAAATAACACCCCAAAGCCAACCCCCGCAACGTATCACACCCCTCACACCCCACTCCTTTGCTGGAGAGGTGGCTCTTGGTGGTGGTTTCGTAGTTACAAGTGGAGTTTTCTTGGGAAAGGGGTGTGTGTAGAGCATCCCTGTGAGTGCTCCTCTCGGTTTTGGGCCCTTGAGTTTGGCAGCCCGGGGAGAGGAGGGTGCAGACGCGGATGCCATCCCGGAGGGATGCCAGGTAGTGCCCGGCGGCCGCGAACGGGGACAGCGTCCGAACCCGGGGCGCCGGAGTGGCCGCCGCCTGTTCGCCCTTGCTCCTCTCATTGTGTGAATCGAGATCAGTGATAAGTGGTTCTGCTTTCGGGAAGGAAAAAAACAAAAGCAAAAACAAACACCCCCCCACAAAACAAACAAACAAACAATAACAACAACAAAACCTGAATAAAATCTGACTTTTATTTACCAACAATTCATGCCCTGATTAAAAAATATCACCAAACCTTAACCCAGATTACGCAGTTAAATGTATTGAGCCGGAGGCAGCATGGCTGTTTGCCAGACCTATGATCCATTAACCTCTTTAGCTCATTGTTGGCAGGCAACAATAGCACACGATTAAATTCTTGCATTTTAAAGACGAGCCATTTTCTTTTCATGGTAAACTTCCCTTTCTTATGTTGTAATTAAAGTATCTTCAACAATTAAAAAAAAAAAGAAAGAAAAAAAAGAAAAAATAATTCTGTAAGTTTTTAGCTACTTTGTGTTCATTTTGTGGGTATAAGCATTCTGCTGTGCTTCAGGTAATAGGTTAAAAGGTGAACAGCAGAATATTAAACATTCTTATAACAAGGATTTTGGATAATTTTACCTTCAGAATTAAATTATATACTATTTAGATTGTGCCATTCAAGGTTTTAGTTGCAGTTCTTTTTACAGAGACAAACCAAGCAAAATCCAACATGATCAAAATAAGAGCATGAAAATAGAATACACAGGGACCTTTTTCCTTCTATGTGTTATAGATGTGTATACACATATATGCCCTTTTATCCAAAAATATTCTGTCTGAAATTATATATTTATACATAAATGTATGTGCATGTGTATATGCTATATGTGTGCATATATATATACCCATTATATAAATATTTCAAAATAATTTTAAAAATTAGAATAAAAGGAAAGGTAAAAATATAGCTCTCAACCATCTACTAAGCTACCCCTTGACGTCTTAGAATCTTTGATAGTCACAGAATCACTGGTACAGCAAAAATATGAAAGTTATTCCTTGTGCCTTATTCTTTTCACAAATGACTTTGGTAATGGAAATGCATCTGTGGAAAAAAAAAAGGAAGTGCAATGTTTTCTGGGCTTCAGGATTTTTTCGGTGTCGGACATTAGGTTGTGGTCCTAATTGCCAAAGTATTTGTTTTGGAGTCTTCCTTCAGAGAAGTTGAATCTGTCACTGTTGTCTCTGGGAGTGGAAGATAAATAGCATGTGCAAAAAGGCTGACTGAACCCATGAGAATCTGAGGAAAAGGAATGGGAAAGGTGATGGGGATGGAAAGTAAGACTGTTTGGGGTGCAACAGTGAATACAAGAAGCTGGTATGTTACAGAGGAAGGTGGGTCTGTAAACAAGTGCCGACTTATGTGGAGGAGGCAACATGAAAGAAGACCTTCATGCATCAGCCTGTGCTGTAAAACACAGCCTACTGCTCCTTAGATAATTAATTAATTAGAGTGTAAGATAACACCTACATCTTCTCTAGACCTGTACACATTGTTTCTAATGTGATTTAGCAAAAGTCCTTTTAAAAACACCAAACATGAGACTCTGAGAAATGCTAAAAGATCTAAGTCCCTAGGACTCATCCTCTTGAGGAAGGTTTTAGAGGTGTAATATTTTTGTCACCCTAACAAACTCCTCAGACATAGTCAGCTGACACTGTACTGTCCTACCCCAAAGAGAGAAAGGCCCAGGACTGTTTATTGGCTATTTTATTGTTTGAGAAAATGTAGTCTTGATCCTATTTTCACTAAGACCAGTAATAAAATTAAGAAGTGACTGCTATGTTAGCAGAATGTTTAGAGTGTGTTAGACTGCCTGGCTTCAAGAGCAGACATTAGGGATGGAAAAGACATGTAAATCTACACTGCATAATGTTACATTTATGCCGTATTTCCACCTGTTGTGGCAGGAGTAGTCATTAATAGCTCAAAAATTAATGGGTGCTTATTGCTTCTGTAGATAATATGTTCAATATTCAAAGCAAGTATATTTTAGTTTGTTACTTTTTTCTCTCTGTTTTCTTCACTAAGTCCAAAGTGTTTTCTCCTTACTTAAGGAGACTATGCCATTGTATTACTGTAGTAGGGAAGAGGTATAAGGTATCACATACACTGGTCCATCTTTGCATGTGTTGTGTAGGATACCATATTGATATTAGCTGATGCAAAACTGTGAAGTTCCTGACTGTCCAAAACTCCCAACTTTCGAGTGGTACAAAGGTAACAGATATTTGGTAGCCCTAATATTAAGAAAATGCAAAATTGAACCCTCTGTTCTTTGATAAAGTTCTGTTTGTTTCCTTTATATCTTTTTCTACTACAAAGCATATTATCCAACACCTTTATTGTATTCATTTTCAGTACTGTCACTTGAAGAAGTGTGTACCATTTATTAAAAACAAGCTTTGATGAGAAATAACAAGCAAACAAAGAATGTCAAGACTGAAACGCCAGCCTTTATTACACTCACTCTATGGCTACATTGGTGTGCAATCTCATTAACCTGTTTAAACCAAGTGAGTTTTTGACACTCAAGAGGGTTTTCTAAGACAATTAAAATCATGGAGAGAATGCCATGGATTGGTATAGAATGTCTGCTCTTCCTTATGGAACAGTACAGAACCAAGGTAGTAGTGTTTTTCAGTTTAAAATGCAAGTTTCACTAATAATTATGGAAATTAGACTAGAGTGTTCTTTTATTTGTTAAATGTCTGCTCTGTTATAAATGTGTTTTTTATGTAATTATATACCAATTTTTCAAATTTTCATTCTGTTCCATATGAAGTGCCTCATATGCCAACTTTTTATTAACTAATGGTGGCATCTTTTGGAAAAAAAATAATTTTGCTTTTCAAGCTTGGTAAAAAGTTAAGACGTTTAGGGAGTCTTATAGGATTATGTAAATTCATATATTACAATAATATATATATTTTAAGAAATATAAACAATTCTGCTAAGAAATTCTGACAGTTCTTACAGATTGGAACTCACCTTCATAATGCACTAAAAACATACTTCATTGAATTGGCAAATACTATATCTTTGAGGTGTCTGCATATTACTGACTTTTCTAGTTTCTGCAATGCATTACATCAGAAGTCCCTTCCCTCCATTGTTTTCATACCAGAAAAATCAATTCAAATCTTACATATACAAAGTAACAAAGGTAATCTAACCTTGACATATTTCAGAATTTATAAAATCTCCTTCTTTATTTTGTTGAAGATCTGTTTTTCAGGGTTATCTTCAGCACCAGAGAGTTTTGACAACTCTTTCTAAATATATAGGAAAACACTAAACAATAATAGGCTGAGAAGCAGTTTATTTAATATTGTTGGGATATGTGATTAGTGTGCTAAAGAGAGATTTTCATTTCGGGAAAAAAGAAGCTCAAAGGTAGTAGGCTTAGAATGAAATTCTGCCTTCAAATGTCCATGCATTCCCTTTAGGAAGAAAACAGATAGTATGCAAACGTGTAACATTAATTTTAAAGGAAGATCAATGGATATGTGCAGAGTTATATGGTCATTGGGCACCCACGCTAGCCATCATTTTCACAGGTTTATGCTGGTTTTGCTACTGTGCTCAGTTCCAAACTAACAAACAAGGCCTACTGACTCCTGTTTTCCATTAAGATAAGTATTGACAAAATAACTGATGTTTGCATATAAGAGGAATAACTCTCAGCTCTGTTACTGCACATTCCACATTTCCTCCTGACACTACCACTGCTTTTAGTTTCTTATGAGTTTGCTAAACTTTGGTGACTCAAGCTGAAATGCTGTATGCTAAAGTTCTGTCTCAGGCTGCATGTCTTTAGCATACCCAACCTAATTGACTCTGCTGTAGCTGAGAATTAGATTGAGGGACATTATTTTATTTCTTGCTAATATATTCCTTGTAAGGCTTATTTTTTAAGAACTGTAGCACCTTCAGGTAATGGAGAAGAGACTTATAAGTTGGCAAGGTGATAAGTATTGGTTTAGTTGAGGATGATTTGATAACTCCATGAAAATGTATTTTAATTTTTCCAGTTTGTGAACATTTGAAAATCTAGTTCACACATGTTAAATAGCAGTTTGTTAGAGTTATGCAATTAAATGCATATGTTTAGCTGTTCTCCATCCAGGTACATTCAGAAGTGGCCTGGATTTGTCTCTCCCAATACTGTTGTTCTTACACAAGGGAGTCTGTTTATCTCTGCTCTTTATTTTGTGTAGAGACAAAGGTGCCTTGAGAAGCAGGCTGCTTTGGTTGAGTACTGGAATGCAAGAATTCTTCCCTGGGTTTCTTGGGACTGGGGAGCTGGCAAGGGTGAAGTGACAGGGATTTCAATGGTAAAAAGTATGGGAGAAAGATCTGAGACCTGGGAGGAACTGGTAAGGAAGTGACTGAGTTCAGATGACTAACTGCTAGGTGCAGAAAATGAGCTTGGGAAGAGACTGATCTACCTATGTGACAGTCAGATGGGAAAACTATGTAGCAAGTTTATCATTTTAGATATGCTAGTAAGGAAAAAGAAGAAATCAAAATACTGAAGACCATACCTGGCTAAGTGAAAAGTCAGGTGGAAACAAGCCAGTGAAGATTTGAAGATAAGAATGAAGTTCCAGGGAGAGAGTGAGAGAACTGGAATAAGACATAAAAGCAGAAAAAGAAACAGAAAAGTCAGTAATATAGAGCATATTGCCATGCAGGTCTTGGAAATAAACCAATCATTCCAAACCTCAGCATTTCACTGTTATCAATAAATATCTGTGAAACCTGTTGGCAAATTGTGCTCGTTCTCCTGTGGTGCTGCTCTGGGCACGGAGTGACCATCTGTTACCATTGTCAAGCCTGACAGTAGGTCTACTGGCAGAAACATACCCTGCAGCTATAACTTTCTGATCTCAATGATGAATCTTATGGTATCAGGCCACTTTTTGAAATACTTGTGCTCATTCTTCTTTGAAGAATATTAAAAACTCAGAAAATGGAAAGGAAGAGAAAAGAAAAAAGAAGGGGACTCTTTAATTCATCTTGAATTAAGGTATTCCTTTCATATATTAGGCAACATGAGAACTAAAGTTGATTTTACCAAGTCTACTCAATTTATTCCCTATTTGTGCATATTTGTTATAACACACTGTATATTTACAAAACCACATATTATATGTTCTTCCATCAACATAAGAAATTATCACTGCTTAATGACTAAGCAGGTTTGTAGTGTTTTGTTTATTTTCATTTGCCTTTGGGCAGATCAGACACTTTTACCAATTTATTTAAACTCTACTGAGATAAAATATTAATTTCATTTTCAGAGGATTTTTTTCCTGAAACCTGACAATATGGCATGCACATACCTTGCAAATTAATGTTAATTTACTTTCACAGTGCTTCCATCATTCCCATTGTAGGGATAACTGAGACATAACCAATTAAAGCATGAGTATCCACTACCTTTGAGTGTAAATGTAAGTTATCTAGGAATTTGCATTTTACTTTCCAAAAGGCTATTGTTTTCTTACCTCAGCTGAGAGGTGAACACTTCCACAAATGAGATCCTGGTTTTTAAGTAGGGCATCCAAAACCAAAATACTTGTGACTTGTGAGAAGTCACTCTTGGTGGATTTTTTAACTTACCACTAGAATTTCCCAGCAATGCAAGGGGATAATATTCTGCACTTCATGTAACCATTCAAATGGTTTAAGAATGAAACATTAATTTAAATGCATACTGAAAACTTTTTCACTGCATATGCTCTAAAAATAATAAAAATAAAATCTAAAAATAAAAAGGCAGTGAGAACTAAGATGATGGCATTGTTATAAAACCCATCCCACTTTATTCCTAGAGATGATGATGAGTGGTCCTGCAGAAACAAAGGATATTTTCACAATCTATGTGCAAGGTACACTGGAACCCACCTATACTTTAGACTAGGTCATAACAGAGTTCTTTAAGCATAGCGAAATTCTAAATCCCAGAAGAATCTGCTACTTAGAAGTTTGCAGAACATTTATTTTTGAGCCAAACTGGAAAAGTTTGCCTACTGTCTAGAAGTGCCTTCAAAATTTCCAGCTATGAAATTGACAGCCCACTTCACTTTTGATGCTGTCATCTCATCTTTTTTAAGCACTTAAGATACTGCACTTATAACAGAAGAAAGGATCCAAGCAGAGCTAAAGGAGAGGGAAATTACATGGAATTGCTGCATGCTGGAAGCCTTTGCTTCTCTCCACATTTTTTTAAGAGCAATGCCAGGATAACCTTTCCTGTTTTCTGATTTGGAACAAGCATTGAAGCAATAGTGCAATGTCCATTTCTTCCTTTACTGTCCACAACATGAAACTTCTTTTGCTAGATTATATCTTCAGGGAATTTCAATGGGATATATAATGCTACAATTATTTTCATATTTATTTTTGAAGGAACTTGTAAAACAAATCTGTTAACAAGGACTGATTGCTAAACAATAGAAGGGCTTCTTTTCTTTACTGAAACCCAAGGGGGGGGAACTTTTATTTGTGAGAGGTTTTGCAAAAAATCACCAAGTGACTATTTCCTCTGAATTGATATTGTGTTAAGATCTTTTTGGCCTGGAATTGTTTTGCTAGACCAAGATAAATAAGCACCTGATTAATCTATAATCCAAAATCAGGTTTGTTAAGGCTGGGTTTATGTAGAATAAAGCGAAAACCACTGTGAACCACCAGTGTTTTTCTAAGTTGAGGCCACACTACAGACAACTACTCTGAACTTTGACTGAGGCAGGTGCCTACTCGAATCCACAGATCTCATTCACACTGGAGAGATGCTGCAGAGCTGGAGCCTCTGCTCTTCTCTAGAATTGAGAAAATTCGTCACGCATATCTCGGTACTCTCTCCTTACTGATTTGTTTGCTCCTCGAACTGTCAATCCACAAGAAACTCTGGACAATGGAAACAGCTGAATTTCTTCAGCTCAGACTCTATATGTTTTTGGAAAAAAACCAGCCAATATATACAAGTATGTGTTGAATAATATATTTCAGGATCTGCCAGTGAGCATGACTGTTTACATTTACTTACATATTTAACAGAATTTTTTTTCTTTTTTTAAGAAATCCAAACAATCACATGCTCAGTAAATTTACATTTCATGATACATGTGGCTGGCGGAACTAGAGAGAAATAAGTGGCACGTGTATTTGAGGTGACATCCTATAAAGTGTACAAAGTGCTTCTAGATGCCATATTAGTTGTGTACAAATTAATTTTAATCTTTCAGGTTCATCTTCTGTAATCTGATCTCTTTTTTATTGTTCAATTTTTCCATAAGAGGCACACATCAGTATCTGTACATTTAGGTATTACAGAACCATATATTACCCTTTTAGAGTCACTAAGAGACACTGATGTCCCTGGAATCTTGCAGGCTAAAATGGAAGAGATGTGTTATGTACCTATTTGCCCCCTGGCTCAGGTTTATGTCAAACAATCCCATTCATAGTGGGATTAAATCTGGCAATATCTCTTTAAAAGTTTTCTTTCTATGCCATATAACTGGGAAAACACTGTCAGATTTGCTTGGTGCAATGGCTAGAAGCCTTTTTAATTTCCACTTCAGTATGTTTATATCCATCTAGAATGTTCTCTGTTTCAGTATTATGATTTAACAATCTCTTTCCTCTTTCTTTTACTTATCCACTAATGTATTTATGGAGCTCAATCACCTCCCACTCTGCTTTATTTTTCCTATATATTTTCCTACCAGTAGAACAGTTTCAGGGTCATCCTTAAAACTGGTCCTTTTGTACTGTTCTCTTCTATAACTTTTCTCTACTTGTTCTCTTTCAAGGTTACCTTTCCTGACCAGAAGTCTCAATGCTGTATTGCAGCCGAGGTTTAACCAGGGCCCAGTGCAACAGCACCGATGCTTTCTTTTCTCTGACAGATTCACCTTTTGCAATATACTTTCAGTGTCTGTTTGTGATTTTTATGTTGCATCATACTGTCAATTTATTCATTCAGAGACGGACTATCACATCCCATTTCTACTAAACATTTTCATTTGATAAGCCTCCAAGCACACCAGAGAACTTTTTACTGTTAGCTCCATGTGCATGATCTTGCATTTCAATCTATTCCTATTTCTGTCCATTTGCATCTTTTGGTATTAATTTCTGATTTCCTCTGTCCTACCTTCCATATGCATAGTATCAGCAAACTTTGTCATTATGGATCTAAACCTGTGCCTGATTGAAAGCAGTAAACCAGATGAGTTCCAAGATTGCATTGTCTGGAACTTGACTATGAACCACCTTAATATTATTGCCTGAAATATTTGTGTGCTGCTACCCCTAAAAGTGCGTCTTTGCAAATTTTACAATTTCTATTTTAATTATAACCCTTTTTCAAGATAAATTAGTAGTGTATCAAGTGTTACTTTATCAAATATGTCTAGCCAGTGACTTAATAGAAAAATCCGCTACATTGTCTGGAGGAAAATGGTACTTTGTCAAATAAATACATGGATAAGGAATATTCTCATAATAGTTCTCCAGGAGAGAAGAAATGGTTCTCACATCATTTTTATTACCATGAGAATGCTTTTTCAGCTGTTAAAAAAGACTCAAACAAATGAACCACTAAATCTATTTGTGGCTGCTTAAATATTCAGACAAAACAAAACATAATTTTGATGTTAGATTAGATAACTATTAAATGGTATGTGGGGATCATATGAAATCAAGGTGATCCTTTCTAGTTTCCTATGTTTGACTGTAGCTTTCTCGAAAACTTACCTTTTGAGCTGAACTTTTCAGAGTCTGATGAACCCAAGTTCTTTCACTAAAATTCCAGTGTGATTCTCTCACTGATTTCAGTCACTTTTTGGAAAAGTGACCAAATCTAAACATGTCTCATGTTATAAGAGACAGAATACTTGGGGAAAGGGTTAGTTTCCCTAGGCATTTAACAAAATGACCAATTGACTTTTGTGTTCAAGAGCTCTAAAGCAGCAATGACACAAATAATAATGAAAAAAAAACAACAACAACAACAAAAAACCAAACCAAACCAAAACACATAATTAGTCTACAATATAAAGTAATATCATAAATATTCTCTGAAGCTTTGTAAGCAGGACTGCTTTCGTAGGCAGTGATTATACAATCACAGAATCAGAGAATATGCCAAGTCAGAAAGAACCCACAAGGATCACTGAGTCCGACTCCTGACTGTGCACAGGTCCATATCCAAGAATTACTCTGTGTGACTGAAAGTATTGCCCAAATGCTTCTTGAGTTCTTTCCCATAAAATATTTTTACCAATTAATTATGCATCTCAGAATATACTTCTCATATAATAAAGAGTATATGTTGTTTCCACTGCATTTTTTGTCAATATAATTCATATATCTTTATTTCCTTTATGACTGTTCATATATATTGCATAGAGTTCCAAATGGATTATTAAAACATTCATGTACTTAGTATAATTTCTTTTGTACACAGCTGTGTGAACTGCCAGCATTGCCAAATCTTCAAGTGTTCTTTTTTTTCCATAGCTCAAGCTCTGTTTTGTAGCTTTATATATATGTATATCCCACAGAGAAACAAATGTTCTCATATTCAGTCTAAATAAGCCATTTAGAAGGCATAAGTTTTGCTTATTCTTGTCAGAGCAAAATTAGATATTAATCCAATGCCAAACAGAGTTTACAAGAAAGTAAATCAGACACCAGATTGCAAAGTGCTTTTAAGTACTCCTGTATTGCTTTCATATAGAGATTGATCTCAACACTCTGAAGGAGAAGAGCTATAGAATGCACAGTGGAATTATGGAGAATATTTCTTCCCTGTTAATTTATTATGGTGAATTGGCATAATGAAGGATGACAAATAGTTGTTTTTGTTTTTTTTTTTGTTTGTTTGTTTTGTTTTTGTTTGTTTGTTTTTTCATCCACACCGCACTTCCCATTAAAACATGAATATTTTCTGTCTGAGTGTCAAGAGTGACACAATTAATTACACAAAAGCCATGTGTAACACAATTAATTACACAAAAGCCATGTGTCATATGTTGAGAATGTAATATGAAGAGCAACAGAAAATGTACTCTGTATTACTGAATAAAGTGTAAAAGGGGCCTACACTTTAAAAGCAAGACTCTGTGGTGTTTGAACTCATTGAAAAAAAGGAATATATTTTCTTGTAAAAGGTGGAAAAGTTATATAAAGACTTTTCCTTGAGCTTTTCTTTTATCCTGTAGGATTGAACTAGTTGCTCTCATTACAAATTAGAGATTGGTATGCTGAAATATCCATACCTAATATTTAACAATAATGTGTTCTATGTAATATGCCAATATATGATGGTGCTTTGTTGATAACATAGGTAGACTGTTAATTGTTCTCAATATGCATATAAAATATTCCCACATATTAATAAGCACATAGGAAAATATATCAAGTCTTCACTGAATTTGATGAAAATAAAAGGGACATGAATCTAACCTTGTTTATTTTAATTCCTTGTCTAGAAGCTCAGTATAAAACTTCATAATTTACCATCTCACTTGTTGTAAAGTGATAGTCATTAATATTGCTCACTTGGTAAAAAAAACTTTAGAAACAGCTTAATGTTCATAAATTATAGTAAAAAAAAGTCATTTTTTCATGCTTTATGCAGTTACAGATATTTGATATATTTTATTGCCAAGAGTAATAAAAATAGAGTCAAAATATAGGTAAGATTTCAATAAATAAAGCATGGTTAGGAGTGTTAAATATCACATTTTCTTACTTGATTTTGTTATGCATGATACAATTTCTATTATGTTTATGTCCAATAGGGAATGAAAATTACTATACATAATGAAACAAAGTTAAATCACCATTATGAACTTTGAAATAAATGCAGTATTGAATAAAAAACAAAACAACAAATAAATGTGCTCATCTGCAGTTTGTGTACTTTTACATGATAGAATTTCCATATGTTTCAATTCTTTTTACTTGAATAAATAAAACAAAGTATAAGAAAAAATTGAAATGTAAAAAATAAAAAATAATAAGGAAACAAATTCCTTTGCTTGGTGTGCTTGTTATTTTCCTTCTTTACCTCAGGAAATGTATTTGTAAAGGGTACTGAGACTTCACAAAGCAGACCTACTTGTGGCTTAGTGAGCTCACTGAAGAGCCACTAAGTCTAAGACCATCTTAGACCAATGTTTTTGTAACGAGAAATTTTAGTAGGATGCATAGAGTATTACTACTTTATTGTTTCTACTGGAGAATTTTTGTCCCAGATTCAGGAGTTTTTAACTTCTTCAGCTTATTTCTAACTGTTTCTTATGTTTTGCTTCACTGACAGGGGAGAAACAGCTGTATTGCAGTGACAACATCACAAACATAAGAGCACAACTTTCATTTCTGCCTTAATCTAAACAGCTGTGCTCACAAGTCTTGCTAACAGCATGATTTGTATCAGAAGGCATTTTTCTTTTCCATCATGTTCCTTCCCTCTTCTTTGTCTCATTTAGATTAAAGAATCTTATAACTGTAATGTTTATATGGCACTACTCCTTCATAAACTAGTGAGTTTAAATGAAACTGAAGCTAACATGACAGCAGTAGCAAACCAGGTGTCATTTAAAATCTTTTTTTTTCACTCCTTGCATGCACAAGATTACCCACAATTTAAAGAACCTATCCTCTAAGTACACAAACACCTGCAATGTTTTGGTTTATAGAATAAAATTATCTTTTCTGAAAGGATCAAGCTGCTAAAAAGCTTTACCATCCATCAAGATCCACAGGCACAGAAGTTTATTAGAATGGAAGGTTTGGCTTAACAAAAATAAGATAATAGGTCTAAAGCCCCTGTTTTCTTTGAGCAGTTATTTCACTTTCTTTGCAGAAAGCAATGTTTTTCTATTTTACTGTTTTCAATTTCAAGTGCTTTGTCATGCGTGTCTGCTATCAGAACTCTGTTTTGAGTGCTGACCCTTTGTAGATCGTAAATCCTTTGGATTTATACTATAATTTTATTTGAAGTCATCACACAAATTGATATATTTTTGCTTAATGCAATTTAATAATACCAATCCTTTAGATCACTAGTTCTTATTCACTTCTTTTGTGTTTCCATGTCATCTTTTAGTGCCTACATTTAATGATTTTCTCTGGATCTGAGTATATTAAGTGAATGTACTACTAGGTAACAGCAGGAGTCTATCTGAATGCTTTAGCAATCTCTCTCTCTGAAATGCAGGGATCAAATTCATGCCATGAAAACACAGACAACATTTGAGGTCAAGCCAGTGTTTGAAGGTCAGAAAAATGGGAGTTACAAACCCAAGGAAAATGGGATAACCCTGTCTTCCTAAATGTGTGGAGCCACGCAGTAAGGAACGTGTGAGTGCCAATGGAAATAGTCAACTATGGATGACTGTGAGTGAAGTTTGTTCACCTAAAAAGATTGCTGATGACACCCCATGAGTAGGGTCTCTTCATTGAATGGAATAACCCTGTTGTTATGAGAGGGTGGTGTGTGTTGTCCAATGCTTTTGACTCTGAGGGGAAACTCTGCCAGCAGTGTGATGGGCTTGAGAGGGTGAACTGAAGCACTTGAATGGCCAGATGTGAAGATGGTTTTGCAGCCCGACAAGGCTCAGCTGAGAGAGGCGGTCAGAGAGTACCTGAGAGAGAAATTCTGCATTTGCAATTGATGTAACACCAGGGTGGTTTTATCCCCCCAATTTCTTGACAAGTTAACAAATAATATTGAATGGTTTTAGTTTGTGTTATTAGCACAAATAATGAAGGGTATTAATTCAGTGGTGTGTGCTGTTACAGTGAGATAGATTAGGCTTAGACAGAAATGACCGTGTGGAAAGTCACTGATACCCTTGAACACACAGCCACTACCTAACCCCATGTATCAATAAGCTCATGTAGCTGCTGCTGCTAGATCAATCAAATCAGAGAATTTTCTCTTGCAGCCTGAATTGAGTTGCAAAGTTCTCTGTAAAATTTCAGGAGTGCTTACTTTTATTCTAAATTACAGTATTTCTTTGTGACTGTTAGAAATGATCAATCTGTTTATTTGTGTTATATAGTGAACTTTTGCATGTCTCTCGCTTTGTATTTGTTCATTTCTTTAATATTTAGTACCATCATATGAAAGCATTATAGTAACACAACAATCAAGGCAGAAAGCATGCTTTTGAAACATAGTGACAGGCACAATAAATACTTATTTTTCATATTACAGCATGTATGTCTTCTTGAACTAATTATATACAGTTTTCACCAAAGATATGATATGCTGCTGAAATAAGTCCACTAGGGCTTATTGTAAATGGTATTTTTGTGGCTAGCTTCCTTATGCTTTTGTCATTCTACACTTGATTTATAAAGAGATTCATGGAAAGTCATAATTATTTTAAGAAGGCAGCAGGGAAAGTGTTCTTTCAACATGTCTATAAATCTTTACTTATGCTCTACAGAGAACTCTGCTCTCTATGTCTGCTTTAGCAGTGTAAGAGGAGTATATCATAATGCCTTGAGTTGTCAGAGAATCGGGAATCTTTATAATATGAGTTCAAAAGTGGAGACCATTTCATTGTTATAGTTCTGGCAACAAAGAAAAAAGCCTACCAATTCAGTTGACACAACGATATTATAGTAAGGGTATGCTCTTTCGCCAAGTTAAAATATGTGTTGGATTGGAATGTATGTGTGTGTGTGTTTGTGTATGTGTGTGTAGATACACACATATATACACATGTATGAATATATAGCTAGGAAGATAGTAAGTCTGAGACATAAAAAAGGAGATGACTACTGCAAATATGGACAATTTTAGGGATAATATTTTCAGGGAATGCAGAATATAGAAATTCTTCCTCTCCAAAAGGTAAATAGCTGCCTTTCAGAACAAGAAAATTGTTGCTTCTGATACAATCCACAGCGGATAGCACTTAGGCTATTGCTTTTCATTCTCCTAAGCACACATTTTTAAAAGACAATTTTCCTTTTTTTCTTCTTCAAGGAACTATCCCTTTGTAAGGCTTACAGCATATAAGAAGAAAGGTGTAGTTCTGGTAGTTAAATAAGGACACAGATTTCTTGTGAAGACTAGGGAATATTTTTCATGAAAATTTGGAGACGTGTGTAGAGAAATACTTGTTGGTAATTTTTTAAGTGCAACTAATTCTACTTTCAGTAGTAGTTAAACGAAATGATTTTTTATGGTGATTCTGCTTTTTTTTTTTTTCGGAAG
>VXAU01003009.1:135780-155213 GCA_013399695.1 Formicarius rufipectus | reverse complement strand
CGGAAGCTCCCTATGAGATCACAGTGGTAAGCAAAACCACCTGAAAATTATTCAGCAACAACTCTTTGTTTTAAGATCACCATGACAGTTGCTGCCTCTGTTTATGTAAAGTCATCCTATGGTCACTTGTAAAGAATTGTTGTTGTTGACTAGACTTCGCGAATGAAGATTTTGGGATAAGCCTGCACAATGGATTTTTTAGGTGAGGCACAGTGTGCGCAGAACTGGCCTCGCCCCCTTTACTCCTGAGGTTCATTTTGCCACGGCCGAGCACGCTCGGACGGTGACAGCGAGTTCCTCGGGATTCAAACCGGCGTCCTTAGAGGAGGCGACTTACACCATTAGGTCAACACCCGCCACACTTGTAAAGAATTAATTTTTCAAGAATGGACCTGTCTGTAGTTCTAGTGGGTACTCTGTGACAGAGATGCATTGCACAGTAAATACTGTATTCTGCATGCATATCATAGAATCAGAGGATGGCTAGGGTTGGAAAGGGCCTTAAAAATCATCTAGTCCCAAGCCTCCTGCCTTGGGCAGCAACAACTGTTCACTTGATCAGATTGCTCAGGATTGCTTGCAACTTGGCCTTAAACACTTTCAGGGATGAGGCATCCCCAACTTCTTTGGGCAACCTGTTCCAGTGCTTCACAGTCCTCACAGGAAATATTTTCCTAACAGCTAGTTGAAACCTGCCCTATTTCAATTTAAATCATTTCTCCTTTTCCTCCCACCACACCTTTTTATAAACTCCCTTACGGTACTAGAATGCTGCAACAAGGTCTGCCCAGAGCCTTCCCTCTCGGGGCTGAACAATCCCAGCTCTCTCAGCCCATTTTATGACACTCCTCTGGAATTGCTCTCACAGGTCCATTTCCTTCCTGCGCTGGGGGTCCTAGGTCTGGATGCAGCACTCCAGGTGGGGTCTCATGAGGGCAGAGTAGAGGAGGAAAATCACCTGCCTTGGTCTATTGCTCACTCCTCCTGTTACAACCCAGGCTGCTGTTGGCCTTCTGGGCTGTGAGAGCACACTGTTCTCTCATGCCCAGCTTTTTATCCACAAGAGCCCATGCTCTCTTAATGATATGAGTTGAGAATGATATTAAAAGCACTTGAAATAATTTATTTGATGGATTCTGTCACGAAAGCATTTCATTTTCATTATTTTCTAAAAAAACAGAACATCTAAATAATAAAAAAATATCTAGAGAGAGCAGGGAAATATAAAAATTAGGATGGTCAGAAAAGAACTAGCTGGAGTGCCAATGTATTTTTGATGAGTTCCAGTCTACAATTTTCAGATGTGCAAAAAAACCACCCAAAAAACACGGGACATGTTTTAGAGGTCATATAAAGAAAGCTTAATCCATTGTTATAACATATATTTAATGTATAACTCTCTCTCTCTTTATTGTACTTTTCCCCCCATTAACAGTATGACTAAGAAAAACTAAATTCTGTCACATTCTTGACTTTTGCTCTTTGTTTATTTATTTTTTAAGTAATAAACATGTGGCATAAGCGTATATCCTTCCTGAGTGAAAAGTTTGCAATTAAACCTGGTTTATTTACACTGGAGTAAAATCTAGGAGTATTCTTTAATGCTAATCTTTCATAATGGTGCTGCAACTGGAAAAACCCACCAACTTACATGCAGATTTATTCTGCAAATTAAATAACTTACTATTTTTTTTACCTCAATAAAATATAAACAGGTAATAATTTTGCTGAAGTATGATAAACTTAACATGGCAGTTTAGGAAAATTTGTAATCTGGTTATTACAATACAATATATTTTTAATATTCAGTATCACAGAGTGAAATTTTCCTCTTTGAAAACTGAATAATAACAAAAGGTCCACATATCAAAATTTATTTTTACAGCAAATTTTAACAAAAAAAGTACTGTTAATGATCTCCTGGTGCCAGGTATAAATATGTTGTATATAATTTATCTATACTAAAATTAAGGAAATACTATTATGACTATCCAAAACATTAAATATATATCTAAAGTCATCAAGTAAAAAGAATTAATGTTGTTATTTTTCCTCTTCTAATTTTCAGAAGCTTTCAAAAATCTCCATAGAAGAAGAAACAGCTCTTATAGTCCTTCTTCATGACTGTGCAGCTTTGATGCACCAAAACAAAAACGAGTTTTATAATATAAGTTACCTTTAGCCAATTGATACCCAACCCAGCTACTTCCAAGATGGAATTTNTTTGTTTTTGTTTTTGTTTTTATTCCTTGTCCTGTAATCCCTCCCCTATTATTTCCAATGGCTTAGTCAGATCTCGTTACCTTTGAGATTATGAAAATGTCCTCACGTGTTAAATAATGATTGTTGGCATTAGAAATATTCTACATTAATCTGGTTATTTTTCCATGTTCTTTCAAGAAAGACCATCATGTGTTTCACTGTCTCATTCAGAATCATTTTTAGATCAAACTTAAATAGGTTCAGATATACAGGGTTGTTTTTTTTCTCAAGATTCCAGCCTCACATAGAATACACAAAACTGGATATCTTGTGTCTTTAAGTCTATGTATTGGTCCCAAATCTTAAAAGTGAAATAACATCTTACATCAGTCTTAGCCCTGGTAAGACACCAGGTAAAATCTAATCTATCCATCTGAGGATTATGGTGTAGCTGCCGTTTGTGTCGGGACACAGTCCTTCTCGTACTCTAGATAGATGTGCCAAAGAAATATTTGTTCAGTCTGATCCAAAATTGTTACTAGAACAGATGACTTGCCAAAGTTAATGGGAATTGCATTTGTCTAAGGACTATGTATATGGCACATCTGTTGAACTAAGATATTTTCATCTGCTCTCAATTCTAAGTACTCAATTTCAAAAACAAAACAAAACAAAACAAAACAAAACAAAACCAAAACAAACAAACACAAAACCCACAAAAAACCACAACAATATTTTTTCCTTAATTTCGATCTAAGTACTGTTTTTCTTAATTAAAAATGTACAACCTGATTATATTTTGTATGTGTGGGTAGTTGAATACATAAACAGAAGAGAAAAGCCTTGTATTCAACCATAACAAACTTTCAAAGTATATTCAAAGAAACAAACATCATATGTCATGATTTTTTTTTTTTTTAAGTGACATATCAAGCTGTTCAAGTTTGGCTTTTCATTCCTTTGGTGGCAAGACAGCTCCTATGTTCTCTAGCTCTCCCCTCCATGTGGTTTAGGCAAGATTACAGTGTGGTGCATATAAAATGGAATTGACAACCAGTTCAGAGAGAGGAAGAGTGGGTTTTCTAATATGAAAAATTGTCTGCTTCCTTGAATTTTACCAGTTATGTCATGTTACATTAGACAGAGTAATAGAACATTAGCTGTGTAATGAGACATGACTGCTAAAATGTAAAGGAGAATATGCTTTCAGATTGGCTAGTCCTGTTGAAAGTGCTAGCTTGCATCTAATCTGCAACGCTTGTAGATAATATGCAAACCAGCTGTTTGTGAATTCCAGATCATTTGGAAATTGGAAGAATTGTCAGATACATTACAAGCTTCTGAAAATATTTCTGAATCTTACTCTTTGTTACTAGATAAAAAGATGGTTTTGAGAAACACAATTATAAGTTATTTTCATTTAATGGTTGACAGTTTTCTTAGATCTTTGGGCCATAACTTCTATAAATTATAAGGGATTTTGTTTTACTGAAGTCAACAGAGTTTCAGACATTTGAACAATGTTAAAACTACTCTATCTTAGAAGTGCAATGGCTTAAAGTTTCACAGGACTTAACAATGTAGCAGTTAACAATGTTGGTCCAAAATTATTTTCACCTTATTATGAGATGGTGTTTCATTGCAACTAAAATATTTCATAGGATATCTTCTAGAGAAATTTTATCAGGAAAGAGAAAGGCAGAGATTTTAATTTCAGATTATTTTGAGTAAAGAACTGAGTAAAGATCTGACCCTTGAACTTCAAGGTGTGAGACACGCTCTGTAACCATTGAGTTGCCATATATTCTAAGGCATATTAGATGCTCTCTTCTGTTTCATGACAGATATAAAAATGTTTTCTTTCTTTTCCCCTCTCAACCACTAGCAAACAAGAATGAATTTCAGACCCTTGATGTTTTTTGTGTGCTGTAACTCTGAGTGTCAACCATGTGACACCGCAAATCAAGCCAACTATTTCAAAATCTGAACATTTCTAATGTTTTTTCTTTGCAGTACTACTGCTTGTAACAGCAATGCTCTGTATCATGTGGAAAACCCTTAGAACTTGATCTCTTCTTAAGTTGCATTTTGTGTCTGAAAAGAGAACAAAATGGTTGGCATGTCATAACGGACCCTTAAGAACTGGGCACTAGATTTATGTTTTGACTGTGTTGATTAACACTGACATGATAAATTATGAAAATAACTCTAGAAGTGGGAATATGAGATTCATTTGCTCAGAAGAACATTAAAAATTGGAAAGATTGCATATATGGAAATGTACATCTAGAGAAAGTTAAAAGATGGAAACTTCTAATGCTATCAAATCAATCTGTTCATTATATCCCTTACATTTATTATTTAGAAAAGTGATTCTGCTTTCAGGTACTCCAGTTTATTTGGAGTGCTGCCATTTTATTAAGATATGCATGCTAGGCAAACCTATCTTCCTCTGAAATCACTAGGAGTAGTCAATCTCATAAACAGCAATTCAGAATAGGAAAAATAAAAACAAGAAAAAAAGAGATTGATTTTTGCAACGGTGATTGAAGATGAACATTTAGAAGGAAAATGGAACAGACAGACTCTATGAACTGTTATGCATGTAGTTTTGGTGAAAGTTTCTCATTTATTATTACTGTGCAATTACAGTCTTATATATCTATATCAACCATAATTCAGCATCAGTGTAGATGAATTGCCAACACTTGGCTTCCTCTGAGCAGAAAATGCCAAATTGCTGAGCTGAATTATATTATCAAGCAATGTACAAATTTTTAGCTGTTCTGTCTTTATTCACATCTTGGGAATCACATTGCTAAATCTTCACAGAGTATCTTGAAAGAGTATCCCTTTATGACTGTATTTTTCCTACATATACTTTTTATTTAAAATGAAATTGTCTCTGCTTAACTTACATTTTTAATAGCACTGAATCCTTTGGGTTCTTATTAGATGGAATCTAAGCACAAAATTCTCTCATCTGCTCTGTTGTACAGATCTTTGAAGGGTAAAGAAATCTCTTTTATATTTGCAGTTGTGGTTACAGACTTATATGCTTATGTCTTTACATCGCCAAATGCAGATACAGACCTCTTAGAATTGGTATTCATAGAATAGACCTTTGTCTAAGTTCTGACTGATTTTTTTTTTGTGTTGGTTTGTTGGGGTTTTTTTGTTACTGTTTTGTTTTTTGGTTTGTTTTTAGCAAAGGGAGGAGTGGTTTGTGGTCTTTGGGGTTTGGTGTTTTTGTTTGTTTGTTGGTTGGTTAGTTGTTTTTTTTAGGGTTTTGCATGGATTGTAGTAGAAGTTTTGCACTGGAAACAGATCCAGAAGTAGGACTAATGATTGGACTGCATTTAGAACATCGGTAATGTAGTTGTAAAGATAATTTTGTTGTAAAACTATGTCTCCAAATGACTGCATGACTGGCTTGAGTACCAGCAAGACAATTTTTTTTACAATTTCTCAATATAGATTTCATCACAGGTAGCATTTCAATATACAGAAGCAGAATTTGGAACTGTATTGATGAGGCAGCTTATCATAGCCAAGTAGGAAACCCATTATAGAACCTGTATAACTTCTGATGCCGACCAGAAATTGCCTAAATATGTCTAAACTAAGTGAGAGTTAGAGACAGCCATTGCTTATAAAAAAGAAATAAGAAAAAAAATGTGGTTTGGGGAAAAAGGAGTAAGAATCTTGAAGTTATTAAGCTATGTAATTGCAGTAACTCTTTTCCATCTAAAATCTCATTATGATGTTGATGATGGTTGTTGATGATGATGATGTTGTCTGTTGTTTTATTATTTACACCAGTAGATGTGCACACATTTTAATTGCAGGGGATTCCATTGTAGGATTACTAATGAAATATGCAGTGATTTTTAAGGAAGCATAATATCTTACAAACCACCGTGCGATACAGAGATACACAGTCTTTCTCACTGCAGGCAACAAAATGAAACCAAATACAAATAAAAAATCTTGGCTACATAATTGAAGTTCCTCTTCATTATTCTGACATTAGCTAGCCTCAGGCTTTAGAATCTGCTCAATTGTAATGAATCGTTAAGATTTCAGCTGGACCAAGGAGAAGATAACACCTCATTGTACTTTGTTATTTGCAAGATTTTAACAAAATAACATCTGCTGTCTTAAATTGTGGATGACTTAATTTTTTAACACTTGTTCCCAACCTTTAATTTTCTGCAAAACAACTGTATAAATTATTAATTAATTTATATTTCCTCAAGGCGAGCTAGACTTAAGGTCCTTCATAAATATTTAAGAATTCAATTGCAAAATAAACAAAAACTTCCCCTTAACTTTTAATTGCAAGCCCTCAAAACCAGCAGCATCAGTAGCAGTAAAGAGAAAGACTTCAGGTAGAAGCAGTTGTTTTTTTATTAAAGGATTAAGCTTTTTTAACTTGTGAAAGTTTAATATGCTTTTAAACCAAGTTTGCAAAACATGCTTTTCATTAGCAATAAACATCAGAAAAAAAGGGCCAGTGTTCAAATCTAACACAGTTTTGACTTGAAAATCTGCCCACTGGTTCCCAGGAACATGAAGTGCAATATATATGTACACTTGTGTAGACATACCCATTCTCCAGGAATACATCGGTCTGTATTCATACGGTGTGCTCTCCAGGCCCCAGTCTGAGTTGCTGTTTAATTTTGGCCCTGGATCTGAGAAGTGACATGGTCTCAAGCTTCAGGGCTAGCCTAACGTAATTTCAGCTGCCAACTTCTCCCCTTTACCCAAAGGAATTGTACTAATAATTATGGATCACTGCATTTGCTTTTTCTCACCCCCTCACCAGAACAGTCATCTCCTCCTAGAAAAAACAGCTCTCTGAACCCTTTGGAGTGGTGCAGAGGTCACAGCAAAATGAGCAAACTGAGTCCTGTGAATGCAAAAATATAATTTTTTATATATATATATCTATATGTATGTATGTATATATTATTTTCTTTCTGTTAAAAGTGCACTTTTCCATAAAATTTGTAGGTACTTTCCCCCATATCATACATGAGAAAAATACTATAGAATCATATATCAATGTTTTCATGTTTCAGTACTGTTTTGAGATTAATATTTTGGAAATATTTACTAGTTGAATTTATGCATTTTGGAATACAATTATCTTTATTATTTTCTTTCTGTTAAGTTGTCTGTTTGTTTTTGTTGTTTGTTGTTTGTTTTTTTTTTTCACCTCCTAAGATAAAAACAATAAGTAATGTTGAAGAGTCAAGTGATATCTTGTTTCATTTAAGAAATAATTTTATGGAGACAGTAACTATGTAAAAGTTTCAGTTTTCTTCCAAAGGAAGAAAAAGATTCTGCCATAAAATGCAAAAACAAAGTGTCAGCATTTTCATGTTTCCTCTAGAAATATAATATTCCTCCAAAAGGTAAAACTTGATTACAAATCCAAGTATGCATGTAAGAATGGAGAATTCTAAATACTTTGCATCATACGGAAGAGCTTCAGCTGTAAGCACTTTTCTGTTTACCTTTTCTTCCATACTCACACAGAGCATTTTCACTGTTGCTCTCCAGAGGTATGGATTCACACGTTATGACTGTGCTCTCATCATTTCCAGTGCTGTCCAAAACTAATCTCAAGAAAGCATGCAAAATACAGGGTGTAAGAGTGGAGTAAGGGAGATTTAAAAGAGGCTCATGAAAGTACTTCCCCTGCCTTGCCATATGGATATTGATTTCTCTCCCTCAGGCTGAATATAATTACCTACTCTAATTTAGCATTGATCTACCCACCCAAGTTTCTTAAAGCACTGCACAGGCATCAATTAAATTGTTCCTAATACCACCTTTGTGAAGGAGGATAGCTATAATTATTCACACTTAGAAGATGGTGAGCAGTGAAAAGTGATTTGTCCTGAGCTATGCAGTGAAACAAGCCAGGATTAAGGCATGACACAATTATACCCTGCCACGTGCCTGTTATCAGATCATTCAGACTTTTTCTAAAGGCAAAATATTTGCTCATCTAATGACTTGGGATTCCAGTGAAACATACCTGGTTAGATAATGACTGTACTAGCTAGGACTGCTGCTGATTAGATCAGATGTGCCTATTGCCTTCATTTCTCTCCTTTCTGGAATTTTTCCACTGTCTTATTTTTTGGCTTTTTTTCTTCCATCCACTCTTCTTGAAATGTAAGAGGCTTTTATGTCCTATGGTTCAGTTCTTGGCACTTGACTGTTTTTATTTTTTTTGTTTGTTTGGTTTTTTTGTTTGTTTGGTTTTTTTTTTGTTTTTGGTTTTGGTTTTTTTTTGTGGTTTTTTTGTTTTTTTTTTGTGTTTTTGTTTGTTTGTTTTTGTCGTTGTTTTGTTTTGTTTTGTTTTGTTGTTGTGGTTGGTTTTTTGGTGTTTTTTTTGTGTTTGTTTGTTTGTTTGTTTTTTTTTTACATGATAGGGACTTTTATGCGTTATTGCATGCAAGAAATAACACCTCTTGCTGCTGAGGATAACAAACTTGGTTTTGCTGCTCTGCTGTTTAGTGTCATTATATTTACGAGTTCAAGAGAAATCAGCTAGGGTGCTGATGAGGAGTACAAAGTGTAAAACACTTCATATACACATCCAAGAGTTCAGGAAAACTCAAAGTTCCAGCATATTCATTATGAAAGTCTAATTCGGAAGCAACACTTGGGTTAGAAAATTCTTTGGATAAGACTGTATAGCAATAAACCAAACTCTGGATATCAGATTTAATTTAGACGACTCTTCTATGCAATATATGACTTGTAGTCAATGAAGAAAAAAACATGAATGAAAACCAGAAAACAAACACCTACTGCAGTATTACAAGGCTTATAACCTGCACAGGGGCAAACATTTATAGATATGTTCAAATGTAAGCTGGACACTACCTATAACCTTCTGATTCAAGCTTTATCTGAGAGAAAATCATATTAATATTGGAAAGCTGTACGATATGTACAAACTTTAATTATCAGTTAGGCTATGCTACCCAATCCTTACACAGAGAAACCACAGGAATGTTGATAATTCAGTATTTATTATTTGACCTCATTTTACTACACTGCTTGACTTGAACAATGTTAAGTCATTGCATTTTTGGCCAAGAATTTCCTACTTCAAAGAATCCCCTCTGGGTGGCACTTAGAGGCCTGGGTTAACTTTAAATATGTTCATAATATGATCCAAATTGCTTTAGGCTTCATTGTTAACATTCTAGGAAACTAGAGATATAGAATACAAATTCATTTGGTTGTTCTGAAACAAACATTTTTCAGCATGTGAGATGGAAGAGATGGTAATAAATTCACTTTCTGATGCTGGAAAGTGATGAAAATTTGGCAGTATTTCCTTGCTCTAGCCCTTAAAAATATGTAACATATGATAAAAAATATGTCTTTTTTATTTTGTTTTAGTTTTTTTCTATGTGTTGTTTTTAAGTTTTGTTTGTTTGTTTGTTTTCATTTGGGTTTGTTTTAAATAGAACCTAGCTAATAGACTTTAGTTTGAGGACATGTTTGTTACTGGGTGAGACCTTTCCATGAAGGTAATGAATTACAAAGGATCAAAGAGTTGCAGGCCAAGTTTGTACTTTCTCCACCATATCCACAAATATATAATCTCTGTACATATCTTGTCTATATGATGATATTTTCTACTGTAATAAGTTTGGACTCAAATGGTTCCATGTGGTGGGACTTGGGGCACACTGTCCCACTTGCCTACCATAAGTCTACATAGAATCACATAATCACAGAATATGCCAACTTGGATGGGACCAAATGAATCTAAATCCTGACCCTGCACTGGACCATTCCCAAGAGTCATGCTATGTGCCCAAGAGTATTGTCCAAACACTTCTTGAACTCTGGCAGACTTGGTGCTCTGACCACTTCCCTGGGGAGCCTGTTCCAGTGCCCAAACACCCTGTGCGTGAAAAACATTTTTCTAATATCCAACCTAAATCTCTCCTGACCTGTACAGCCTGTCAAAACTGTATTGTGAAGGAAATATTTTTATATGCTTGCCCATCTTACAACGCAGGGAATCATGTCTGACACTAAATAGAGAAATTATAAGATTATCAAAATCTGTCAGTATTTACTGCATTTTAAGATCTCCTGGAAACATATCTGAATCCCAAGTTGCAAAATTATCATAAGGCTCCAGCATGAAGTGCTTAGTGAAGCAATTTCTAGGCATGGGTGCTATTTCTCTATGCTGCCAGCATCAGCCCAAAAGGGAAGAAAGTTTTTCATTACACACTGACTTCCTTGTCTATGTTTACACTGCCTTTTCCATTCTCTAGGCATAGAGAGTTAGTACTGCCCTAACACAGACATTGCTCTCCTGTCTACCCTGAAACTCTACGGAGCAAGTAGCTTTTAAAGTAACTGGAGTAGGACAGTCAATACTGCACAAGAATTTGTCATGTGGAAATATTACTTCTGCTGTCACTTTTCTCATCAAGTAACATTTGAGGATTTATATTATCAGTCCTCAAATAAAACATTTTGTTTATATGCTATTTACAGAGGGATCTGTGCCTGCAGTTGAAAAAAAATGGAGATAATTGCTATTGTTAATTTTTCATTTGCAGAATGAAATGGGGAGCTTATGTATGTATATCTATACCTATATCTATCCATGCACACAAAGGGAAGAATGAGGAACTAAAATGTAACAAAGACTTTGTAAAAAGGCAGGGAAGAATTTTTGGCTTTATGGTGTTGTCCAGGAGGTAAGGTAGATAATAGCTTTCTCTGATAAAAGTTTCACAGTCAAAGAAAAGCATTTAACATCAGCAATACCTGAAGGCCATACCGTGCAACTTTAAGCATCACCTCAGCAGTGGAACAGTTGGATATATTCATAGGGGGTTTTTGATAACCCCAGGACATAATGTGTGCTGTGATCATTTACAAGAAATAGGAATGCTTTTCATATGCATGACCTACCATGCATTTTAACTGGGAAAGGAAAGGTACTTATCAAGATAACACTGACAGGTGGCAGAGCAACTTGAACAGTAAAAGATAGAAATTCTCAGACAGAGGGTGGCAAGAGAAAATGAAATAATGCTGACTGGTGTAAGCTGATATGTCTCCAGTTACTGTATCCTGCTTGTATGAAACAGGACAGTTGGAGCAATTTGGATTGATAATGCTGATAATTCTTATTTCCCCCCAGTTGGAGTTCCTTAATTTTTCTTGCAGCATTCTTTCACAGTGATGCATGCAATCAGGCTTTGTGCAGCAACATTCAGGATAACTTTAAGATGAAACAATTGAGAATAATGAGATTTTCCTTTTCTACTGGAAAAAGAACAATTGTTACATTATGAATCATGTGCCCCCGTGAACCTGTTTAAATGAAGATACAGGTATTTTTCAGACATCCTGCGTCATGTTTCCATTTAATATATTTTCTCTTTGTCACACTTTTTTTTCACCTTCTTCATGACCTGGATAAGCTAAACATGACTCAGAAGTGGTGCATTATCCTTAGTTTGAAATAACTTATTTGCCTTATACTTTTTCAGCACAAAAAAAAAAAAATAAATTAGAAACCTCAGTGAGAATCACAGAATCACAGAATGCGCTGAGTCAGAAAGGACCCATAAGGATCATTGAGTCCCACCTTCAGCCTGGCTGCCAGGGCACTGCTGACTCATATTTAGCTTGCCATTGACCAGAACCCCCAGGTCCCTTTCTGTGACACTACTTTCCAGCATCTCATTCCCCAGCATTCCCCAGTCTGTACATACATCTAGGGCTGCCCTGTCCCAGGTACAGAATCTGGCACTTCCTCTTGTTGAACTTCATATTGTTGGTGATTGCCCAATCCTCTAATTTACTGAGGTCTCTCTGCAGGACCTCCCTGCCTTCAATGGAGTCAACAGCTCCTCCCAGTTATGTGTCACCTGCAAACTTGCTTAGTAACCCTTTCAGTCCTCCATCCAAGCCATTTATGAAGATGTTGAAGAGCACACAGACCAAGATGGAGCCCTGTGGAACCCCACTAGTGACAGGTCACTAGTCTGATGTCACCCCATTCACTATTACCCTCTGTGCTCAACACATGCACCAATTCTCACCCACTGCATGATGTCTATATCCAGCTGCGCTGAACAGTTTGTCCAGAAGGATCTTATGAGAGGCGGTATCAAAAGCTTTTCTGAAATCCAAAAAGATTACATCAGTTGATTTCCCTTGGTCAGCTAGGTGGGCTATCTTGTCATATAAGGCAACCAGGCTGTATAAGCAGAACTTTTCTCTTGTGAAGCCATGTTGGCTGTGACAAGCAAGTGTGTTCTCTTTAAGCTGTTTAAGACTTCCCAGAATAATATTCTTCATAACTTTACCAGGCACTGAAATCAGACTGACAAGCCTGTAGTTTCTAGTGTTCGTTTTCTTGCCTTTCTTGAAAATTGAGACAAAGTTCACCAGCTTCCAGTCATTTAGATCTGAGATTTGAATGATCTCAGGGTTGGGATTTCTTTTTCTTTGGTGGCTTGTTTGTTTGGTTTAGTTTTCTGGCTTATTTTTGAGAGAAGGGGAGTATTTGATAGATGTAAAGAGATAACTTTTCATAAATTTTCACTTTTTCAGTCTTACTGCTGTGTAATGAAAATGTTTCCCTAAGATTACTTGAAAACATCATGAACATATTTTAGATTCTTTGGATTGTTTTTCTAAGTCAAAATAGTCAGAAACAGCATCAACACCACCAGCAATCCCTTTGACTGTTATTTTAGATTTACTGTTCTTTTGTTCTAGTGTGAGCTACAGCAGCCCATAGTCACCTGAGAAAACAGGTAAATTTGACCCTGAACATTTTCTTATGTGTCTAAATTAACCAACAGCACTTCAGTACTCTTGCCAATATCAGTGGCAACAAAAAGTCAGATTTAAAGTTGGTTTTAACTTCTTTTTAACTTTATACACACTCGTGGACATGCACATGTGAACTATAAATACACAGATGGCTCTTGACAGATAAATATGATTGCTTACTTTAAACACCTCTCAGCAAACAAAAACTGTTTAAAAATGACTCTGTATTATCTGATAATATATGGGGTTTGCTGCAGTTTTCGTTAAGCACAAGTTAATCTCTCAAAAAACAGTGCTATACCAAGTCTCAAGGTTGGCTGTAGGACACACCATTTTAGCTAATATCACACAGGAGATCAGTTATTTCCCATTGTGATTCTCAATTGGCATCTTGCAGTGAGCTTGTTTACTACTCCACAGCAGAATGGATTGTCTGTTGTTAAGTACAAAAAGGCTGAATAATAACAGATTTAAGTCTCTGGTTTAAGCTGACAAATTATAAGAAAATCTAAATTAAAGATGAAGTATCAGAACAACACTTGTTTGTTTTTCTTTTTAGTAATATTTTCTTGCAATGGAAAAGGAAGACAGCATAGACAATAGTTTTTGTCTAGACATTACCATGTTAGTCAGAAAAGTAAGAGCTTTACAAGGTCCTTGTTTTTCCTTTTAATATTTGAACAAAATAATGTAAGTGGGTCAGTACTTGTAAGCCAGCTTTTGGTATAATTATAATTTGAAATTATTGAGTTATAGGAAGAATAGTATTTCTAATGGAGATGTTGACTGAGCAGTCAGGCAGTGCATTTATAATACTGTCAAGATAAAATCAGGTTTTTCAGAAGAGCAAACCTTCGTGACTTGAGGGGTATTGGATTAACTTTTTTTAAAGGCACTGCTCTGACATAAATAGTATTAAAGATCTGGTACAGAGAAGCTTGTGGTTTCTCTATGTCAACTGAATTCTTAAAGACAGGCAGTGAGAAAAAAAAAAAAAGACAACATTTACATGTAAAATTAAAAAGCAAGCATGCCAAAACAAACATGAAGAAAGGAGCATGTTCTGAATGCTGAGATAAGAACAGATGGATGAGTGACAGGGGAAAAAGTGCTCTTCAAGAAGGGTGACTACAGAGAAGAAGACATCAAAGGAAGGTGGGTATGCCTGCGAAACAAAATAGGAAAAAAGTCTCCAAAAGGGCTAATTAAGAGAGAGAACCAAGAAAAGTAGTGTTTGTTGCGTAAATTATATATCTAGGAGAAGAATTAAAAAATAAAATTTTATTTCAAGGCAATATTATGCATTTTGGTATTCCTATGAAGAGAGGACATAAAATGAAGAATAAATACAAGACAATTCAGATCACTTGGGTTCAGAGTAGGACTAGACCAACAAAATCATCCCTATCTCACCAGCCCCATCTCCTCCCAATAGTGTTTCTGGGCATACAGAAACCTGTGTTGGTCAGAAGACAAACCCTTGAGCACCATGTATGAAGGAAAGAAAAATCTTTGTACACTTATCCAACTGAAAAAAAAAAAAGTTTCTACCAGTTACTATTCTACAGTTATTATTATTACTAGTCACAGATTAAATCACCTAGCGCAGACCACTTTGTTGCTTAGACTTTTTTTATGGACAGTAGCTAAAAAAATAGCACCTTCAGCCACTAGTGTTCTATTTGTGTAAACATCTTTCTCTGGTGAAAACTACGGTCCTAAAACAGACATAATCAGCAATGTAAGGTGAAGGGATTTGAGTCTGTGCTTCAAATTTAGCTAATTGTCCTTGTTCTATGTCACCTATGTTCTATGTCACATGTTTATTCAGAATCTCAGTAATGGTATGACTTTTTCCTATGAAGTAATTTTTTTCAATAAAAATCTATCCTTGTGAAGCTGCACAACTTCTACACAGGCTCTGCATAGAGTAGTTGCTATTTTTCAGCAAGGAAGTGGGTTGCAGCTATAGAGAGCAAAGTTTGGCTTCTATTTTCAAAGCCTGAGGCTCTGGTCTGCAGTCAAAGCCAAACTCTCACTGCTTGAGTTGTGCAGTGTTTAAATAAAAGTACTCAGTGTTAAATTCAAGCTCTCCATGCCATAGCAATGAAAATAACATATTGCGCCTGGGAAGTGCCTGTAGGGATGGAGCCATGCTGCTGGAAGCAGGTGTGTGCATACAAATAGCAAGCAGGGAGAGGGAGGCCCTCAGAGAGCGGTGGACTTTTAGCGGTTCCTGAAGACTGTGCAGCTCAGTGGTTTAGTTGTTGTTGTGGGTGGCTGGCTGGCTGGAGAAACCCTTCTGTACATATATCCTAAGATTTAGGGAATTTTTATTTGTATTTTCTGGCTATTTTTTCATAGGAAGATTTAAGGCACAAATGAAATGCTATCACTGAACTAACACAACTCAATTTAATATTTATTTCTGAATAGGTATTGAATATTGCTCTTATTGAAACTAATAAACACATGTTAATAGAAATTTTCAGTTTTTGAAGTGCATAGCTGCACATGTCTGTCAAAATACAATAAAAGTAATTACAAGTACATCCCAGAAGGAGCATACTTGGAACTTAAAAAAAAATAAATTAAAAAATTAGAATCTCCATATCATGGCCTTGAGGGCATCAGTGGTGCTTAGTGGGTCTGACCAGCCTTACCTGAGATAATCTGGGACCCTCTCCCACACTGTGCACATATGCCTGGGTGCCTCATTTCAGCCCAGCCTGTAGCTGTTGCTGAGCCCAGTTTTAGATGTGTCTGTGCCTTGTCCCCAGAAGATGTTGACTGAATTTTCTGGACTGGCTTGACCTTGGCCTAGACTTGTCATCTCACATTCATTCCATTGCCGCTGGACTGTTATAGGATCCCTTGCTGTGACGATCCCGCCCTGCTTGCCTGCTTGGGTAGTACAGGGTGATGCCTGTTGCTGAAGATATGGTTCGTCCTGGAGTCCACTCCTACTTCCACTCAGCCCCCTTTGTAGTGCAGCTCCTGCTGCTCGCAGACACCTGCACTCTTTAAAACTCTTTATTGATATGAATGGTGTACAAGACAGGTTATTCATAGGGATGGGTGCGACCTCACCTTGAATATTGTGTGCAGTTTTGGTCACTGCAACATAAGACAGATATTAAGCTATTAGTGTACAAAGGAGGGCAATGAAGATGGTGATGAGCAGCTGAGGTCACTTGGTCTGTTCAACTGGAGAAGAGGAGACTGAGAGGAGGCCTCATTGCAATTACAACTTCCTTGTGAGAGGAAGAGGAGGGGCAGTCACTGATCTCTTCTCTGTGGTGACCAGTTGCAGGACCATGGGAATGGCCTGAGGTTGTGTCAGAGGAGGTTTAGGTTGGATATTAGGGAGAGATTCTACTCCCAAAGGGTGGCTGGGCACTGTAACAGGCTCCCCAGGTAAGTGGTTACAGCACAAAGCCAGACAGAGGTTAGGAAGTGTTTGGATGACACTCTGAGGTCCATGGTGTGCCTCATGGGAATGGTCCTGTGCAGGGCTAAGACTTGGACTTCTGAAGCACTGTTATTACTGAACAAAGTAATAGTTGTTAATAGTGCTCATGATTTATTTGCACTTCTATTTTGAAACATGGTTCTATACAACACCATGGGTTTTACATAAAAGGACTTCCATTAAAGTATTTGAAAGGCTTTATTTTAAAATTTTGATGATTTGTGATTACTTTAAATAAAAATCTTATTAAGCAAGATAATATTTAATACTGATAGTTATCTACCCTACGAGAAATTATTAGGAATATCCAGCTAAAATGTTTTCAGACCCCTTTTTGCTCCTTCCCATCAAACAGGAGAAAGGAGTTTATTTTGGCTTTCTAGTCCTTGTATTTCATTTGTTTTCTAGAACCAACTGAACTGAAAATCCAAACAATATTTTTGCAAGAAAATGACACTGTTAATAGTCTTGCACTAGATCTTGTCACAGAAAAAGGAGGGTTTGTCAGTGTTTGATTATACCTGCCTGATTCCAAAGGTTAGTCTTAGCGCCAGGCTATCCCAACTTTCACATGTTCTCCCTATGAAACAACACTCAAAGAAGAAGTGGTGTCTGGAGGTCAGCAAAAGCTCAGCTGTGTTGGCTCTAATAATCTTCTGATGTAAGGATCCCTCAGGTTTGCCAACTATTTGAAGCAGAACCCTGGACTTGGTGTCTAATCCTCTGCCCTTAAATAATTCTGTTGCTACCATTTCTTAAGATTCTACTTAGACTTCAAAACATCTGGAGAGTCTTGTGTTTTGATGTAGGCTTTTAAATGTCAAAAGGGAATACCTGGTTTCATAGTACAGGTGATGCAGAGGAAATCCATCTAGCCCCTGTTACTGGTATTTATACAACCTTTAAAGGGGGCTTCAGTAAACTCTCCTGAATAATCTTCCTGATAAAGTAGGAATTTTATTTATTTATTTATTTATTTATTTAAATAGAAGCCAGTAGCAAACAAAATACAGATGTGGTTGGACCAGACTTTTGGACCATAATTTGTGGGCTTTGAGATCAGATTTATGTAATGCAATGTCATTAACCTTATGGAACTACCATTGTATTGTTAGTAACAGTCCTCATTGAAGGAACCAGACCATGTTATCATAATTTGGAATCTTTGGGGATTAATATTATGATGGGAGAAATAATATGATAATGTGCTTACTGCTCAATATTGTCTGGTAAACTTTACTTTTAGAATTGCAATGTCGTTATTAATGTTCATATTTAAATATTTATTGATTCCCAGTATTTCTTTTAAGATGTTTCTAACTGGTTCATAATCTTACTTGAAATTCACAGAGAGCATTCTTCCAATCACTGGTTGTGCATCCCAAAATAAAGGCAGGGATCCTTACACTTACAGTTGGGCTTATAAAGACTTAATTTTAGAAGTTCGAAGTTTTAGTGAACTGAAATATACATCATTAGAGCTCTTACATGAAACATCTGCTTACATCCTATAATGTCATCCTATTGTAAGTGAACATTTAATCCTAACCCATTATGCCTCTCCAAGCAAACCTAGGAAGGAGATTTGCTTCTGTTCACAAAGATTTATGCAATCTGTAATTAGAACCCCATACTCTTCCCAGCTGCTGTTGCTGGCACAGTTGCATTTGAGAATGATGTAATATATCTTCTACTGCAGTACTTCCTACTCTTTTCAGTCAAATGTACAAGCTTGCTAGCTTGGGACTCACCCATGCCAGTCACTAGTCTTTATTTTCTGTTTATCTCTGTGCAGAGTTAAAAGGAGTTAGTCTTAGGTACCAGTGCCATGCTAATAACCACTGCAAGAGTTTGTTATGAAGTGAAGGAGAGAGACAGCTGAAGATCAGTAGAAAATACTTAAAATGTATGCCAATAGCATAAGTAAGAATCATATTTGTGTAGGTCTAAATTATATATCTAGAACTGAAGCAACTGAATGTAACTGTTATTACAGTATAAGGGGCTGTAATTTTGGAAAGCAACACCTCCAAGGACTGGTTACAACAGACCAGAAACCGTCCAATGTGGTGGTATCATAAAAGGGAAAAACTGATTTTAGGTTTATAGATTAGAAAACAGTGATAGAAAACAGTTATATTTAGGATATACTTAGGTAGTTCTACATCTGAATGTGACTGTTAACTGCAAACTGCCCTTTTACTCTGGTTTCTAAATCTGTGCTAGAAACTAGAAGAAAAAGAATGAGATATTTTGTGTCTTCTACACATAAAAGATTCCAAACTAGAGAAACTAGTTCAAGGTAGCTTCTAATTAACTAGAAATAACTCAAGATTTATAAAGACACAGAAATAAGTTTTGTTTGTTAAAAGAGGGATTGAGAAATTACATATTTCCATACATAAGTTTCTGAGGAAAATAATGGAATGTAAAAACCCCCTAAAACTTACCAATGATAGAAAGAACTGTAGCCAGTTTCTAGAAACATAAATGCTTGAAAAACTTAAATTTGCAAATGTCATTTTCTCACAGATTTTCATCTCTGAAACAACACGCTTCAATATGACTGATCCTTCAACTGCTAAGGTTATAAAATGAAGGTTGGATACCTTTCGGAAAGATATGCTTTAGCCAAAACAGGTTAGTGAACACTCTGGAAAGCTAATTGGATGAAATGTAATATGAAGGCATTAAGAGTAGAAGATTTAATGATTCCTTTTAGCCATAAAAGTCTGTGAAGCCAACTAAAATACTCCAATTGACCTCTGTAGAATTTTTTTCTGTAAAGATAATAAAAAGCATTACCCTTCTTAGGCCACACACCAATTATTTAATTACTTTCTATTCTCAATAAACTTTCCAGAGAATTCACATTCTATCAGGATTAAACACATCTCTCTTTTTT
>VXAU01003009.1:121614-135749 GCA_013399695.1 Formicarius rufipectus | reverse complement strand
TTTTTTTGTGAAGAGATAAGAGACTTCACATGGAGGAATACAAGAGATATTGAACTATACATACACAAGTGAATTACAGCATCTGGTATCAAATCAGTGGACAATCTCTGATATTTAGGCAGAAATGACCTGATGGCCTTCAAGTTAGTTATGCAGCAAGTTAGAAAAAGGTCTAAATTCTACTGGAAAAAGAGGTTGTTTTTCTGTTAGCCAAACAGAGTGATTGAATTTAATTGCTAGTCCAGCATTTCTTGTTTAGCTGTTATGAAAGCAGCCCTGCATGATGGCACTTCTGTGAGGGAGGTATAATATTTTGCCCATCCAAAGAATTGAGAAGACAAAACCTTGAATATTTTCCTTGTCAGCTCATATGAGGAACATGAGTTAATGAAATAGACTTTGAAATTGTTTCAGTAAATGGCTTGCTAAAATAGGTTTCCTCCCTCTACATTGTAGAAGACTGGAACAGAAGCAAGACTCTGTAATTTTCTGAGAGGATTTTTTTTTTTAACCGGAGCCCATATCTACATATAGATGTTTCCATTTTTGTTATTGTTGTGGCAGAATATAAACCTGGAAAGAATCCACAGGCCATTAGTCATAATGACTTTTAAAAAAGCACGGGGACAAAATGAGCATCCAGTTCCTCTTCCTTTTCTTTTTCCTCTCTCCAAAAACATGCTTCTATGGTACTGCATTAAGGAGCATAAATTGGATGGACTCTGTTTCCTGTTACATCCATATAGTCCCCTTGCCATCTGTGAGGTGGTCCACATGGGTATTGTAGAATTTATTTCCACATATCTTGCAATTAATATCGAGTGATTCTTTAAGCATGTGGTTCAAACTCTGTGGGGAATTCTATAACAAGATTTTAGTTTCCTGACGGCACTTCAAATGAAAATAGTTTCGAACATGCAGTAAAAGGGAAAATAGTTGTTGTGGGATAAACTTAAG
This sequence comes from Formicarius rufipectus, assembly GCA_013399695.1. Classification (NCBI taxonomy): domain Eukaryota; kingdom Metazoa; phylum Chordata; class Aves; order Passeriformes; family Formicariidae; genus Formicarius; species Formicarius rufipectus. The sequence continues at coordinate 134,792 of VXAU01003009.1, read as the reverse complement.
GGTCATTTTTTAAAAGAACACATTCAGATACAAGAGTAATGCTCTATTCTGAGCTAAGGGACCTATTCTTCAGTCTGTGTGCCTGTATTTCCCGATAACGTTAATCAGAGTTGTGTATGCATACTGAGTGGAGGCTAGATTCTTAATTGTCCTAATGATATTATTTGGAGTGAGGTGCTTTAGTGGGGGGTCTTGGTGTGTTTTTTTTGTTTTTTTTTTGTTTTAAAATCCTAAGTTGTTTGGTTTTTTTTTTTCCATTCTTGCTGGATTTAGACAAATACATATAAAGGAAGGACAAAGATGCCTTATGGGACTTTCATTTACTGAAAAGGATGTTGACTGCAAGAATCACAAGAACAAGAATACAACCCTGATTCTCACAGAATTTAATGGAAATATAAAAGCAGTTGTTATTCCCTTAGCATAGTAAACTTGAAGAAATCTGAAACAAGTGAAGACTAGTATTTTGTTAAATGAATAAAGCTGTGATTTTATTTTTTAAATAAATACACAGCATAATTCCAAAATTCCTTTCACAATTGGTAATAGCTAGTTATCTGCTATAGCTAATAACACATTCTTTATACTGACCCATGAGCAACATGAATAAGGACATAATACAGTGTTTTTCCTGTTGCTGATCCTGATGCATGGAAGGTATTTTTCCTATAGAAGAAACAAACAAACAAACAAAAACCAACCAACCAACCAAAAAAAAACCAACAAAACAAAACAAAACAAAACAAAACAAAACAAAACAAAAAACAAACAAAACCAAAACCAAAACCNCAAACAAAACCAAAACCAAAACCAAAACAAACAAAAAAAACCACCAAAAAAACCACCAACAACAAAAAAAAAACAAACCAAAAACCAAAACAAAACCAAAACCAGAAAACAAATAAACAATAAACATATATCATACTATCATCCCAATCATCCTATCTGCACTACTAATGGCAAGAAAGACTGAAATCAGAGCAGGTTTGTGTACATGGAACAGTCACATGCTTGGATCCTCTCTAGATCTATGTGGAAGGAAGGAAAGAAAGCACTGTGAAGCTTGGGTTGGTTTCTGACCAAGGGACATTCCCACAAGCTCTTTCCTAGCAAATTAGTGGAACTTGGAGCACAGAATATCTATGATGATTTGCATATATAGCAGGACTTATTTACTATGATGTTATTTCTGTTTTATGATGATATGAGACAAGGTGAGTACAGCATTTTTTTTTTTTTAATTTTCTTTTGGTCAAAAAAAAACAAATTGCAGAATGCCATCATTATCTATATAAGATACAGAATATTTTCTTCCTCCTTTATTTAAAAGCAATTAAAATGTATTCAACGACTGGATGAAACAGGTGTTCAAGACATCCAGGTTAGTAATAGGCCAATGCTATAGAGAAACTGCTGTGTTTGACCCAGTAGCTGTGTCACTCTTGTTAATTTTCTGAGTTAGGTTGTGCAATTCATTAAGAATATGCAGTTATAGTGTGTGTGTTGCTCAAAACCACCACCACCAGACTGGATGTAGTGCATGTATGGAGAGGGATTAAGCTGCTTTCTTGCCAATTCTTTTTTCCCCAACGTTTTTGAGCCAGAGGGGCAGATTTATTAGAACAGCTATGGTTTGTTAAGTTTTTGTTGTTAAAATAAACTAGCTGTTGCTACTAAGACCAGGTAGCTGTTAACACAGTGCATTTACTTGTTTCATCATGCAGTTCACTTTTAGTTACCCAGTGAGAGTTACAATGAGGAGTTCAACTGAGAATTCCACTCTGAAGTGGAAGGTCACACTGATGCACCAGTAGTTTCTTGGTACAAGGTCATAAGGTTCCCAAGGAAGTGGTAAACATATAATCCTGTTGTCTTTGCCCATAGGACCCACCACATTCTTTCATGTAGTCTGTCGTCTCACAATCTGTTGTTCATGTATGTGTTGACCTTGCACGAATTTGGCTAGCTCTTGGTGTCCTGAGTTTATCAGGACCTCTAGACTCCAGAGCTTATCTATGTCCTCTTAAACAACTGCCCACTCCTTGTCTCCCTGCCCTGATGTCCTTTTAGATTACTAGGAAATAAAAGAGAAGTTGTATTACTGTGGAATTCTTTTGCAGAAAATCTCTTTTCCCTTCTGCTAGGAGTTATCTATATTATGCCATAGACAATATATTACATTTCAGAAATTCCAGTATAGCAGGTGAATATGGAGTTAATATGATCTGGCAATGTGCAAGTATCGGTTTGTTAATATTAAAAATTGTCAGATAATTCCCTAGTACTTTCTGCACTCAGAAATCATGGCAAATTTTTCCAGCTGGGGAACTGTGAATGTCCCCTGCTTCCATATTCTGCAAATTACTGAACACCACTTTTCTGTTTATAAATATGAGAGAAAATTGAAAGAGCCAAAAAAATTACACAACTAAAAAAAGGCCCATTGTTCTGAATCGTAAAACTGCCAAAAAGGTAAATTGCAGGTCTGAAAATGAATTTATTAAAAGAAGATGGAAGACCTGTTTTTTTCAAACCTTCCAATAGAGGCACTAAATCAAATACCAAATCTTCAGTAGCAGATATTAGACGTCAAGCTTACAGCTCGCACATTTATCTCCCCATACTCTGGGTGTAGCTTTGTTCAGTGCTGGAAAGAATAGCACTGCAATAATTAAGATGCAAAGACTACCATTGTGTTCCTCCTTACACTATCTATATCATTAGTCCTTGAAATATAAGCATTTAGACTTAAAATATTCTTCATGTAAGGAAAAATAGCATTTATTAAGGGAAAAGCTACTGACAGTTTACAACATATTCAGAAAATCAGAACATAATGCTTGCTTTATTTCTCAAAAAAATCTTTATGTAGTTATTCTTCTTACCAAAATAATTTTAAGTGATTCTTCATTTCTTCTACTAGCTGTTTTAGCATCCTTTCAAAAATGCTTCCTTTTAAGATTCAAACAAAAAGCTCACTACTTTTTTGTTGGATACTGCTGTGGATATTTCTGAAGAGTGATTTATAGTCAGTAGATACTCTTACAAGTAAAAGGATTCAAGACAAAAAACCCATCAGAGCAAATAGTCAAGCTAACCTAAAAAGGTACAGTTCAGGCTTAAAACTTTGATTTGGTAGGTTGCCCCTCATGCAGCTTGCAAATTGGTAAAACAAATTTTGTTTCTCTTCAAAGGGAAAGAAGTACTTTCAATGGAAAACTCTTGTGACAGGAGGAGGCTAGTAGTTTACTGTAATGAGGCAGCAAAAATTAATGTTCCACCTATGATATTGTGGCAAAACCAAGCAAGCAAGACAAGAAGTGTCAGAGCAATGGCAGTCTTGTTCTTCCCTTCTGCCCTCTGGTTTGGGTTGCTGCTAGAGACAACATACTGGCCTAGTGCTACCAACGCAAGATATTCTCCAGAAAACACTTTTGCTCCAACGAAAAATCATGTTTGAGTTTGATTTTCCTCAACTCTTGTTTCCAGAGATATCAACTACTTGCAGCTATTGTTGTATATTTCTCTTGTGAGTTGTCATTGTTATGTAGAAAAATACCTTTCCGAGTAATTGTGATAGAAAGTACTGGATAGCATTTATAAATTAATATCCTTTTCCTAGCAAAATTTAGTACCCTCAAAATTATGCTTTTTTTTTTTCTTCCTCCCCCCCCCCCATATATATATATATGCATAGGAAATTACTTACTGAAACATACTGAAGGAATAAGTCCTTTAGGAACCTAAGTTGCTGCACACATTGTCTTTTAATGAACAGCTGTGCTCTTCCATCTCAATTAGTGTCCATAGTGCAAGTGGAACTGAAAACAGGAAAGAAGACAGAGGGCTGCGTCAGGAAGGTCCTCTATTTAAGTAAAAAAAAGAGGTCAATTTATCATTTTTATCAGTTACTGTGAGGAATGAGAGAGGAAGACAGTTATGTGACGTATGTGAAAAATAATTCTTAAAACCAGGGCCATGTAGTATCAGCCTGAAAGCAGATTTCAAAGACTATGAGCAGTGTAGTTAATAGCTATAAAGAAATGGTTACTAGTGAAAGCTCAGGGCACCAATAGAAGGGTTGTGCACATCAGCCTTGTGATGGCTTCTGCTCAGTGTACAAAAGAGAAGGTCTGTGGTTTATAACAGTCATCAAAATATTTATAGTTTTTTACCTTACAACATAACTTTCTATTATGTGTTGTGGACCTAGCTGAAACATTTTTTTGACTGTATGTTTTAGATGTATTCTATTTATTTAACTGAATTCCCCTCTCTGATTTTCCTTATGACCTTAGCTTACAATTTTTCTTATTCCACTATACTGGAAATAATACATTATCCAGTAAGTACTTTTCCCATACGGACTTGTTGAGTCTTATACGATTTACCTGACAACACAGACTGGGCCACCTATAGTACCCATAGGCTCAGGCTGGTCATCACAGAGAGAGATTCTTGTGCACAGTTGCCCAAGAAGATAGAGCTGGACTACTATCAGGATAAGAGGGCATTGTAAGCAGCTGCAGATGTACTCAGTCACTAATGCTGAGGTGGTATCTATGATGGTATTCTTGTTACCTAAAGGTCAGAAGGTACAATGAAGACATCTACAACAACTGTGGAAGAGAGCAGCACAGGGAGAGGCATTTTTATTGCATGATTCATATGATCAAACATGGATGTTTAGTCCAAATTTTTCAGCCTAGAAATGCCTATTTCTCTGTGGAGACTAAAAGCCTTTATATTCAGATGAATCCTATGCAGAGTTCCTGCTATGGCAGAGAACTGAAGGGCATCTGTATCCTGATCTGCTGCAGAACTTCCTCTGAGCAGCAGCTGATGCTTAGATTTTCTGCAGAAGAAAGGAATAATCTCCAAAGGGTTCTTGCTGATTTTTTCCCCTAATATTCATTAATTTTTCTTTTATATTCCTGCTGTGAGTGTGCATTGTGTGTCAGCCTAAATCATAGCTTAACCATGAAGTCATTTTAGCAAATCATTCATTACTTTTTACCCCTGAAAAACTGCTATAAAGCAAGCTACTCCATTTCATTACTCCAGACAAATTTTTGGTTTATATTTGTTTTGTTTTGTTTTATTTTTTGTGTTCTGAAGCCAATGAGGAGCTGTAAAGCTATGTATATCTAATCAAACATGTTTGCTGATGGAAAGTTCCTTATATACATTACGATATTGAAAATGGAACAGCCTCTGGAGAGTTTTAAATCTTTTTTAATACAGGCAAAGTGTTTAGCATATAATCCTACTCCTGTGTGATTAATTATATCTCAAGCTGCATGAGACAGGTACTCTGAACTTGCAAAAGCATGAAAACCAGCACCTAGAGTGAATACACAGAAATGTGTAAGAAAAATAAACAGAAGTCACTTGAAATTTGGTAAATTGGAGAGAGAAATGAAACCATATAAATGTCCTTCCAAGAACTAACATCACATTTAAAACAACAGGATAGATGGAAACAATGCATCCGTGTTCCCTCTTGCATTTTTATGAGATGCTGTGACCTAAAGCAGTTGCAGTATAGAAAGAGAACCAATACAGCAAACTATGCCTAATTTCTTATGTAGGCACTTAATGCTCTTTAAATGTTCATATATGTGTTAATTGACATTGCTATATTCTACAGTTCCCTCCTCCCCCATCTGTAATTTCTTCATTCCAACAAGTATGACAGGCCAGGTTCTAACAGAAAAATAGAAGTCATTAGAGTAACAGAAAATATTGCCCCAAAGGGAGAACTGAAATATACCTTTGCTTCAAATAACCCTACACTTGTTGCTATTAAATAGTTAGGGATTTTTAAACACCAGACATTAATTGTTTCATGCTTTTAATATATAGAAAATCTGATACTTTAGATTCTTGTACTGGAGTCCACAGTGAATTAATAATTTCAAAGTACCTGTAGAAAAGTCTAGAAAAATGGTGCCTCCCAGTCATTTTCCTATGACTTTACAGTTCCTGCCTTGTCAAGAAAATCTGCTCCATAATTTAAGATTATTTTTAGAATACTCCAATTTACAGTGTTGTACACACTTCTCATGGCCACAGATCTAGTGGGGCACTGGACATGCCCTTCTACACTTTCCTATCCTCATTTTTGTCCTACGCTTCTCCCCTCAAGAACATTTTTGAGAAAGGCTGAGGACTGGGAACTGAAGAAAATAGGTCAGCTTTGTGCCACATCAGCAACATAAAGACTCTGGAACAATAGCCAAGAGTTCTGCCCTGACTATCTAACCGTGACCATGGCATTCTCTATCAGGAAGATACTCATAATTTCAGTAATTAAATGACTAGGAAGCTCATTTTGTGTTTGGCAGCCAAAATTAAGCATGTCAAATGAACAGAACCTGTTTAAAAGAGCAAAGTATTGACTATTGATTGTGTTTGGTTAATTTGTTAAAGTGTGATCAATGTTTTTGATTGATAAAAATGATTTTGTAAATGAAAAGTCAACATTTAAAAAAATTTTTCTCTTGCTAATATTGTTGGGATTGGAGTAGTTTATTACTGCAAGAAAAAAAATTCTGTTATTTCTGCTTGTGAAAAAATAACTATGACAAATTTTGAAAAAAAAACCAAACAAAAATACCACCCACAAAAACAAAACAAAACAAAAAAACAAACCTAAACCCTGACAAAATAGAATAATAGATTGGTAAACAATTCTCAGAAAATGGGTATATTCTTTAATTAACCCACTGCTTCAAAATGTAGATATAGAATTTTTTAGTAATTCTTAGAACATAATTTAGGTATCTATATCTGACTTAACATTCTCTTTGGACTATTACATTATTCAATGAAAGAAAAGATTGTTCTGTAAAAAGATTATTCTGTTCTGTAAGTTCATGAAATCAAGCTCTTCATAAACTCAGCATGTGCAGTTACTAGATCTGTTTTTAGAATGGTAAATGCTACATTCAAAAGAAGTGTTATAGACTGTGATATGCCTAAAACCACATTTTGATAGATATCCCTTTTACTGTGTAGTGAAATGGATCTTTTTAGAGGCTTTTGAATGTTAGTATGCATATAAGGCATTCATACATATTAATATGCTTATATGTAATAATATGTATTGGTCAGAAATACATTAATTCATATTTAGAACAGTATTCATGGTCTTGGCTGGTTTATTTCTCAGAAATAAATGGTTTGTTTCTCAGAAAATCCAAAGGATTTGTATTCTAAGCACCCACTAAGTTTCTATTATGAAACTGTTCTGGAAGTAAACACACACAAAACAGATTGCCGGAAGAACTATTTTCATTCTTTGCATTTTTATTATTTGAAGTATTCTTATAAGTAGAACTTAACACTAAGGGAAATTGAGACTAGGAATTGCAGCAGCTACTGCTATTATAACTTCAAGTAAAGAAGTGCATTGCAGCAAGACACATACTCTGAGTTTAAAGAATTTCTGAGATTGGATGGCCCAGAGGTGCCCAGTCTGCTAAGAAGTTTTGGAGACTTGGTTCCTAAAGGTGCAGTGGAATGATGAGCAAAGAAAGTCAAAACGGTCTCTATTTGCTTTTCAGTGCTACATCTGTTCCCCCAAGACTTTCATGTCTGTTGGCCTTTATGATTCAGCAAGTCTGATTGCAGTGGCTTGTTTTTCAAACCTTATTTCTTTGAAGTTGTAGAGATGGCTTTTACACTGAACATGTAAGTAAAAAGCATCTATTCCCCACAACTGCAGAAGAGTCTAGGGAAGTCTTGACCCTTAGTGTTTACATCCTCTGATCTGGTAGGCCCTTGAGTGTATGTAACAAATAAAAATTGTTTGCACTAAACCCAGTGGGTTACATGCACATGTAAAAGCTTGAGGGTTTTGGAACATAGGGGTTTTAAATATACTTGCCATCTGATTTCACATGTTTGCAAATGTGCTTTGCTGAGAGCATGATGAAGTTCAAATGAATCCCTTTGACACAATGATGGCGACAAGTTGAGCTTCACCCTGATATGAATGTGCATAGACAAAAGATTTTTTAAATCAACTCAGCTAAATGAATATACAGTGTGTCCCCTGCAGAGCTGCCAAGGTCAGTGAGAGTACTGGTAATCTGCTGTATAAATGCCAGATGCACAAGGCATAGTGCCTCCAGGCATTTTTAGTTCACATTGTTTATAATAGAAGTCAAATGCCAAGGTTGATTACAATAAAAAGTTTAGTGTTTCTTCCTGTCTTGCTTTGACACAAATCCAAGAACAAATAAATAAATAATGGTCTAAATGTTCAGGTAGTATCCTTTTCCAGGCTGTCATAACTTTCCAGTAAACTTTAAAGACATATAGGAACTTTACATGATTAAATATTTCTTAAACAGGTTAGGCTACAGGATTTACCCTTCTGCACAATCTCTCTAATTAAGAGGGAGTTGAATAAAACAGTTTGCAGTTGGACATCTTCACCTTTTTGCAAAATATTTGTTTTCTATTAAATTCCTCCACCACACAGTTTGACCTATTAACCAGCAAAGAGAGAGATCCAACATTTGTTGTTTTGTGGCATGACATTTCATATTCAGCGGATTTTATTATTTAGTAAGAAAGGAATGGGCATTTAACCTAGTAAGGAAGCTCCTGGATCTTTGGGTCCAAATCTTAGCTGCTGTACACAGTCATTCTTCACAATCTTTTCCATACAATTATGAAGTGGGGGAAGCAAAAAGTCTACTGGAAACATAATACATGGAATATCTTTCTCCTAACAACTAGAAAACTTCTTCTGATTTCTATGCTAGAATTATTTATGGTCAGTTCCTATCCATTTGATCTTTAGCCAGTGCTGTCTTTTAGTTTAAACCAATCCTCTCTTCTCTTGCCCTGTTTTCCCCTGTCTGTGTATTTATAGATGGTAATTCAATATCATTTACCCTCTGTTTTCTTAGATTACCCAAAGCAAACACAATTTTATTCTTCTTCTAGGACTAGTGATTCTCTGAATACTCCAAGAGCCTTTTTCTTCACTTGTTCTTTGTTGAGTGGTATTACATACTGCATAGTTCCCCAAAAGCAGCCAGAAGTACCTTGTGCAAAGCCACTCAGTTTTCACGGCTCCTTCTGGAAATACCTCAACAGATACAAGTATGAATTACCTTTGTTGTTTTACATATATCAGTATGATTCATAGGCATCACTGGTAAACACAGATCCTCTTATTTTCTAATGTTTTCAGCTTATAACTTAGGTTCTTAATATTAGCCCTTAAGGGTATGACATTGCCCTTTTCTTGATTGGATTTTTGTCTCATTATTATGCAAATCCTTAAGGTCATCAGGTCTTCCAAACCTCTCTGGCATTGGGGGTGTTTCCCAATGTAACAGCACCAGTACATTCTATTAAAGCAAGCTATCTTTTGGCATCAAGGTCACTGAAAACAACAACAACAACAACAATAAAAAAACCAACAAAAAAAACCCCAACCAAATAAACAAACACAAAAAACCCAAAACAAACAAAACCAAAACCCAACCAACCAACCAAAAAAACAACCCAAAAAAACCAACCAACCAACCAAACCAAAAAGAAACACCCACCAAACTGGATAGTTCCCAGAACTGATTTAGTTAGTGGTAGGCTTCCTTCAGCATTCTCAGCTATTTTCTCCCTTTCCTTGACTCTTTGTCTAACTTTTATACTAGTCCTAACTTCTTCATGCTAACCAATTTGTTTTCTCAAAGCACCCTATAAAATACTTAAAAGAACATCTCAGAGATATTCCTTATATCCTCAAAGCAAATTCCAAGATCAATTTAACATAATCTGTAAGGTTCTGCCATGTTTTGTGACATTTTATGCCTTTAATTCTTTTTCACCTCCACTTAGAATTATTTAAAACCTTTAATCTCATTCTGAATGTTTGCACATTACTGAGATTTGACAAGTAGGTCATTATTGGCCTAAAAAAAAGTCTCCTATACTTTATGATTTTAGTGTTACTCTGTGCTCTAAAATGATGAATAAGTGAAACAGAACCCCTGGGAATATACATCTAGATTAAGTTCCCTGTTCATGGTTTAGTGCTGCCCTCATAGCATGCAGATGCAGTAACTCACAATAACCAGTGGGAAAGGAAATCACTGGAGTACAACCAAGATTCTTTAAATTGAATTTTAGGTGAAAACATGTAATATTCACTTCACTTTCTTTAAACATTATTTGTAGATTCATATTGCTAACATCTTGTTGTATTTTCTTGATAGATTTTATAGCTATTAGCATCTTCAGATTTTAATCAAAGTTTTTTTTTCATATATCATGGAATTTCACAGGTAAAATACGTGCTAGAAAGTTCAACATCTCATTATCATTCTTTCTTTGAATTCACACACAAAAAAAAAAAAAAAAAAAAAACCAAAACCAAAAAAACCTAAAGGGCAGTACAGAATTAAGCTCCAGAATAGCTTTTCTTATTATTCAGGTAAAACACAGAAGCAAACTCGGGAAATAAGTTGAATTTGTGAAATACATTTTTCAGCATTTCATTTCTTCATAAAATGTCAACTTTCTAAAGGAAAGAATAATCAAAAATTTTCCTTTTTAGAGAGAAGTTTTGATTCTATTGCAGTTTGGGAATTCTGGACCATAGTGTGTACATGCTGTGTACACTCACATCTTGCCATCGGTTTAGGTGGCATGTTTAAAAAAAAACAAAAAAAACCAACACAAAGCAATTTCCTTATGCGAGTTGAGTAAGATGATATACATGGCCTCTTTCTGTTTTGACAAAGTGGGGAAAGCCTATATAATTTAAGCAAGGAGAGAATTAACAAAAATATTATCACTTATTGAAGGGAAATATCAGAGACTAATGGACCAGAGTAAAAAAAAGACTGCAAAGACACAAAGGTTTTTAGACAATGTTTCCATTTTGCAGTAATTCAGACATAGACTTTGATTGGACACTGTTAGCCCTAGTCATGGAGTTTTTGAATTCTTCAATTATTTAATCATGTAACGTACATAATTTTATATGATCTATAGATGAGCAGTACTTGATAGTCCCGAAGCTGAAGAATTTCAGACATTTAAGATTTACGTCTCTTCCTTATAAAATATGATTTTTTTGTCTCAAATCTTCCTTGCTCATACTGCAAGATGGAAAAGCACAGATCACTTTACTGAAGTCTTCTCTCCGTGGCTGAGTTACAGCTGTGATGTTTACCAAGTGTTGAATGCTCTTGTGGCAAAACAGAGGGGGGGAGTGAGGAAGTTTGTATTCTAATCCTGGCTGTGCCTTCAGCTTTTGTCTGAATCCAAAAGTAGTTTAACCTCTTTGATCTTCAATTTATTTTACAGCAAACTGGGGAGAAAATGGTACTGTCTGTCTTACAAAGGTGTAGGTAAGGTACCTTCTGGCACTTTTAGATGGAATTGAGTGCTCTAGAAAATCAAATCTTAGATTTGATTTTAAAAAGGTTAAAAAGGTATTTTAACCTACTTCTGTCTATTAACCGTCAGTGGAGATGGGATTAGAGGCCTTACCATTTGCCAAGGGAGGCATGTGCAAAACTCAGTTTGAAGATTTACTTAAAGATTCAATGTTAACTATTAAAGCCTTCATTAATTCCAAATAGACAAAGATTGCTTTAGTGCCATAATTCACTTGCACTTATTATGATTCCTATGATTACTCAAAATAAATTTCAAATGGGAGATTAATTATTGCTGCTAAGTATCTCCTCTTTCTGACAGTTGTCATTTGGAACTTATTTTCTAGGCACAATCTCACTTCAAAACAGTTTAAATTAATAAATATATGCCAATAGTGAAAAGATAAGCTTGACATCTGGTCATTTGAAGCTGCCAGGTGTATCATATATATGACCACAGCTGTTCACTGTGGAAACTGAAGGGAAAAAAAAAGATGAAAAAAATAGAGATAGACATTAGGAATTATCAAGAGGCAGTGATATTTTATTATTTTAATTACAAGGGGATGTTGATTTGCTTTGTAATTTCAATGTGAAGTTGCTGTGAAATGTCTAATATATGCCTGGAAATATATTTTCATGCAAGTTTTCAATAAAAGTAGAGACTCCTCTTAGAAGGGTGGTTGAAGAACACTAAGTAGAAAAGGAGAAAAGTAGAATGATGATTTTTTTTACATTAATTTTGGGAGACCCACATCTGTTTCAATGTCAAGGAAGCCATAATCAAACACTGGAAAAGGAGAAGAAATATGTAAAATCACTGTTATAGTCTATGACAGAAATTTATCACAGGTTGTTGTCAGAAAAGGAATGCGTTAATGTAGGGGCTTTAAAGGGTAATTATTTTGATTTTGGAGTGTTTTTTCCCAATATGTTGTAGAGCAATACCCCATGATGTATATGTATATGTTTAACACTCCTACCTCTCAAAAAAAAAAAAAAAATAGAGAGAGAAAAGAATTTCTCATTCCCAAGCAGTCCCTCAGGTAAGTTGTCCTTATCTAGGGGACGACAATTGGATCTTGTTGAGCATCAGACAAGAGAACATCTTACAAGTGTGCTACAGTGCTCTGCTGTGAGGACAAAATGGGGTCTTATCCAACAATTCCTTTTTCAAATTTAGGTAGGAATGTGGCTTCAGTGAACTATGGAAATGCTGAAGTGAAAGAATATGGGTAAATTTTAAATGGACACTTTGTTTGCCGAAGAGGATTTGTACTACTGAGATTAGAAAGGATGGTCTTATTACCAGAATTTCAAAGATAAATACTTAAGTTCCAGGTTTGCAACTTCACATTTTTATATATGTCCTCGAGGAAGTCTTCTGATTTCTATTATACAAATCATCATTCATTTTCTTTGGTCTTTCTGACAAAGAATATTTATCCCTATGTGTTCTACAGTGCTCATCATATAGGACTCCCAGTCTTTCAATAGGTTAATGAGGTGTAAGTTCTAGTTGATATCAGCTACTCTGTAATAACTGCCTATACTTATGCATGGTAACTGTTAAGGTTTCTTCAATGAAGGATAGACTGTCTCACTTTCACTGCAGAGTGAGAGCAAGCAGTCAGACTTTTGTTAGAGAGTAGCAAAAATGCATTAAATCTACATCGCAGATTACCTTGGGACAATTTATGCATGTAGCTGCCTTTCTGTACCAGCTTTTTTTTTAACTCAACCGTAGTTAAAACATGTAGATAAATTAAG
>VXAU01003009.1:89890-121594 GCA_013399695.1 Formicarius rufipectus | reverse complement strand
AAGACAACACTGAAATTATCAAATCTTTATCAACAAAGGGCTTTAAAACATAACATTAAGAATATCTTTTAAGAAATACTGCTTCTTAAGCTTCTCATCCTGTCAGCCCAGGAAATTTGTAACTGGCTTTTCCTTTTACTTTTCTCTCAGAAGACTTGTAGTGATTTTTCTTCATTATCATCCTTCTCCTCACCCTCCAAACTTCTGAAATGGCAAACACACCACAAGGTCAAGATTGTAGCTAAATTGTGTTTGCTCACAAGTAGAAGTGAGGTTATGGATGGTAGATCCAAGCAGTTAAACCCTTCAATCATGATCCAAGCAGTTAAACCCTTCAATCATTAACAGTCACAGCACTTAAAAATAACTGAGAGGAACTTTAGAATTTCATGTATACCTTTTTGATCTTTCTAGTATAGCTTTCGTCACACAGAAATCAATGCTTCTTCCTTGTAAATATTTTTTTTTTACATAATTACTAGAAGGGGTGAAATACTTATTGGCATAGTTGTGTTTTCTGCCAGGAAATGATGGTGTGAAAAAATTAAAATGAACATAGGACATATGGATTTTTGACTGGTTTAATATCAATATCTGTCATTTCAGCAAAGTCAATTTTGTTGTGACTTGTAAAATGCCTAATATTGACTTAGTCATTACAATCCCTATCTATTAAATGAATTTAATCTTTTCAGAATGTACTATCCCATGCAAAATTTAAGGACATTCTGGATCAATTGCCCAAGCTAGAGACCAAAATTCCAGAACTTTTTGGAAGAGAGATGTCCCTCTATTTGTCTAACCATCTAAATTATCCACTGAATTCCAAGCCATATGATAATATCCCTGTAGGTTTGTATTACATCTGATATACATAAAAGTTGAACCAGGGTATCATAGGAATATGACCTTGTTTTACAGAAACTTCTATCCTTTAATTCTTTGCAGCCTTTAAATTTTCCTCTTCAGCTCTACTCAGTTCAAAAATTAGTGTTGGTCCTTAGGCTGCATTAAAAATTAATCTTCTTTTCCATCATAACCATATAGAATGCTGGAAAAAGATTTATTGTCCTTGTACCATGTCTGTATAATAGGCAATATCCTTATTCAGTTTTCACCATACTTCCTTTCCATTTAAAGTAATTCATCCCTGGGTTATGCCAACTTCCCCCCCCCCAATTTTGTTTTGTTTTTGGTTTTGTTTGTTTTATTTTTGTTTTGTTTTTTTTTGTTTGTTTGTTTGTTTTTTTTAAATGATTTAAAATCCAAAATAAACAAACATTGGCTGCTATTACCAGCTAGATGGCCTGCGGTGTCTGGCTGGTCACTTTCCTGATGGGGCTATTTCTTTTAAATCTCCATTTTTCTGCTAGCATACTTCATCACTCTTTCAATTCCTTTGCTTCCTGAATCTGAAATTGAAATATAGTTTTATTAGATGCATTTTTTTGCAACTTTATCTAATAGATTTCAACTTGATTGTTGTGTTAACAAAGTTCCCAAGATGGTCTTCCTTTTTGCATAATTTCTGTTTCCCTTTTAAAAGGTAAGCAAAACTGAAGAATGAATCCATGCAAATTGCTGCAGTGAAACCATTTGTTTTTCTAATAGGATCATTATCAAGACTTTTCCTCCTCAGTGTTCATTGCCCTTTAATGTTTCCTGTTATCCCAAATTAAAAGACAAAGGGAAATTTGTTCCAAATGTGTTAGAAGTTAGAAAACCATGAAAAGCTGTCAGCAGTCCAAAGTCAAGAAACTATATTTCCATGTAAATTTTAAATATTACAAACATGTAATGTACAGCAGCATCTTCCAAAGGTCATTCAATTGAGTCTTTGTAAACAAGGTATGGTGGAACCCATTTCCCTGCTGACAAAGATTTGATTCACCATTACCCCACAGCACTGGAAGCTGCTGAGGATAATCAGGGGTGTTATCAGCTCTGACTTTTATTGCTTCTGCATAGCAAACTAGGCAATAAAGAAAACTGTATGCACAGGATTTATTCTTTACAGGGGTATACCTCATGCTTGGGAGATTAATGAAGAATTCCTGGTTCACTGTTTACTAGAGTTACCTCTATTCAATAGTATTTTAATTGTAAATCCCTTATTTGACATACTAACTAACGGTTCCTGCTGAATTAATAAAAGCTACATATTAACTTTAAATCCTCGATAAAGTAAAGATTGCTGTTTTAATATCCCATCCATATCCTTTATCTTTCTACAGGGGCTTTCAGGCCAGTAGTTTTAATAACATGCATGAATGAGGATGCTCCTTTTTAACACAAATGGTGGCAAAGAGTTTTTCCTTTATATTAGCAGGCAATCAATTCCAATAGCTTTTTAATGCTTCTTTAAAGAATCAATTTTAAAGCAGAAGCTCTTCAGGGGACCCTCTGAAACTTCTTCACAGCTAGTCTCCTAATTTTCTATTACAATGCAATCTAAAGCAGCTACAAAAATAATGCAGATAATGTTTGCTGGGTAATGATTTCCAATTTCCCCATTCCATGTACCCTGTTATTAGGAGGATCATCTTCGCTGTGTAAATTAATTTTCAATTCACTTCAGGGGAACATTACAATGATTTATTTAGCACTGATGCTGAGGAAAGTGTGGGGAGGATTTTAGCAATCTGAGAAACAAAATCAATTTTTTCTGATTATCACAATGTTAAAAAAAGTTAAGACAAAGGGTTCACAGGAATATCTTAAAGGTTAACATACACCTTACAGAAGCAGTTAGTGTGACCCTAGGTGTAGTTACCTGACCAGAAAGGGTAAGGAAAACATCTGAGACCTGATGGTTTCTCCCCATTTCTTCAACATTATGAAAGGATTGAGCATATTCTAGAATTGTTTATGTATTACAGAAAACAAAATAACAGATCAACTTTTCAGTCACTAAAATTGTCTCTGGTCAGTGAAGAACATGCTTGCGGTAAGTTAGACAAGGAGCAAACTGTTTCGAAGTCAACTGTATGACTGGTAATGACACTCAGGATTTGGGAGAGTTTCAGACTAGGAAGGACATGAGAAATTTCCACCTTTACGAATAAAGGGTTTATTGTACAGCAGGCATCTGGAAACTAGTGCTCATAGGACTTACACTATATCAAAGTGCTGACATACTGTAGTGGTCATATCAGATAAAGTAGCACTTGTAAATATCCATAGTCGATGAGATCTGAATGTTTGGTTATTTTGATTCAGTTGTTGCATTTTTAAAAGTGACATTTGTGTCACTGGACTTTAAAAAACAAAAATCTGATCCAGGTGAAAGTGTCTTTACAGAAAAGAGACAGGAGTTGAGAATGTTTGGAGTCAATGACTTATTTCAATGTTGGTGAGCCAAACTGTCACCACTATTTGCCTTGAGTCACAGTAAAGAGAACCTGGAGTGATTATTTCAGGCTGTATATTTTCATATTGAAGACATTTGCATTGTATTTTCTAATATATTTTTCTTTGAGAGGACAGTTGAAACTACCCAAATTCATATGCATCAACATGGAAGAAATTGGAGTTTTGTTTAATACATTTTTAAAATTAAAACAAGTTTGTTAAAAAATTCAAGCCACATCCACATAAAATTGAAGCTTGTGAAATTGATTCAACGTTTTAAGGATGACCACATTCAATTACAGGAGAAAGACAACCAATAAGTTCTTAATTGCCAAACTGGAAATTGCGACTTTTTGTGGTTACAATGGTAGGAAGAATGCCCCAAACATAATAAATAGCATAAAATCATTTGGTCATAGCCCCAAAGGAAGTTTTGAATGATAATTGTGATTTGTCACTACTGTTAGAGTTTCTACATATCATGCACTGTAAAAAAAAAAAAAAAATTATTATTGAACTATTGATGCATAATTTGAAGCTGAAGAAAGCTTGATTTCAATGAGACCTGTGAAAGATTAAGACAAAATTTGTTAAATTCCCTTGCAGTGATGCCTTCCATGATTTTTTCCACATTGACAGTCTATCAAAAATCTGAAAAAGAATTGTCTTTTTTTTTATCATGGGGCTATAGTCAGGCAATAAGTATATCACAGTTATCATGCTTCCAGCATACTATTAGCATAGTTGTCAAATTGAGTTTTTAGCAGCATGTTGGCAGAGAGCTGAACTGACATTGCCTATTAAAAATAAAACAGTAAGAAAGACTAAATATTCATGACAAAACAAGGGAAGGTGCTGTCTTTTAGGGTACATATCTAGGCTGCCTGATTTGAAAGAAACTTGAATTTTCTGAGTATATGATTTTGAAAATGAGAAAAATTAAAGAGAAAATGATATTATTTTTCACTGTGAGCCATAGTCAATTGCTAAGTTTGTAATTATAACAAATTGTTATGGACCTGTATAGTTGAGGATCTGGAATTCTCTGTGGGTATCTGTAGAGGGTCTTAGGAAAGTACATATGAATAGAAAAACTATACTGTGATGATGACTGAAATATCATGAAAGCTCATGACAATGAGATATTCAGGGACTTGTTGAAGAGACTATATCTGATATGCTTTGATAAACCTATGTATTTTCTGAGTCCTTGCAAACTACTATTACCTACAACATACTGCTGCAAAGAAGCCTAGTGTTTCAAAAAAGATATTCCCTTTTTCTATTTCAAACTCTCTCCCTTATGACCATATCTATTCCTCCAAGTCTTTTCAACACACATTTCAATGTGCAATTTCTCAGTTCTTACTTTCCCATGTTTGTCATTGGTTTATTCTTCTTCATATTTCTCCCTCAGTTTGGAGAGTACTGGTCTTTTTAGTCTCCTATAGTAGGTAAGCTATTTAATATATGTGATCACTCCTACTACTCTTTTTTATACAATTTCTGCTAAAAACTTGATAAAGAGAAATAAAACAACTTAGTTTTAACTCTCATGAATCACACATCAGGGCACAAACGTCCATTGTACTTTAAATTATGTTACTCTTACTTTAGAATTATGATCATTCTACTTCATTTGTATTTTTACTAGATAAAGTTCTATGGTATGTGTTCTAACCTTTAATAATAGCATCAGAGAGAATATTTCTTCAGTGCCTGTAAACAAATGTAATATACAGATTTCATTTAATTACCCTGACTTGTAAGTGTCAATAATGACAGAAAATAAGAAGGAAATCCATTTTGCCTTAATCTGTCTAGGCATCCAGGGCCTCTCTCTCATCAGTGCTAGGTGTTTACTGCTTCCTTTACAGTCAGTGGGAAGAAATAAGGGCATATCTGGAGAGCTATTAATCCCATTTCAAGAGAGCTGTTTGTGTTACGTGGTCTGAATTGATCTCTAGAGGATGGGAATAATTGAACTATGGAGGTCCCTCTCTTCTATACTTCTAGTCTCAATCATTGAGAGCAAGTAAAAACTTTGATTAAAATGTGAACTTTCAGACAACTAATTACATGACATTATTCCTATTCTTGGTATCTAGGTGTGTAGGGGAGAAGCAGTAAAAGAAATACTGTAATTTGGTGTTTTCATGGTCTGCAAGATGTGGTTAAATGAAGGGGTACTAGGGAGGGTCCCCTTCTCCCTCCGTTCCCACACGCTCCTCAGAGGAAAAAGGAAGCCTTTTCTCTCTGTATAGTGTGCTTCTCTTACAGTGAGCATCAATCTTTCCAGGCTGCTTTGTGCACATATTTTAGCAACACCTCCAGATC
This sequence comes from Formicarius rufipectus, assembly GCA_013399695.1. Taxonomy (NCBI): domain Eukaryota; kingdom Metazoa; phylum Chordata; class Aves; order Passeriformes; family Formicariidae; genus Formicarius; species Formicarius rufipectus. The sequence goes on along the minus strand of VXAU01003009.1, from coordinate 115,906 downwards.
AGATTGCCCCTACTTTCTTCCAGGACACACATTGACAATGGAGATCCTCCTAAATCGGTAAAGAGGTTACTGAAACATGTCCTCCCTCACTGGACTCCTCTACTCTTTCCACAGACACTTGCAATTTCCTCTTTATTCCTTTCATGTCAACAAAACAAGGCAATCATTTTTAGCTAGGCTTAACCACGAATTGGCAAGGATAACAATCTTAAATATCACTGTGCTATTATGATAAGCACAGCATATTCCAGGCAGAAAAACTGCAGATTATGGCAACCTTCAGTAAGTATGGATAATAGAAAAATTTAGAATTTTCTTATTTAGCACCCAAAGAGCCATTAGCAAGTCTGTATTAAAAAAAAAAAAATATTCAGATGAAAGAAATTAAAAATTTGTTTATGAATGCTTCTCTCCTAGATCCTTTCTGCATCTTAAGCAGAAAATGACATATACTGACTTTAGAAATAGTTACTATATTTGAACATCTGAGCTACATAAAAATACCAGAAATATAATTTTTTTTCACATTTCTTCCAGTTTTATTTGAGACTGTGAAGGTGTAAAAGGGAAAATATGTACTAAGAGTCTATGTCATGGTCTATCCCCCTTTCAGAAAAAGAAATATGACCTCTTTACTACTCCAACAAAGTCCAGTCTTGTCATAAACACAAAACATTCATTCCACTATCAGTGCAAATAAGGAGATTTGTATAAAATAGTCCAACACAGTATTCATCAAAGGGTATTGAGAAAGAAGAACAGTCACTGAGTGATCCTTTCTGAAGTTAACTGAAATCTTGTTACTACTTAGATTCATGAGTCTCCTAAATTATATTAGTTCTTCAATGATTGCCCAAAAAAAGAGAAGGTTAAACAAAGAATTACTAAAAGACAATTACTCAGTAATGGAAGTTGAGCTAATAATAGTAATGAATAATATTTTTATGTCTTCATAATAGCTTGCAGGTCAGTAGATCTTGAGGCCGTTACCAGATGTAGACTATCTCACTTTAGTGTACAAGAGAATGCCAATGAATCAGGAATGGCCCCTTTTGTGTAACTCCCCTCAGGTGCTTGTCTAAGATTTCTCTGGAGCTCAAGGGTCTGTAAGGTTCAATTCACAGAATTGCATAGGTTTGGATGAACTCTAGGAAACCAACAAGTCTGATCCCCTGCTCAGTACAGGGCTAGCTTTGAAATTGCATGAGATTGCTCTGGCCCTAGTCCAAGATTTTTAGGTATTTCCAAGGATGGAGATTCCACTGCCTTCCTGCACAGCCTCTCCAGATTTTGACCACTATCACTGTGAAGACCTTTGCACTGGAATGTAGTAAACCTGAGCTCAGCTAAAGTTCTGATTACCTCAAAACCCAGCTGCACTATGTGATACTAGGCCAAGTCCTTCAGGAAGCACCAGATTGGCTTTGCCTTTGTTACATGGCATCAAGCCACCGGCACAGGATCAAAATGCCAAAAGTCATTGAAAAGGAATGGCTAAGTGAAGCACAAGTTCCAGACTAGTTACATATGTCTCATCTGCCGTCATAGCAGAACCTGCCTTATCTTCCTAAAGCCAATAGTGCAGATGGGCATTTCAAGGATTGATAGCAGCTGCTATTGATATTTCCACTTTTCTAAAGGTTTCTGAAGATGTTTCTGAAAATTTCCACCTCTGAAAATTACCTGGGTAACATAAGGAATATTAAAGTTATAAGATAGGATTCCTGTAGTGTGATGATGTTGGTAGGGCATTAGTTTTTTTAGGCCACCAGGCATGTTTCCTTGCCAGTTCCAGAGGAATAAGGGGAAATGCAGTTAACATAAAACTTCATGATGATTTAATGATCCATCCCATTTTTTTCTAAATAGCCTTCCATTTAAGAAATTATATTCAATTAATGAAAAATAGATCTAGATATAAAGGCACTGCAGATCCTAAAATCAGTGAATAACCAATGATAGTATTAATATTTATGTTATTTTTTGGTCACTAGCTGGTCCAACGGGATCTGCCTTCAGCAGCCGTGATCCTGCATCTGCGAGGCAAAAATGACATCTGCTAATCCAGGAAAGAATGTCAAGTCATCCCCAAAGCAAGGTTCATTTCAGTCAGAGGAAGAAGAGACTAATATAGGAAAAATGAAGTACAAAACTTAACACTGTCTCTAAAAATATATTTAATGTCTGACTAGTGGGGCAATCTGCTGTTGAATTGGATTTAGGCTTTGTTTTGTGTTTATTTTCTCACCCAGAAGTGTTACCTATTTTGATAACACTTTTTTTTTTTATAATAAAGTTATATAGACAACTAGTTATATTTTATTTATAGCTGAACTTATCACAGTAAAATAAAATCTATTTTACCAGTGTTGCAATATTTTTAGGTTTTTCACTCAATTTTTGATATAACTCAATAAAACAAAGCCTTATAAAAATTGCCTTTTTATAAAAATTGTAACTAGGCCTGCATGATTTCAAGAGTCAAAAAGAACCCAAAATAAAGATTAACTATTTTAACTACAAGTTTCAACAAAATCCAACTACTTAGTATATCCTCATTAGCATTTAGCTAAATTAAAAGGATAATATACTCTGTAATTGTGTTTTGTTGTTTTTTGCCTTCAATAAAAATGAGTAGATTTTAGTTCTGTATTGGGAAAAAACAACACTATTTGTAAGCACAGCTCAGAATGGCACCATTTTCTTCTTCCATAAGACTCTCTCAAATGTAGTTATTTTTCTTTAAGAAAATCAGTTTGGCACAGATTCTTGGTAAAAGGTCTGGCATTCTATTTGAAAAGCATAGCTAAGCTGGCTTTATTTTCCTATTTTTTGTGCAGTCTTAAAGCACAGCATACCACGCGGAAGATGGTGGCTATGAATTCCTGTTCAAGAAAATGTCACAGGAGCAGTAGTGATGTGTCCTCTCCACACTGGGCTTTTTATTTGCAATGAAATTCTTTTAATTAAGGGTTTTCTTCAGTCAAATGTGTGGATTAATTATTTCTTCTTGTATCAGAATCTGTTCTGAATAATTCTGGACCTATATTTTACAATACTCACTGAACTAAAGGAAGTGTAACTGTTGTGCAAATAGATTAGATTTAATAATAGAAGCATATGCCCAGGGTTGACTAGCTGTTCTCTCCAGTTTGATGAGATCAAAATATTAGACATAATCATGTTTTTGTGCAAGTTTTACACAACAGAAACATTTTGTCATTAAAATTACAGTTTGTTTTTGGCTCAAATTAATGCAAAATCACAGCTGTGTTTTATGAGAACACGCATAAATTCTTTGCAACCATTTTGAGTAGGATTGACAAATGTCATATTTCCACTTCTCTTCAGAATGATGCCATTAGTTGATTGTTGGTTTTAAATTCTGATGTGTGTGAGATTTTAAAAAAAAAAAAAAAAAAAAAAAAAAGGAAAAAACCCACACTCAATATTAAAATGATGCATTATGAAGAACAGTTTTGGTCTATTAATCTAGAGTCTTATAGTTTTGGGGTTTTTTTCTTTCCTGTGGACCTAACAGTTATGTTCTCTTTGTGAAAGTCATTTCAGATGCAGAGAAGATGGAAGCTATTCTATAGCACAAAGACAATTCATTTAGTATATATGCATTTTAAATAAACTGTTTTTCACCTATTTATTAGTATTGCCACAATCTTAAAAAAAAACAAACAACAAAAACAAACAAACAATCAAAAACCAAACAACAAACTGAATCCCTAACCCAACTCAAAAGTCTCTATGTTCTTGCACTGCTTTTACTGCAGACTTCGTGATAGTGTTTAGTGGCTAGAATACGGCACACTGAGAATGGTAGTGGTGAATTACCTTGACCTTTAAAATGTTCTTAATTTTGGTTGGCTATTCATTCAACTCATCAACATTTACAGCCATACTTATTTCTGGGGAAGGCAGAGCTAGGTACTAAAACAGAAAATGTCAAATACTCCTGTACTCCAAGGACATGCTAGACATTCAATTTCTCATACTTTATTATCACAGCAAAAGACTACAACAAGAGTAGGAAATAACCTTACATTAATCTACACACATGACAGATGGTAACAAAGAGGACAAATGGCACAAGCCAGCCTGTTGCGACTCTAAGATGTTCACTTTGTGGTTACCTTTGGATGCTGCTCATGCTTTCTCAGATGAGTCGTAAACAAAGGGGCCACTGAACATGATTGTTGGTCTGTACATGCTCTGCTGGTTCTCCTGCAGTTAAACCTGGAAGCCACAGCACAGTCTCCTACAGAGGCTGTGCAAATAGATTAGATTAATACGTGCTGCATGCTGGTTACTCTGGCACTTCTCGGTCTGCTTGTAATTACATCATTTAAAATGCATTTGATTTTAATACACTAGTTAGCTAAACATTTAGGAAGATTGCAACATTGAGGTAGTAACACAAATAGTAATGTAGGCAGCAAAGGATCTTTCTGCTTTCAAGATGACACAGCATAATTTTTTTCAATTTTGCTGGGTTTAAAAAATCTTGTATATGTTGCAAGTAGGGAAAACATTTTTGTGCACCTCCCTTCTCCTCCCCAAATGTAAAATACTTGTACTGAACTGTAATGATGTAGCCAGCATAGAAGGGCAAAGTTCCAAGACTGTATCTAATCCACCTGAGATAGAGTGCAGTTTGTAATTAACAGCTTGATCTATTTATTTCTTTCTTTTCAATGGTCACCTTGTTCGTGCTTTTATGAAAAAGTATTCAAATGGAAATAAACCTCAGTAGTTTATCTTGCTGCATCAGAGAATGCAAACTCTGTATCAAGGTACTCAGTCTCTGTCAGACCAGTAAATTATTTCCCAGTCATCTTGTTATTATTCTTAACAGATAAAACTGGATGAATATACAGGTCTTGTTATGAGTTTGTAAGGTTTTCACAAGACAAAATCCCTCAAACATCAGTGAAAAATTGTCAGTAAACTCCCACATTAAATAATGCACTCTGTATTGTCACAGTAAATGTTACTACATCCAGTTATAAGTTAAAATGCCTTTGCAGTGCATTATGTTGTGTTTGGGGAAAAATGTGGTTTCATACATATATGAGGTACAGAAATACAAGTAACCCCTGTACAGATACAAAGAGTTTCACATATAACTTCATATAGCCACATATAATTTTGGCATGTAAATTTTCTACAAATTTACTACTAAGTTACTAAATATCAGTATAATGTCTATGCAAGTGGTGTCAAACATGTTTGTAGGGATGGGTACCTGTAATAGGAAGTTAGAATCCATTTTTTCTCTTAGCAAGCCTTTCCTGCCTAAGAGTACTTTTCTCATAAATAATTGGGTGTTTTCCTTTCCCTTCTCCTTGCATACCTGAGAAAAAATGCATGATCTTCTAGTCTGAGGAGAGATGAATCCTCACAGTGTTACAGACTGTGCCGGCAGTGAGCCTGGGGGAGGGAGGCCAGAGGTGATGATAAAACAAAAAGAGGTTTTTGCCTTTTCTCAGACCCTGTGCTCTGGAAGCACAGACAGTTTTTGCTTTGTAAGATTTTTAGTGTTCTTGTCTTCAAATAAACCTTTTGAATTCTTTTCACTTGCTGTGGCATTTTGGGATATACCTGCATATATCTCATTTTACAATGTTGAATATTTAATTTTTCTAAATGGTATTTACTAGGTGCCTGCACCTTGACCACCTTAGTTTATGTTTTTAACAACTAAAAAAAACTCAGCAAAATTAAATTGATTTGTTGTTTTTGCATAAAACCCACATAGAGTTAATTTATTTTAGCAGAGGATCTGATCTAGATAATGTTTGGCAAGCAGTATCTTAGACAATATGTTTCTCTTGAGTAAATGTTCAGATTTTTTTGGTTTGGAATAAATTTTTCCTTGTGCATCAGTTTTACTGTCTAGAAAACCATTGATTCAATGTTTACTTGAAAGGAAGAGTAACCACTGGAGAATTACCATTTACCTGCAATTCTGTTAGAGGAAGTTTTTCTTGCTTGTTACAGAGAGGTCACTTATATTAAAAGAAATACTTTTGCCTCCATTAAACAAGCAATAAGGACTTTCACAACAGTAGAGCATTAAGCAAATTGTCTTAACCCTTTCAAGTTCCTACATTAGGTTTATGAAAGTTTTTTTCATTCTCAGTGTTGTGTTAATTTCTCCTCTGAAACCATTGTGTATATAGTCAAATAACTACTGTATTCCATATCAGGAGTGGAAGTGATTCTTCACAAATCCCAAGGACGGAAGGGCGTTAGGATCTATAAAATTTATGTGTCTTGTTCTTGTCTAAGATTTGTTCAGTGCATGCTCTAGTTTAGCAAGACAGTTTGTGGTCTTGAACTGGCTGAGTTCAGTTTTTCTCATTTAAACACCAGTCATATCTGCATTATATTACACCTGTAACTGGTTCTGTAATATAATGAGAAAATCATTGGCACAGAAAATCTTGAAGGACCCAAATAGTATTACACTTTTACAGCCATGCTTCCTCTGAGAATCAGCATAAACATTTCTTATTGAACAAAAGGTTTTTCTTCAGGTAGCAGAGATGAAGATATTCAAGTAGTGAAGTATATTTCACATTTACCAATAACTTTTCTAAATAATAAAGTAGGTGACTTTTAAACTTCCATCCTTGGTTTAATATTGAAAGAATTAACAAATGTTTGAAATATGCATTCACATGGAGAGCAAAACAGACACCTGGCATACAGCATATGACCATCATGTGGCAGTTTTTACCCCCAGGCCCCCCCCTCTTTCCCAGAGAGAAAGAAAAAGGAGAAACAAACAACAAAAACAAACAACCAAAAAACAGCTAAGAAAGATAATGGCAAAACAAACTCAGTGTGGTTAAAATACTTAAATTTATTACTAACAAGATAAGAGCTAAAGAGTAAGAAATAAATCAGTCTCAAAATTCCCACTCCTCCCTCTCTACAGTGGTGTGAGGGAACAGGGAATAGGGGATTTGCAGTCAGTTCTTGTTACTGCCATTGCTAATGTGAAATCTACCCCTCAGACAGCAGTTCTTGTCAATGTGCTGTTCTGTGAGTCACTCCATGGGGTGCAGTCGGGTCTCTGCACCCTGATGATCCTCTGTGAGCTGCAGGGGGAACCTGCATCACCATGGTCTTCACCACAGGCTGCAGGGGGACCACAGCTCTGAGTCCTTCCCCTGCTTCCATGGAGTCCCTCCCACGGGAGACATTCCTTGATAGACTTCTCCAGCGTGAGTCCACACTTGAGGCAACTCTTCCACTGGGGGCAAAAAAACTGCTCCAGCGTGGGTCTCCCTCTCCATGAGTCATGGCCACAAGTCTCTTGCAGGATTTTGCTCCATTCTGGCCTCCCACGGGGCAACAGCTCCTTCAGGCACCCACCTGCTCCTCCATCGGCTGCAGGGGGGGTCTCTGCACCCCGATGCTTCTCCACAAACTGCAAGGGGGGCATAGCTTTGAGTCATTCCCCCCCTGCTTCAGTGTGGGGCCCCTCCTCCTCCACCTGCTGCTCCAACCTTGGTCTCATTGTTGACATCCCATGGCTGGAATTTTTCAACTGCTCAATACTCCTAAATTCTTAAATATGTTATCACAGAGGTGTGACTATGATTCGTAATTGGCTCAACTTTGGCCAATAGGCAGGAAGTCCCTCCTGGACCTGGATGTCATTGGCTTCACAAGATGAGGGAAGCTTCTCACAGCTTCTAATAGAAACCATCTCGGTAGTCCCCACTTCTACCAAAATTCAGCCACAGAAACTATGACACATAAATCTATCAGATAGCCACTTCAAGAAGAGTGAATGGTCTTGTGAAACTGAGAGTGTCTGGGTCTCATGTGAAATCATGGTTCAACGGCAAAGGAAGTACCTACCATATCACACTTTCTGTAATACCTCCTCCTTCCAGAATTTCCCATAGAGAGAATAAAGTCTAATTTATTTCCCTGATTATTCTGTTAGAATAATAATTTGAAACAATAGGTTAGTGGCTGCAGTATTAGCTTGGTAAATTATCTTTTTTTACAAGTAGTCTTCTAATGATGGAAGAAACTCTAGCCCTTGAACAACTTCCAGTTCTATTAAAGATTTTTTTTCCCTTGCATTCTTGGGAAAGACATTAATTCAGAGTCTTTTTGAAAGCTCTGCTTCTCCACTACAAATCTCCTGTTGGACATATAGGAATAGCAACCAGAAAAAGAACAACAAGAGATCTATTCTTTTGTGATGTCTTCTGTGAAAAACCTTGGACAAGCATAAAGAATTTCCACATCCATAGAAAGAGAAGATAGGCACTGAAGAACAAGATCTCCAAAGGTAAATTAAGATGTTCAGTAGATTGTTTGAGGAAAGATGAGGCGTGTGTTTAACTGTTGGGGTTTTTTAAATTGTTTTTAAAAGGAAAATATACTAGTGAGTCACCTACAGTCTGTGACAAGGGCAACCTGAGGATGATTTTCAGTTACAAATCTTAATCACCCTGACCCTTATCTCCTCTACATCTTTAAATGCATCTTCCTACAGTTTTGTCTTTTTGACACATAATCAAATATCCATTCTCTCGACTTCTTTCTTTTTTTCCATTTCATATAACCAGGATGTCAACTTTTAAGCTATCCAATGAACTGGAACAGCTTCCCTTGATGCCTCTACTGACAAATCCCAGACCTCACCTATGTATTGAGAGGAGAGAGACCACATACAGTCATAGATACCAACATTACCATGTGTCAGAGGTCAGCTTGTTCCAAGTCAGGGAAATGATGGCTGTCCCTGCCTATCTCCTACATGATATCAATCCTATCCTCAGGTCCTGAACTTCTTTAAGAGAGTTTCTCTGAGGCAGGTAATTAGCAATACAGGATGATCAGATATAGGCATGTGAATGGGAGGGAAAGAGTTAAGGAACTAAAACTAGGGGACTGGAGAGAAGCCGGAGGGAACTTCCTACTGAAAACTGGGAAATTGAATCTCTTCTGGATCTTCCAGTGGCAGTTATTCTGGGAAAATGCAGCGTTTTAAACAGTATTATACAAATAGATTTAGATGTAGACATTCACACTGGGAAGGGATAGAAGTGAATAAAAACACAAAATCAAATCAAGATATTATTTCTAATTTAATGTTATAATGACTTTTGGCCATTTTCACACTTCCCGTGTCCTGAGTCAGATTTTGTTTTGTGTTTTTCTTTGTTTGTTTGTTTTTAATACTGAAATTTGTCAGTAAAGTTAAAGATCATGACTTAAGCCATAAGATATTCATCCAGTCAATCTTCTAAAAGGAACCAACAGGACCCAAGGTAGAATTTCTTTCGTGAGGAGGCATGTTTCTATTCATCAGTTCTGATTCAGATCAGTTCATCAACACTTTATTCCTTTTGTTCTTATTAACAATGAATTAAAAAAAGTTTCAGTATATGTAGCTAATATTCTTCTTTATAACACTAAATATATTAGGTTCCAAAAGTGCATTGTGTTCACTTATGCAGCTTTGGTGTTAATTTCTTGATTTATTGGCTTAGCCGTGTCATTCAAGAGTTATAAATTCTGAATTCTGAGTGGCTGAATCAGCCTGACTTACTATTTCAGCATCTGGATTTAATTGCATTGTTGATATTTTTTGCCTCTTTGTTGGCAAGTGAATAAAATGCTCAACCAAATTTTCATCTGTTATAAAATGAAAGAGCACAAGTAGAAGCACATGAACTTGCACCAGTTCAGACTCAGAAAAACCATTATGTTTTTCTGAAGGTAGCTGATTAGAAAATAAGGTTTGAATCTCAGGTTCTATTTATTGGTATTTTTATTTTATATAAGAACACCATAGCAATATCAAAAATACCATGTTCTTTCTTGTTTAGAAGGTTTATTAAATTCCCTCGTGGACTATAATACAGCTGTTATACAGCTGAACTACAGACTTAACTGTAGAGAGTGTTGTAGTCAATTTGGTGTGCAGTATTACACAATTGAATTCAATATAGTTTTTCCTCAAGCAAAACAATTTTCAGCCTTTCATTCAGGGATGATCACACTTGTTTAACTAACAGCACTAGGTGTTGCCAGGGATTAGTCCTCATTTTCTCCCTGAGTGAACTCACTGAAACTTTCTTGATGTACAGGAGCTCTGAGCAAAACAGCCCTCCTTTGGTGCATCCCCTTGTGTTAACACTGATGTATCTTGCAGTTTTTGCTAAGGACTAGGAATTAAAATGACTGCTAAAACTGTGGCTGGTAAGCCTTGAACTTCCCACCAGGGTCTGACCCATGACCTATCAGTGCTAATGATCTCTTGTTTTTCTTGGCTTGTGCAAGCTGATATCTCAAACAAGAGCAGCTCAGGAAATGTCAGTGAACAGAAAAACAATAAAAATGAACCATTATTTGGGGAGAAATAGATTTGCATTCAAAAAGATACTATTTTTTTCTGGTGAGGTATATTAGACTATTAAAATGGGCTTATACGCTCAGCTGACAACAGAAGATAGCATAATGTTTAGGATCAAAAATTGTACGTCCTGAGAGGGAAAAATTAATCTTTATTAATTATTAATTTTAAAAGATTCCTCTTACTTTCCTCCTCTGTTGCAAAAAAAAAAAAAAAAATAAAAATTTATGGAGCAATAATACCCTTTCATGTCAATGAAACTGTCAACAGTCACACGAATTAATGCTCTTCTAAATAATACACTACAACAAATATTAAAATATAATTAAAAATAATTGTTTGATGACTAATAATGTAAGAGACATAGATTTACAAAGTGTTTGAAATGCAGTTTCTAGAAGATTTCTATATGCTTAAATGTTTCATGCTTTGTTTCCATGCATTTTTTTGGATTTTTTTGGGAAGTTTTTCTCTAAGATTTTTCTGATTTGGAAATCCAAGCTGATGTAAAAATGTACATCTCCACATTGTTAGCAAAACTGTACAAATGCATCCCACACAAAACTCAAAGAATGTAAACTAACTGTGCAAATCCATGAAATTAGTCAAATAATTCCATATATTCCAGAGACATAGGGGGAAATAATCCCCAGAAGACAGGAAGAAAAGTTAATTTTAAAACTGATTTGCTTTCTGAAATTCTAATGCACCAGGTTGCACCACACAACATCAGAATAGCAAAATTAGGAAACAGTAGTATATGAATGGAAAGACAAATTATGACCAAATGAAAACTGTACATTAAATGCTTCCAAGTTTGTTTTTATTCTCATTCATACCTAAAGGAGAAGTTGTCTAAAGAACACAATTCAACATGGGCTAGCAAGTAATGAGGTGTAAGATCGTGTGCACAGAGGCAGGAGAAGGGCCTTTTTGTAAATGGTGTGACATCTATTGTCTAGGCTGTCATATGTGTTATAAAATGGTTCCCAAAATTGCCCATTTGTTTAATGGTTTCCTAAAATAATCTCAAAATTTCAAAATCAATGAACAATTCACCGAAGTTAAAATCCAACAAAGACAAATTGCACCTCTCATGCATCATACTAATGCCCACCTATTTACCAAAGGCTTGCTAAGACCTTCAATTCCCAGTTTCAGCAATTAATTGAGACCCAAACAATTTATTCCAGGAAATCCTGAGTGAAGGATAATAATAAAATCATTCAGAGATAGAGATACTATCAGAGGAAATTTGAGAACTTCAATGGCCCATCTATATACCTTTTTAATAAGCCATCTCAAGGACAATAATTCTAGTTGGATGGGCAGCAGGAAGATATTGGCTGTCCAGAGTTGATCATGTCAGACACTCTCCAAATGTATGTGGAAATGAGTTTGATCCCTCCAGCACAAGCAGTAGCTTTGTCCAATCTCTTCTTCTGTTGGGTAATAACATCTGCACATAATGAAATCTGCAGATAATTAGACAACAGAAAATATGTAACTCAGAACATTGCAAGAAACTTTAAATGTCATTATTGTACCAATATAATATATGCTTATTTAAAGGTGATTAAAATAAAGTATGTCAAGGAATGGCAATCATATATTTTTAAAAAAGGAATAATGAATTTTCATCATATTTTGCTAGTTCTGTTGAATGTACAATTAACAATAATTTTTTATGTTCCTCTTCAAAATAAGTTTGGATAGATGCAAATTAGGAGAGTATAGCAACCTCACTCAAAATGTAATAGGTGAACTATACAGATTTATAGAAGCATAATTATGACATTGTGCCAACCAAGACAATGACTGCCAAAACCACTTAGGTAGAAAGTTCCTTAATCAGTCTTTTGAGATAATAAAAAAGAGGGCAATTGCCTGCTCTCCTGAAAAGTGGGAGGGAAATAACATCTGCTCTCCTCTGCTTAATGCATTAGGATCTTGCTATTCATCTTCTGACAACAAGTATTTGGTAACTAGAATAATAAGTCTCTTTATTGTATTTACCTATGTGAAATAATAATAATAATAGCAAACCCCAAACCAATAATAATGCAATCATAGAATGGTTTGAGTTGGAAGGGATCATCTAGTTTCAATCCTTGTGCCATGGCAGGGACACCTCTCATTAGAATAGGTTGCTCAAAGCCCCATGCAATCTGGCCTTGAACACTGCCAGGGATGGAATACCCACATCTCTGGAAAACTTGTTCCTGTGCTTTATCATTCTCCCAGCAAAAAGTTTCTTCCTAATATCTAATTTAAATCTACAGTCTTTCAGTTTGAAGCCATTCTCCCTTGTCCTATCACTACAGTTCCTGATGAAGACTTCCAGCTTCCTTGTAGGCCCCCTTCAGATACTGGAAGGCTCCTATAAGGTCTCTGTGTATCCTTCTGTTCTCCAGGCTGAATAGCCCCAACTTTCTGAACCTGTCAATATAATAACAATAACAGCAACAACAGTACCAATAATAGTAATAATATCAACCACCATCACCACTACAAACAACAATTATAGCAATAATAGTAATTATAATGGTGATGATAATAATAATAATGTAGTGATCATAATAGTATTAATTTTCTGGGTTAGAAGCCTTTCAATACATTTTACTTAGATTATGTCTTCTTAGTTACATAAATATATAAAAGCCCACCTGCTTCAATGCATCTAGTCTTAAAAGGAGTTATAAAATACGATGCCTTTTATAATTTTTTACAATTTTTCAATAAATTTTGTTAATCTAGAATTAGAGTTTCTAAGATGTTAATGCTTCTTAAGATCTGTATCCTTTTGGATATTTTTCAATACTTGACATTGAAAATTTTACTGGATAAGAAAAACTTTGGGAAAGGAGTATAGATTTTTGAATTTGATTTCTTGAAATAAAACCAGTCAGTTCAAAACAGAATATTGATTGCATGAGAGAGATCACAATTTGATTCTACTGTGCCATGAAACTATTAGAGCAAATTTTATTGTAAGGGTCATGCTTTACTAAGTACATTTGGAGAAATGGTCATTATGTTCTAGATGTAGTGCCAATTGTCATTTCCATGCCAAGAAATATATGTAAGACTAAAAGGAAAAATAAAAATGAAAGAACCACCCTCTACTCCCAACCTGATTACAGTGCCACACCTTTTCCTCTATTTGATTATAACAGTCATTCCTACTTATCATTTGTCTCCTCACAGTGGAGAGATGCTGTAGAAGCTTGCAAGGTCTGGGAAGAAGATGAATTTTCCAATTGTGTCAAAAAGAACTTAATGCAAACATCAAACAGTGAAGCACTTAGTAGAAACAAATCAAAAGGTTATAAACAGTTGATACTCACAGAGGTATTTACTGTTTGAAGGCTTGGTGGCATAGCAAGCCAAACACACTGCTCACATGTGAAGACCCAGATTCACATTGCACCGTTCTTGCTTAATGTGAAAATGAAAACACAGACAAGATAATGTCTACAAACTCACAATTTACATACAAAAGATGTAAGAGGGCTCAGCTAACCAACTGTCTGTCATAACAACAGAAAAGGAACATATATATGCTGTTAGAGTGTCTCAGATTAGCAAAATAAATCTCCAGCTGTAGGAGGTATTTTCATTAAACAAACTAACTCACTCAATTGAGATCACATAAATGTACCTTCAGAAACAGAGAGAATTTGACAAACTCTGAAAGAGTTGCCCAAGCTTTCATACTCAAAGTGACAATTAATCAGATAGACTAAAAGTGGTTGAGAGTTTGGAATCAGAGAAACTAAGCACCTATGTAAGGACAATTTAAGAGGAAGAGATGAGGAAGAAGAAAAAATGCACTTCAGAGATTATTCTGAAAAACAATGCTTTCCATTTCACAGTCCTAAAACTTTCAAATCAAAATATCTAAGAAAAATGCAACTGCTTCAACAAGTACTGCTATCTTAAAATAGAAAATTCTTAGGTTTACTTAACTAGCCTATAAGCTGTCTATTCTAAAACAACCTGTACCTAATCAAACAGAGCATTCACCACTGGCATGGAAAAAAAATCCCAAAATTATATTAAAATGTTCTTTTAGGAAAACTTACCTTGCATAATGAGGAAAAACAACAGACCCCAAAACATCTTATGACTGGATGAACATCAGTGAATGCTAAAAAATTCAACTGCTCAGCAGATGTTCAATATTTGGAAAGGTCAAATGGGGTTGGTAGATCAAGATTTAGATAGAACAGCATGCTGCTTATTGTGACAAAATTACTTCTTTCAACTTACTGTCAATGTCTTTCATAATGCACACAGGATACCACTGGTCGTCTTGGCCACAAGTATATATTGTTGATTCATGGCACCACTTGTATGCTCTTAATGATTAATTGTAATTTAAACCAGGCCTCAACCCAATAAGTGGGTGTTTTCAATATAATGACTGACAGAAAAACATATTTGATCTTTCTCAATATTCACTGTTCCTTGTGAATGATACTAAACTGTATAAAATATTTTTCTGTTATATATTTACACAGATGAGATTGTGTGAGTTAGTCATTGCCCCATAGCCGTTAGATTCAGCTCTTTCTCAGTGATGTTGAGAGAGATGCATTTGCTTCATTCCCACTTGTTAATCAGATATGGAGAACTAAAAACAACCTGTAAACAACTTTTAGACCAATTCATTACTACCTTTAAGATCTAAATTGCTCATGTACAGTGGCTTTCAGAACTGGGTCTTTTGGGATTTTGATGCAGTTCATCATTTTCACATTTGTAGAAAAGTTGAAAAAATCACAAATAAATAACTTTTTTAGGTTCCATATGAGCATGTGATGTCTTTAATGGTGGGAGCACAACCAGCCTTGGTTTTGTGTATTCATTAGACTGATAATTTCCTTGAGAAAATTCATGAAAATCCTTATTCATAAAGTTGAACTTTTAACTCACAGTGCACATTAATCTCATCAACGCTGTTGCAGTCTATTGACTTCTGCTCTAGGTACAAATCTGTCTACTTTGTAATTAATTTTAATCTAGAAATCTGGTAAGGAAAAAAAAAAGAAAAAAAAGAAAAAAAAAAAGAAAATAGTATCCAGTGTACAATAGATTCAAGTAATCACAGATAAAAATATGTTTTGTACAACAGCTTAGGCAATGACCAATTCCTTGGAGCCTCTCTGTGATTGCTTGCTGCTAATCATCATCAGTTTATGTTTGTTCTCTTTCCCTTTGAAAATAATGAAGTGCAACAAATTATTTTCATATTATAAGTCTATGTCAGCATCATCCCTTTTTCCCCCAAGTTACACAGTGTTTGTGTTTCTCTAACTCTCGAATAAAGTTCTCCAAGACCATTATTCGTACAGAAAGCTTTACATAAATCCAAGTTTTGTACTATGTGCTTTTTGTTTGTCCATTTTTTTTTATCATTATCAAAGCAGCAGTGCTATGGATTAGCACATCATCACAAAGCAAACCAATTTGTGCTCCAGTCTTTGAAAATCCAAGGCTTTGGTATTCTTTTTTGCTAGTAAACTGATAAAAATTTAACCACTTATAAACAAAATAATCAGTTTTTGGGGCTTTGCTGTTGACCTTGGTATGGAATAGAAACCAGAGGCCAGACTCAGATATTTGTGCATTATAGTCTATATATTTGCACAGTGAACAACAGTCCTCTGATTCCTGGCACATATCAGACTCAAACAGTTCAGGAATCCACCTTCTTCGTGGAAACTTGCTCTCTAAACTCTTTGTCAATGTCAAACTACTTCAGGCATATCTGACTCTTCTTTCTTTGTGAAATTCCTGCCCATGGGATTTGTTTTCCTTCTTCTTCTCATTTCTACACTCAAGTTCTGTTTCCTGGTGCTTGAAGTCAAGCACAAAAGAAAGCTTAGTCAACTGCATGGACCAGATACTGCTTCAGCTTTCACTGGTTCTAATTATAGTAGAAGCCAGCCGTGCTGTATGTAGAAATGTAACTGCTCTTTTTATGCTGATTCTGCAAAAAGATTTGTCCCCTGGGGAGTGTTAAAGTAGGAACAATAAGAGGCAAAGAGATTATGCTCCTTGCTTTCAACTGAGTGTGCAGCAGAAAATAAAACGCTAAGGAAACTCAGGTAAAAAATCTTTAACCTGTCTATAACTTTGTTTTCCTATGACTTCAACTATTTTCATTCAACATTGTACATAATAAGAAATAAATCTCTCCTGCCTTTTAGCATTCTACTGTGTAACCCAAACCTATGTTTGTAACTACTTAGCTCTAGGAAAAACTGCATGGAAACATGTATCCATATAAATAAACCCTGAAATACACTCAAAGTTTAAAAGAAAAAAACACCACCAACAACAAAAAAACAAAACAAAACAAAACAAAACAAAAACAAACAAAGAAACAAAAACTAAACCCCAAACTTAAAGAATTTGCAAAGTTGTTTGTAAGATCTCTGTTTTATGGAAACCACACACATAAGATTTAATGTAAGTGACTGTAAAAATGTGCTTACAGTGAAACTGCTACATTGTGAATGCACCTCTGTTCATCCAAGGTGCATTAAAAAAGATAAGCTAACTAAACCACAGCTCCACTGAAGAAGTTTTGTCGCTGGTTTAAAAGAACTGAGATTTCATCCATTTTCTCTGACTTTGAACTGGAATTGACCACAGAAAAGAAATTATCTCTATTTTTACTATGTCTTTCAGAAAAAAAATGTTATGTTCTTTAAAATCTGCATATAGTATCTCAGAAGATAAAAACCTAATTCAGAAAGTTATTTTCTTCATTTATTTGTTCAGTCATTCTCATATACTTATTTCTAGTTTGATTTAATTTTATTTTTTTTTAACATTTAATTGCATAATCCCTTAAGGTGATGTAAAAAAGAAAAAAATCAAGTTAACACGTTCCATTTCAGTGCTTACTTTTCCCCAAAAGGCGCTATTGTGACTTAAAAAACAAAATCATATTGTTAATTAATTTGCAATTAATATTAAATAAAACTACAAATCTGATATATGTTAAACATATACAAGATTGGTTAAATTTTTTATGCAAAACACATGATGACAGGATATAAAGTATTCTCAGTGTATCATTTCTGCACTGGAATTTTAACTGGGAGGCACTGGTGTTGCAATAACTAAATGTGGATTTCAAGGTGAACTCAGCACCTCTTTGAATACTTGGGTGACATCTTGTTTAGAAAGCAGTCTCAAACTTCAAAAGTCTTACAGATGGGGCCAACTAGATGGTGGATAATGGAGTACTAGTTAGGTGTAGCTGCTTTTGCAAGAGACCATTTCTCTGTTTTGGTAACAATAATTCTTCCTAAAAAATCAGGCCTAGAATCATGAAGATGTGCCTGTGCCCAGGAAAATGTAGATGCTAGATAAGAGTCAGGCTTCTCTTTCCATCAGAATTTGATTTCAAAACCAACTTTCTTACATCTGGGATATGCAGGCACACAACCTATGAACTTGGTCAGAAGAATTTCCTTACAGAAGGAAAAAGGTAAAAAAACCCAGTAAGAATATTAGCTATTTTGTAATGTTCACACTTAAAGAGCATGGAAGAGGGACTTTCTACAGATTCATTCTGAAGTGAAGTACTCTATGATGCAAATGGAAAGGAAACATTGCCTACGTCCAATGAAAAGAAATGGGGGTTATGGGGTTTTTTGGTTGGTTGGATTGGGTGAGTGGGTATTTTGCTTGCTTGGTTTGGTTGGTTTGTTGGGATTTTTTTGTTGAGTGGTGGTGATTATACTGAGTTATAGAATGAAAGTGAATTCTATGATACATGCATTTACTAGTAACACCACTTTCTCACAAATTCAGGTCTTGAGAAAATCCCTCCAGAGACATTTCAATTCTACATGTACATAAGAATTTCTGTAAGACCCACGATTTCACACAAACTTTTCATGTACTTAATAAATCCTTTTTTTTTTTTTTTTCACCATTTAGAGCTTCAATTTTACCATGCACCAAAATTTTAAAGGGGTTATAAGACAGACATCTTTCAGAGACTAAGGAAAGTCTCATATTGTCACTCTGTGTCTGCAATAGACGCACATTACTTCTGCCTCTAGCTCTCTAGCTCTAGCTCACATTTTTAAAAAACAGCGCAGTACACTTGGAGGTAGCCCAGGAGATGTAGTCCTGTTCCATGGCTTTTCCCGGGCAAGTAGAGACCAACCTTCCAGAGAAAGATCAACAGATACCAAACACACATGCAGTACTGTACTGTACACCCACTCATCTAATGATGACTGGTACAGTGAATTTCATATGCCAGGACTGAGGAAAACTGAATCTAATGCAGTAATGCAATAACAAAAAACCAAAAAACAAAACAAAACAAAACAAAACAACAAAAAAAAGAAAAAATACCCCCCCACAAACAAACATTAAAAAAACCAAACAAAAACGAAACCCAAACCAAAACACACACACAAGAAAACAACAAAACCAAAACCCTCTCAAAAAACCCCAAGCCAACAAACAAATAAAAAATCAAAAACTTGTCCAGAGCATCCCCCTCTTTCCACTGTATTGATATTTGACAATATCTAGAAAGTCAATTTCAATTCACAATGAAATAAAAACCCTAGGAGAAGAACAAAAACAGTCAAAGTAGTTTGTCTCAGACAGATTTCACATTGTGTCAATAAAATTCAGGAATATGTACATAAAGGAAAGAAGAAATTCAGATAAATAATGAGTGGTCTCTCAGAAAAAGCTTCTTATTATTTAAGCAAAATTAATTATATAGTAAGATTTCCTCAGACACAACATAATTTTAAAACATCTGTGGGATCAATCCCTTGCTTGGCTCATTTAGTGACAAGAAATAATGGCTTCCTTTTTTTTTTTTTTTTTTTTTTTAAGACAGATATACTGATTGTGAAAACATTACCAGCAATTCTATGAAGAATCAGTGACAAAACGACCTTTAAATGTCACTTTCAACCCAAAGTATTCTATGATTCTATGAAAAACCATAGTGGCAGACATTGTTATTTCATAATGTCTGCCAGGTTTTGCCTTTATTTACATCATGGAACCAAACTTAAACAGTAGAAAAAATGAGCACACAGCATACACTTGCAATAGAAACTACATCCTGACTCAGCACTGTTGCAGAACATAAAACTTTGATGAGAGACTTGGCTGTAGCACTGTTGAGTGCAGACATAGTGCAAGTTCATGAGTCAAACAAAATAGCTGTCAGGGTATTCCCACCAAGATAATTAATTATTCAAGTTGTGATGGCTGCAGAAACGCTGTGCTTTTCCTTGTGCATGGCCAAGCTTTTTATGGTAAGGAGTAAGGAAATTTTCTTCATCTTTATAGCATGAACTAAAGGGTCAGGCACAGTTCTAGGTCCCAATTATATGGAGGGGGGAAAAGGTGTCATAGACTACATGGTTGCATTGGATAGTAAGGTATTCAGTTGCCTAGCTAACCAAACTTTCAGACTAAAATGAGACTGAGATAACAGGTAAATGAGCAATAATAGAGGAATTCATAATTTAATATATTTTCATTAGTGAGAAATATCTTCATTTTATTTGATGTTCATTTAGAACTGACAAATACAAAAACAAAAGCTTTTGTGGAAACTTAATCTTGACCTCTTTTTGGTATTTCATTAGTACTTTTATGAAAAAGATAATCTGACCTTACTCCTAGCACCATATTTAATTAACATTTTAAAAATTATATTTTTTAATGAGAAATCTTTTTTTTTTCTTAAAAATATTATTGGAAATAATGATTATTATGTCAATTAGAGCCATCATATAAGATTTCTATTTTCCAAACTGGAATTTAAAATTTATTGTTAAAATGTAAAAGTGAGACATGATCTTTTAAAAACACAGTGTAAGTGTCTGCGTTCCGTGTCAGTACTTCAGCTGCTTTTTTGCACTATTACATCAGCTGCTAGTAGCATCTGGTCCAGTCACTAGAGTGTGGGCTGAATACAGCCTCTTGGCCAGAAATGGCTAAATGTGTCCTCAACTAGTGTGCTGCCACCCATACAAGTGGTTCTAAACGTACAGCCAACAGAAGACTCTATGCCAGTGTGTCAAGTGAGAGGATTTTCACAGCTGGGATCTGATCCTGTCGATTAGACCATGCTGACTAAAACACAGCATCTGCTCACTCCTTATGAATTTTTAACACACTGACTCTGCATTAACATTTAATTAGAGCTTGATTATATTTACTAGACTTTAGGGTAAAGCTTTCAAGCAATGAAAAGTTAATGTCTAATAATAGGCCCATGGAAAAATAAACTTGATTTTTCCATACAATTTTGTCTTTTTACTTCATTACTTTTTCCCAGAAATATGATTTTCCACTAGAGAGAGGGAGGGAGAGTCATTGGTTTGCACTCTATAAGGTTACATACATCAACCCCATATTATCACAAATAAATGCAGTGGAGGAATGCACTTAGAGGAGACACATCATTGAGTCCTTCTAGAAATTACTTGCATTCAAGTGTCTTGCATTCAGCAATGAAACAAATATTCACATCTCTTCTGAGCTCAGATCCACATGTAGGAACTTTGGTGTCTCCCCACTAGACCTCTCTTTGGATTTCCTGTTCTGTTGGGGTATTTTAGCTCTTAGGATCCATTTTTAATTTATTCAAAGCACTGAGTGAAAGTTAATGATTTATTCCCTCAGTCTGCTGGCTAAAGTCCTTATTACAACCCAGGATACTGTGTCCCTCTCCTGCCAGGGGCAAGATGGTCTGCATGGCTGGGGTAGCTGCCTCTTGGCTTGTCATAATCAAGGACCATTGCCACAGTTCCTTGCTAGACAGACTGCAGAAAGGACTTCATCAGGAGGGTAACCTCCTCACTTTCTAGAGAATTCTGTTATATTCAATGTACTGAAAATTGCTGATATCATCAC
This sequence comes from Formicarius rufipectus, assembly GCA_013399695.1. Classification (NCBI taxonomy): domain Eukaryota; kingdom Metazoa; phylum Chordata; class Aves; order Passeriformes; family Formicariidae; genus Formicarius; species Formicarius rufipectus. The sequence continues at coordinate 94,578 of VXAU01003009.1, read as the reverse complement.
CTGCATTCTTTCATTTCTCAAAAGGCATGCAATTACTTTTTTTCTGGTCAGACGTATATTCTGACAGAATATAAACTTGCTGTGCTTGAGTGCTGGCATGCAGCCACAAGACTTAGTAGGTACTTCACTGTCTATCACACTAGAAGGAGCATCAGGGGATGTGCTGCTACTGCTGCTCCCTGATTGGGAGTTCTGAGTTCTGTGCTCATTACCAGGAGGTGCGACAGGCAGCTTCCCAAAGCGGTAGTACTTTTTGGCAGGTACAGAGGCTAAACATGATTTACCCCCACCCCCCTATTATGTACTGGAAGGAGACAGAGATGAACAATAACTCAATAGCACAATGTTTTCTGTTGTAAGTTTCCCTGGAGTACCTGGGCAAATGAGCTTTTTGGTGCATTAGATGTGGCTGTGGAAGAATTCTACACAACCCATCTGTAGATCAGTACAGCTCTGCTGTCTCATTAAGGGTTCAAATTACACTGTATGTTGCAGTTTTTATCTACATGACAGATTTCAGTTCCTGATTATCCATCACAAGCAAGCCCAACAAAGACTGTGAGATTGTTGGTGTGGGAGTCCAAGAACTGCTGCAGAACACACCTGCCTCTGTGACTCCTGTTGTCCTTATTTTTCTACTCTTCCCCCGCCCCCCTGCCCCTGCTGCCCTCCCCCCAATTCTGTCTCTCACTGAGGCACTGCTCAGCCTTGCCTGTTCATCTTTGACATTCATTTGAAAGCAGGCAACAAAGATGATCAGCTAAGAACTGATGTAGAAGTCAGTATTCCCAGCAGAAAGAGAAGTTGTCGCATTAATCATAAGAACAAGTTGCTGCGTAAAAGCACTAGCAGTGTGAAAACGGCAATCATGTGGACAATGTAACCAGGCAGACGGGGCAAGAAAGGGTACTTCCTATTGACTATGATGTCTGGTTTGCACTCAGACTGATCCTTAAACCTGAACATCCTACAGGTAGAGTGATGACACCCATTAACCTTCACATTATTGTGAGGTAATGAACCACTTTTGGATTTCATCATCTCCTTCAGAAACACTCAAGTTACTGCAGATTAATTCTGAGTGCAGGGGTGTGCAAGATCTCATTCTGCATTGCACAGCCTGGAGAGACAGTGTGACACCACAAGAAGAGTGTCACTAATTTATATAAATATGATACATGCTACTCTATTCATCTGATAAAATACCTGTTTTATTATTGGTACTCTGGACGGGGAAAAATATTTCCTCTACCCAAAGCAAGTTCTTTCATACAATGACACTAAATTTTTAAGAAGGTTTTTTTCATGTTTTTATAAGGTTTTGTGAAACTCATATACACTTTTTTTTAATTATTTGACCTGAATATAGTATTAAAAAACAGAACTACTGCAAACCAAGAATTTTTAATATTTTTTTCCCACTACAAAGAAAACCACATTTATGGAAGATTTTTTAATGATGATAATGTGTAGAAATGTCAGCCAGAAATCAGGACTTCACAACTCATACATGTAGATACACAGTGTATCTGATGTAAAGCTCTCTCACTGTATCTATATAAACCTCTCTAGGTTTACTTATACAGATGACTGGTATTAACAACCGGATTAACAATTAGTTCAACCTAGTTTATATGGCAAGAAAGCTGTAAACACCTGACTGCTATTCAGTCTCCTTTCTGAATTACACTCTTTCTCTGATAATTTCCTTTCTGTCTCACTTAAGCCTTAAAAAAAAAAAAAGCCCCAAATTGCTCAATTGCGATATTTTGCTGCCAACCTCTGTAAATATTAAGGTATTCGTTACACAGATTTGACTGTAAAAATAAGATACAATGGGTTATATGAATAATATTTCTATTGATCTTCTAAGTTCTGGGACATATGGAAGCTCAGTGAATCTCTGCTCATAAGGTTAATAAAAAAATGCCCTGTCTTCACTTCTACCAGTCTGATGTCTGAAAACTTACTAAACTTTGCATCTTCTGCATCTCTGTGTGATAAAGAGGTGAGTTGCTGAACAGATGGTGAATAAATGACTCTCACTTTTGCTGCTTTCACACTTCCCAGAAGCAAAGCTGACAAATTGTATTTGGGGCCTGGAATGTGATTTCTTTATTTAAAGTATATGCTTAGCACTAACAAGGGAGCACTCAGGAACATTAATTCAAACAAGCAGTGTGTTGCACTGTGGGAACTGTGTTCAGTCTTTTTGAGAATTTATTATTTCCTGAAAATAATCTTCACTCTATCTCTCTGCTAAAAACATAGTCATAATCTCTTCATTCTGATGTCAAAAATTACTAAAATCAGTTTGTATCTATACATATGTGCATAAATAAATAGCTGCATTTATGCATTCTGTATGTAGCAGATAACTCTTGAGATAAATGATATTTCTATGCTTGAAAACATAGTCAAGAAAGCTGCAATACTACCAAATAAAATACCTAATCCTTCAGGGAGATGCATTTTAACTTTTCCCTTTGTCTTTATCATAAGGTTCTGTTTCATACTGTGTATATTTGTACTGTCTCCATTCACAGTGAATTCAGTATTCTAAATTCAAAGCATTAGCTTAATAATGTTATGTTCTGCTTCACTCATCTTTACAGTGCTGCTATTTTTACATTGTTTCATTCCTTTTTGTTCCCCAGTCACATTCCTCAAAGCACATTGCCCTGTCACCAAATCCTACTGCATCTGTCACTTGTCTGTTTTCTGTTTCCTATCTGCTACAGACAACATTTTCCTCACCTTTTCTACATTTGTTGCCAGCTGAGCTACTTTAGATTTCAAAAATACTTGGCATCACGTAAGGCAGAGCACTGAATTAGGAGCAAAATTTCTACCTCACTTCTGTGTAGTACACCTCTCAGCACTGAATTATTCCTGCTGGAAAGGTATTGGAGCACAGAGTAAAGTAAAACAAAATGAAACAAAGGTTGTGTTGTGAGTATTTACTGGTCTTGCCAGTTTTTGCAGAAGGTAGGAAACGCAAAGTCTTTTAATTCCACTTGTATTCTATTCTTCTCCAACACAGACACTCCTGGATACAATTTCAGAAGTCATGAATAGTAATTCACCGCTAGAACATCTTGCTGCCATCAAGGCTGGTGGTCCTAAGAGAGTTGCAAAAGTAGAATGACACAAGTAAGATTAATAATTAATAAAAACAATCTCTGTGATCATGACTATTTTGTTCAGAAAGGGAACAATGTGTTACTTTACAAATTACAGTTCCTTGTTCACTTTTTTACAATACCATCACATAAACTGATTGAAATTCAGACTCCTCAAACCAGATTATATTCAAATATCTTTGTGATAGTCATAATTTAAAGCAGGCTTGTTTTCTGGTTTTGATATATTCTCTTTTGCTTCATTTATTCTGTTCAGGTTTACTCAATCATTTAAAAATTCCCATAAGTGTAGTATTTTGAAAGCTAGTCACTGGAAGCATATGCTGAAACTAGTACTTGCTTTACTTAACGATGTGGTCATTTAGTCTGATTTCTGCTATCTGGTAATGGTCAGAACTATCAAGGGATTATTTAAAGGTCAAAACAAATCATAAGAAAAGCAAATTTCCAGCAACAGGCCATTATAGGAAGTAAGTGAAACATTTGCAGCTGTTGCATGTATATGCCTGGGAAATATTATAAAAAACAAGGATATGGGACAAGTTCATGTATTCTTTCCTGAGTAAGAAAAAATCAAATATCATCACCAGTGACTTGGCTGCAGGAATGAACAGTTGCAGTCTTTAAAATATTCTAATGGGTTGGAGGAAGATAGACCTTCAAAGACAAAGGAACAGGAAAACAGTGTCCTCCATGATCTAGCTATTCCTAAAGAAATACTCTTTCTGCACTTCCACTCACCATCCTTAAGGTCACTAAGATAATTTCTTCTATCTTTTAAAGTCTGGTAGAGTGCTGCTGCTGAGTGCTGTCAGATATACAGCTATTGTTTTGTTACATTTGCTGTTATCACTGTTACATAAACAAAGATAGATAGCAACCATATCCTGTTTTCATCTTCTCCTGCTGCCCCAGTTTACATATGGAGGTATTGGATCAGAATTTTGGATTATGTGAATCAATGTAAATATTCTCCTTTTAACTATTACATAATAAATTCTCATATGTGACTTAGCCCTAAGATCAGCTCCATTGGTTAAAGCATGGTGCTAATAAAGCCGAGGTTGTGGATTCAGTCCCTGTAGGGGCCATTCACATAAGAGCTGGACTTGATCCTTGTGGTTCCCTTCCAACTCAGGATATTCCAAGAACTTCTTATTAATTAGCTGCAGCCAGCATGTACAGATACAGGACTATTGATTGCAATAACTGGAGATTATATTCCTATAACTGAAGTGGGACTTTAAAGAAAGAACTCTGTGCTTTTTATGCTTTGATTTTCCATAATATTCCACATATGTTGCTCTTCATGATTGATGGTCATATTTTCAATTCTGGGAAAAGAGTTTGCACTCTACTAAACCCTGCAGAGTGATCCTAGAAGAGAAAAATGCATAGCTATTAGTTTTCAGTAGCATGTACCTGTTAAGCATTATTGATTCTGGCAACTGGGAATGCTGTAGTTTATTAATGGAAGGAATTTTTTGTTTGTTTGTGTTGTTTTGTGTTTGCCCTTCCCTCCTTCTCCACCCCCGCCCACCCTCC